>JANZLD010000236.1:35466309-35477996 GCA_026413575.1 Erythroxylum carthagenense
AAAGATATGGATAGGATTATGAAATCCTTCCTATGGTCTGGTAAACTTAATGCTCCCAAGAAAGCTAGGATCAAATGGTGTGAAGCTACTGTCCCTAAGAAGTTTGGAGTCTAGGTATCATCTTTATTTCCAACATGCAAAATTTATTAATGTGTAAGAGAATATGGAGAATAATCACTGATTTAAAGGCTCTGTGCATTAAATGGATACATGAATTCTATCAAACATATATTAACATTTGGCAAGCAGATTTTCCAAGGAGGGCTCTTGGATGCTTAGACAGATAATGAAGTTACGAAATATCATTTATCTTTGCATCAAACATAAAATTAGAAATGGTGAGAGGACTTGGATTTGGTTTGATATCAGTCATTTAGTGCAATTGATTGTCTTCCAACACCTTAGCAATAGAATGCCATTACATCTAAAAACGTCATCACAAATCGTGGAGGGCCATTGGCATTGAAACTTCAGGGGATTTCATTCCTAGGTTGATCACTTACCTCATTTAGATGTAGTTCAAAGTGAAGATACAATTTCTTGGGCACTAAACTCAAATGGTCAGTACCCCAATTCTTCTTGTCTTTCCTTGTTTTCCACTAACACTATGTTATCTCCTTTGTCAAATCTCTTATGGAAAAATACTCTTTTCCCCAAGGCATCTTTCATTACTTGGCTTGCGATCAAGAATCATCTCAAAACTAAGAATCAATGGTATGGTAGTAAGGATGTATTATGTTTATTCTATAACATTCTTGTTGAAGACCGAGACCACCTGTTCTTTTAATGCAGCTTCTCTAAAGCTATTTGATATTGCACTTGCTACTCGTCAATAACAGTGATTACAGTTAGGAATAGGTGCTAAGTCAGGCAATCAAGAACTCTCGACATGGAAGCATCAATTCCATTCTTATCAAAATAGTTTTCATTATCACCATTTACAACAATTGGAGAGAAAGGAATAAAAGAAGATTCGTTGATATGAAACAAGAGCAATACTAGTTGGCTGATCAACTAGTTAATTAGATTAGAGCATGCTTGTTGGCTCACAATGCTCAGCACAGTATTTCTCTAGAGATGAAGAATATATGGAATGCATAAATGATTTGGTTACTTTTTTATTGTCAGTTGTATTGTTTTTAACTAAGCTATGTTTTGTCATATTGTATATATGATTGTAGACATAATGCCATGAACTTATTGTAATGTAGATATAATTTTATCTATCAATCAATATTGATTTTTCAAAATAGATAAAAGTAATAAATATGCACAAATAATTGCATTAAAAATAACAATAAATTAGAATAATAATACATAAATTTACAATGGAAAATATTAAGATAATGAGATAAAAATATTTTTAAAAAGTAATAATAACTAGAAAGTGTAATACGTAACGATATCTTAGTTACGTATCCCGGATCGAACATGAAAGGGCAAGAAACAAAGAAATACGAAAAATATCTGATAAAAAATGCAATTAAATGTTGTCCAACTTTATGGGAAAGGACAATATTGTCCAACATTCTCACCCTTGGACAAGTATTAATTGCAGTTTTGACTCTAGTTTAAAACTCGATTAAGCCACGCTACTGAACTAGTAGACTAGGTTTAATAAACAAAACATTTGATCCAAAGATAACGAAAGTCCATCATTATGTCCTATAAGGCTTTCGATACCGAAAAATATCAAATGCATGTGTCATATGTGATACATATATAATACAATCACGTATACCTAATACCTGACTAACATGAATAGGAAAATAGAATGTGACAAACTAGGATGATACCTTTTCGATCTAAATTATATCATCTTCATTTGTAGGTCTCAATTTCTCTAGCTTTATGCTAAATTGCATTAGAGAAATCATGTTTTCCCTCACTGAATATTAAACAGCATTAGAAAAAAACTTGTTTGCTCTCACCAAATGCTAAACTGCATTAGAGAAAACCTTTATGTTCTCCAACTAAATGCTAAATTATATTAGAGAACCTTTTTGCGATTAAAATTTATATCCCCTATGTCATGTCAAACTTCATGGATATATGTTTAAAACTGTATGCATTTAAACGATATAGACACAAAGTCAATCTATATATATGCCCAATGACCTTTAAATGCTTAAGATCGACATAAATCTTAAGACTTTTATATGTATTATGACAATATACGATAACACGTATTACCGAGGATAAACGATGATCATCTTTATTGATGAACCATCATACTATCATAATACATCAAGTGTATAAATGTACATGGAGAAAACATAACGATCCCCTAACTAATAGTGTCTAAAGACATCAAAATACCCATACTGTATACTTGTGTCACAAACTCAAGTGGGTGAAGTCTTTTAGTTAAAAGATCGACTATTATTTCTTCAGTTCGTAAATGCTCCAAACTTTAATGTCACCTTTTTGTATCAACACCTTTATAGCCAAATAATTGACCTTTAAATGCTAAGACCCTGTGATATTCATTATTGTTATTAAACAACATAATAGTAAGATTATCACAGTACAATTGAATGGGTTTAGTCGCTGAATCAACCACAAACAACTCAGAAATCAAGTTTTAGAGATAAATCGTCTATGAAGTAGCCCCATAGAATGCACTTTACTTGTATAGTCGAGGAAGTTACCCATGTTTATATACACTTCCAAAATATTCTACCATCTCCAAACTTAAAACTATAATCTTAAGTGGACTTTCGATTATCCAGACACATAGCTAAACTCTATATCTGAATTCCCTACGAGGTTTAGTCTGTTGACTATGCTATATGTCAACATATAATCCTTAGTTTCTTTAAGTATCTTAATACTCGTTAGACTGCTTTTCAATGGACTACACCTGGATTAACTAGATATTGACCAAACAGTTAATGCAATGCCCCACCTAGTATATAGGTAAGCATACATCGGATTATCAACTATACTAGTATATATCTCTCACTATGAGAGATAGATGCTACAATAAGTTTACATTTAACCGTATTAAACCTTTGTAACATATACTCAATGTAAGCACTCTGTGAGAGGTCTGATGAGTATTGAGATCTATCCTGATGAATTTGAATACCTAGGACAGAAGATGTTATACCAAGGTCCTTCATGTTAAAGTCCTTAACCAAAAGTTGCTTAACCTCATACAACATAGTCAAGTAATTTAACGTGAGCAATATATCATCCACATGTAGTAGTATGAAGATAACATTGCTCCCCCTGACCTCATAGTACAAGCATCTTTTTAACTTTATTTTCCATGAAGCCAAAATAGGCCAAACCTTGTTAAATGTAAGGTGTCACTTTTAGGAGGTTTGATATAAACTATATATTGATCTGCTTAATGTGCAAACCATGTCAGTTCTATATAGATCTTGAAATCCTTTAGGTTGTACCATATAGACCTCTTTATAAAGGTCTTTATTTAGGAAAGTGATTTTGGTAGCCATCTGATGTAACTTTATATCATTATAAGCTATAATTGCCTTAATCGTTCAAAATGTATCCTACGAGCATACGAAAAAAAAAGTAACATTAAAGTCAACTTTTCTCCTTAAATGAACCATCAGGCAATTGAGCAAGCCTATAAACTGTTGAACTTTATCCTGAAAAACAAACTCTATAAAAGTAAAGAGATCTATAACTGACAAGTTTGCAGTTCTTATGCAAATCAACTAGCTCCCAAACCTTACTATGCTTCATGGCTTGCATCTCATCAGTCATTGCATCCTACCACAATTCTGCATTCGGTCCAAAAACAAACTCTGTAAAAGTAAAGAGATCTATAACATATAATATAGTCATGTTCACCTGATAGACTATGAAATCAGATAGGATAATAGTTAGTCTCACTATAGTGGATTTACTTAACTGTATTAGATATTGTACCCCCAGGAACCATAGTGTATACAGGTATGAGTTCATATTCCTACACAATCATAATACAAAGACCTAAATCCACCAGATCTAACTGTATGAGTAGTAGGTACATAATAACTGTAGTATCTGCCCTGCTATCATTCGAATGGTCAAAGGGGCCACTATCTTCATAGGTATCCTATTCTAGAAACTTAGCTATTTTTGATTTCACTATTCCAATCTCTCTTTCTCTACAGTAAAAATTGTAACCTTAAAATGGTTGAGATATCTTATTAAATAGCAATGAGTATAACAAGCATGCAATTTATCTTTATAAGAATTATACTACCTCAGTAGGGCAGCCTCATACATGAATGTGTGCAAAGCTGGGTTTCCACACTTTTAAATAATTAGGTAGATTAGTCATGCTTTGTATTAACTTCTTCAAGTCCTTTAAGGTGCGGTTATGCCTTTCGGTAACATATCATTTTGCTTAGAACTATAAATCACTATTCTAACTAATTCCATATATATGGCAAATAGACCTTTTCAAGTCCTGAAACACCATGTTTGCCATGATATTCTCCTCTATGGTCAAATCTGAATATCTTGATAAATTTCCCAGTTATTTCTCAACCTTCAGTCTTTAAGCAAGACCACATAACTGTAATGGGAACAATCATCAACAAATGTCATAATACATTTAGAATTGCACAATGCAACTGTATAAGTTCTACTGATATCTTTATGTATCAGACTTAACAAGTCAAAAGCACAAGTTGACTAACCTTTTTATCCTTATTAGTCAACTTACCCCCTGCAATAGTCAGCACACATTCCCAGATCATCATAATCTAGAATTGAAAGAATGCTTTCCTTAATCAATCTCTCAACCTTAGCTTTGGAAATGTGGCCTAAACTTTTATGTTACACCATGTATGACTTTTCATTCATTAGGGTCCTTATGAATTGTTTAGCAAGATACGAAGAAGCATATATCTAATTCGGGATAAGACACATTCCATACAAACCATATGATAATAAACAGATTAAATACAAAACTTTAACCTTTTTGTCCCAAATTGATACAAAGATTACATATAAAATATGTCGTGTATAACCCAGATGAACCTTACTACAGGGTTCATTACATATATTCCCCATAAATATTACTTCTACTTCTTTATTGCCATCAATCATCAGTTACTCCTTCCTTTATTTAGCTTTATCTTGAATATGAACCACTACATTGTGGAAGCATCGTGATTAGATGTTCCACTATATAGACACTAAATACTTAATGTGACCTTCACAAATTAGATTCATAAATTGATAGGCCAAAGAGTTACCTAATAGTCACGGTCTTTCTTTCTAAGCCTCATACTGTTGGTTTCTTTATGTCATGTGAACCTTTACCAGCACTGTTTTGACCAAAATCAGCATGTGGAGAAGATTTGAACTTTCTATCTTTGAACTTAACAAGCTTCATCTTTTCCTTCCCTTTAGTTGGTTCGAGGGTTGTAGGAGTAGCAAACTTAAGTTTCTCCTCCTCAGCAACACAATAGGCTATCAAAGTGTTGAAGTCTCATTCCTTATCTAGCAAGTAATATGTCATCACCAGATTACTAAACTTTAGAGGGAGTGTGTTCAGAGTCTGGTAAACAATGCAGACATCAAGAAGAGGGATGTTTTGCATCTTCAGTCTACTATAAAGATGAATCATTCTCGATATGTATTCCCTTACTCTCCCTTCTCCTGTATATCTCATGGAGAATAATTCTTTCATCAAAGCACTTATCTCAAAATTAGGTGAGATTGTGTACCTCTGAGAGACATTACCAAGAAACTCCTTTATTATGTCTGTGTCCAGAAATCCACTTAGCAGATGGTCAGGTATAGATCTCTTAATTGTCATGTGACATAATTTGTTGGACTGATCCCAGGTTACATAGGCTATTTTATGAACTCTCGAGCTCATGGATGTAGGTGGAGATGGCCTATTCATTCGTATGGCCATATAAACCTCAACTATCTCCATAACATTTAATACATCCTCCGTCCACTTCTTTGTATTGAAATCAGTCAGGTTTCAATGGTGGCACTGATTTTTTTGACTGAAAAGGTGACTTCAAAATGATAATGTTTAAATCAGCACAAATGTAAGATAACAACGATATTCAAAGCTATTAAATAATATCTTTATTGAAAATCTAGTCACACATATTATGAAACACCTGTGGGTTGAGTACACAATATATACAACTAGACCTCCATATAAAAGCGATCAAAGTACAAACCATCAACTCTTATAACATTACCACATGTGGGCGAATAGATCATTCAAGCAACAACTTTCCTCTATCCAATTTCTTTATACACATCTCAAAATCTCATAAAAGGCTAACACATGTGGGCAAAATAACCAAACCTAAGACCAAAAACATCCCCTAACGTGTAAGCAGAACAATTCAAAATATTGACTCGAAAGGCCACTGTGGTAACTACATTCTCGTCAGTACTTAAAAATTCCACAAACACAAGGGATACATCTTTATGTTATCCGCACATTTGTTATGGGCATATGATATGTGACAATGTAGCATTAATAAATGCAAAAAATGGAATGCACAATCTCATTGTCACACACTTGTGCTGCAGATATTCTCTAAAAACTTCATTTGAGACTTTCGTAAAGACAAAATCTCATTAAGGCAACTATCATGCATCACCAGACATTGAACTGACCACCTGAGACACAATAACCTCATGAATCTACCTTATGGCAAGTTCGTTGCACGAAAATTCACTCAAAAATGGCTTTAGAATGTCTTAATTTCTTTTCTGAGCAACTATCATGCAATCTTAAGCACTGAGCATGAGACCCAAGTCACGAAAACTTGAAGTATCTCCCTCATGTGATGTCCAAAACATGAAAATTCACTTGAAATTGGATTCAGAATACCTTAATTCCTTTTTCTAAAGTTAAACTTTAATTTATTATTAATGTAATAAATCCAGAAAAATGAAAAAACTTACTTTATGAATTTCCTTAGCTCGAAAATTGACCCAAAACATCCTGGGACACTAATACGAAAAATCTGAAATTTTGTGTTTTTTAAATTTTTTAAAGTTACTGTAGCAATTTCATATGGCTAACGTAGACACGCGTCCGATTAGTATCGCGTGACGTATCTGGCACGTGCGACACACACGCTCATTGTGTCGCACGCCCGTATGTACTACTCATTGTTGGGCTCGTGTATCACACGTGCTGAACGGTGGGGCACACCCTCAACGAAAAATAACAATTTTTGGCGAATTTTGGGTCATTTTTTGCACTCCCGAGCTCCTTTTTACCCTGTTTCTCAAGGCTAAACACATATATACTACTTTCATATAATAAAAAACAAGAAAAATTTGAGAAATAGAAGTTAAATATCTGAAAACCTTATGAAGAGAAAATCGAAAAATCTTCGTTTTCAACCACCCGATCACGTCACCGCTCTGATACCATATGTAATACGTAACGATACCTTAGTTTCGTATCCCGAATAGAACATGAAAGGGCAAGAAACGAATAAATGCGAAAAATACCTTATTTCAGTTCTATAACTTCAAGCGAGCTTTCTGAAACCGAAACGAGTACAAATCCACCACCGTCTTTAGGAAAACTGCTCTCTGAGATACGGGTAAGATCTTTGTATAGTTTTCTCAAGATGTAAGATCTCTTAATAGGTCAGAGAATCCTTATGCTTATGATTGATATGTCAACAACTACAAAAGAACTTAACTTTTATATATAGCATCTATATCATGCTTTCCCATCATAAAAATCGATATGGGGTCAGTTCACACTGATTGAGATTTATTTTTCTACCCGAATTTGACCTATTGATTTAAATCATTTATTGGGTTACTTTTTTATCTTTATCTAGATCAATTTACGTAACTTAACTGATAAGTTATTAAAAATAAAAAAATGTAATTAAATATTTTCCAACTTTATGAGAATGGATAAAATTGTCCAACTTAAAGTTTTTTCGAAGCTCGATAGATTTAAATGCAAGCATGAACAACGTGAGGGAATCTCATCAGGACTAATTAAAATAGTTTATTAAGGTTTTAAATACTAGGAAAGAGCATCATATAGAGTTAGCTTTAATTAGCTTTAGACGTTAGGGAGGAATCTCCGTCAGCAGTATAGTATTTCCTTCAATCATGAAACATGAAATTGGCTGACGTGCCAAAACAGTACTTTGGAACAAAGTTGATCATGAATTAATTTTCGTTTGTTTGTGCATTCAAGCTATTACAAGCCATGTAATTCTGTCTCTATTTTTCCACCATCATTTTAGATTGGAATAGCTCAACTATATGTGACTTCTAAGTGTTACAAATAAGAAATGAAATCAGTTTAAAGTCGAAATAACCTATGATCGACAAGGTGGTGGGAATTGCATGCCAGCGTAGTTTACTCTTACATTGACACAATTGGAGGTGAAAGGCTTAGGACCGATGTACTTCAAATTGATGTCGGACAAATGAACTCTTTCACAAGGGACCTGTTGACTGCAGGTAAGATCGACAGCAACGTTTGAGATTGTTGTTCCAAAAACGTTGATGAACCGAATGTCGCTGATCTTCACTCTTGATGGCTGCTGCCAAACAAAAAGATCCAACATATTAGTACGTTGTTTCTTGAGTGGGAAAATAAAAGGTAAGAGGACCGAACCGCATTGGAATGGCCGTAGGACTGATCAATAATAATTGGGTTTTCGACGTTTTCCATGTTGATGTCCTTGAAAGTCACGTCTGTAGCTTGACTTGGAGGTGACCCTCCCCATGTTTTGATTCTGAGTCCATTTGTAGTGCCCTTCAAAGTGCAGTTACTAACCATGATCCTTTTCACATCCTTCTCATCCGGGTACTTGCCAAGGCTACCAATACTGTTATTGCAAGCAATGCGTTTATTAGACTTGGAAGAAGATCGAGCACATAGTATAAATACTTGTACTTCTTTGCATTTATCACAAATATCACTAGTTACTTGCAACCGTTATCATACTAATGGTGTGACTCACTTGCCCTTTTTAAGAAAACCTCAGTTTGTTTTATACAGCATTGAGGATTCACCTGATGCCATGTCCAGGGCCACAAGTCACTTTGGTGACACTGATGTCTGTGCTTCCTTGAATGATACCAATGCAATCATCACCAGTCTCAATAATACTTCTAGCTACTTTAACTTGATTAGATTGGCTTATATGAATACCATCTGTGTTGGGGCTATCTCCTGCTGCAGATATATGAACACGTCTTACTTTGACGTTTTGAGAGAAAACAATACCCATGTGGAAGCCCATGGGATTAATAGAAGTGATCTGCCTAATAACCGCATTCGACACATGATTCAATTTGATGTTCTGCATAACCATCCAGAGAGAAAAACATTAACCATTTAAACTTGACACCAAAATTTCCTGAACTTTTTATTAATATAGTGCTTACAGCTGGGAAAGTACTGCAGGAACCACCATCTTCACAGGTGTTGTATTTCCAGATAAGAGCACCTTGTCCATCAAAAGTTCCTGCACCAGTGAGAACCAAACCGTTTATGTGTTGGAATGAAATCCAGAAATCTTCAGCGTAACTGCTAGGGACTGGTAGAGCTTTCATTGTTCCAACAAACTGTACGGTAATTGGAGAGGGACCTTTGCATGGTCCCTGGAAAACAATAGGTCCTGCTAAGAAGTTCCCTCTTGGAATTATCAGCCTCGACTTTCCGGGACAATCACATGCAGCCCTCCATGCCCTGATAAATTCCTGACCAGGAAAAAAAAAAAAAAAACACGCACACACACACACGTTTTACTCAGCATCAACTGCTTAAATGGATTTTATAGTATTATCCTATAGGTTCTTCTAGAATGACGCACTTATCAGAATTTGAACCCTGACAAAGAATGTAGCAAGCATATGTTGCTTACCAATGAATTATCCTTTTTCTCGTCAGGAACTGCTCCAAATTTCAGCACATTAAACACAGTTTCAGTAGGTTCTCTATTATCCCCACCTGGACGACCCATTTTGCGAAGCAGCCCGACTCGTACACGACGACCCTTACCCTCACAACAAGAAGAAGATGACAATACAATTACTAGGCTCAAGAGAAGAACGGCATTAACCGAATATTTTAGTGCAACGATCATTGCCATTTTATCTCCTACATACAAAAAGTTTCAGGTTGTATGTTTTTCTCCAAAATTGCCGGATAAAAAAGAACCCTGTAAACCTCTCTCTGCAAGACGAGAGGCTTGTTGTATGAAATTCTGGCAAACATCTCTTCAGTGTCTTCTTTCTTTATACCATCTATTTTGCTGCCAACAGAAGACTGGTAAGTCAAATGCTGTCAATCTCCATAGAATGGTTTATTTTTGGTGAACTGTTTGGTCGGTTTAATTCCATAATTGGTTAGAAAAAAAAATTATTGGCTAAGATTTAGGAGCAAGAATATGTGCCTATGGGCTCTACTTCTCTTTTATTAAGTTGGTTCTTTCCATTTTAGCAACCCAATTCATTACCAGTATTGCACCAACCATTTTACAAAGCAATAAAGATATATTTCTGGCTCTGTTCCAAAGGCATCAACTAAATGGCAAGAGCATGGCGTCAGATATTTTCGATTGATCATCTTTTGGTTGGTTACGTTTTAAAGCTGAACAAAACTTTAACTACATATTTAACACATATCTAAGCTAAAATTAATCAGCGTAAAATAATAAATGGACCATTTATTTTATTTACTTGTTATTGTGGATTATGCCACTTAAATTAAAGCTCACAAACATATCTCATTGTCATTGACTTGGTAACGGAACAGTAATATCGTAGCCTGCATACATTATATTCCAAGTTTCTACTTCTTTGTCCTAGTTTTTGACCCAAAGATATTATAGCTATTTACCAGGGATGGTGCCTGAGAAAGCTAAGTTAGGTTACTTTTTAAGTCTAAATGTAAAAGAATTATGTCTACTTTGCATGAATGGAGTAAAGTTTTTATATTCTTCGGAAATATTATTGTGGCTTGAGGAACAATTACTAGAGAGAATTACTTTCTTTTTAACACTATTAATTATTAAACATATCCTCCTGTAGCAAACAAGTCCATAAGCAAAATTTTCTTTTAGATATGACTCAGTCGATGCTATGTCTCTAGTACACAACATACAACTAATTTTGCCAATGACATAGCTCATTAATTGAATTACCTTTTTTTTAATGTTAGGCTGCTTAATTTGATAGTTAAGTTGGAGAGTCGACAAGGGTAATGTGTTGTTTAATTAAGAAGGAATAACAAAACTAGGAGTAGTGTGAAGCCGCAAATCAGAAGAAAGCACGTTTACGTGTGCTTCTTGATACGGCCCTTAGGCCATATTCAACTAAGGCAATAAATCAACTTCAAGGAAGACCAAATCTTTATATTAAAATGGTGTAATGAATAGTAACACACTAAATTAGTATCTCTTTTGGAGTTGATTTATTGCACCAAAACACCAAATTTCATGCACTAAAAGTTATAAAAAGACAACTATGTCCATTTCCTTTTTAACATATTCCTTTTATGTCCTTTTCACAAATTGATTTATTTACATAATTACTAAGTAATTAAATTTAAAATATATATTACTTTATACAAAATATATCATTACAAAGATCTCAATGAAATATTTAAAACGAAACTAATATTGAATATAATATTAAATTTATTTTTAATATTTGTTTATAATTCTTATTTATAAGTGTTATAAATTCAT
>JANZLD010000236.1:35571186-35587090 GCA_026413575.1 Erythroxylum carthagenense
ATTCATTAATTAACAATTATATTGTAATTAATTAATTACAATATAATTAATTAAAATATAATATAATATAATATAATTAATTATAGTAAAATTTTATTTCTTATTTTTTTACAAACCAACCATTATCAATAGTAACGGTAATCATTTATTTCTCTTAACCAACTATCATAATTATAATGATAATATCTATTCTCATTCTTTACTATATTCATTCTTATTCTTATTAATATTCCCTTAAATTAACCAACCGCCCTAAAAGTTTTCAAAAACTCACCTCTTGAAAAAAAATCAACCTGTTTATGCACCAACAATAACTACAATTAGAAAATGTTTATGGACAGTTGTTGATGTCGCTTACAACTTCTCAACAGTTTCTCAGGATAGTGAGGTCACACGTTTTGAGGCAAGAGTCCAAAATAGAAAAGAAACAGATGAGAGAGACGAGAGGAGTATGGGACATCTAAATAGATGTAAAAAAGATGAGTTTCAAGATAGGTTTGCTAAAGACGATGATAGGGATAAGAAAAAAGGGATCTGTTGTTTTTCTGTCCAAAAAATAGTGTTGTCAAAATATAGAGAAACTTTATTTTCTTGTTTCTACAAAATTGTTGTCAATTTTTTTATTTTTATAAACAAAAAACTGCAATTGACTTAGATAAACGTATTTTACTGACTTGTTTCTTTTTTTTACAAAAACGACAAAAATGATAAACAAACAGCCTGTTAATAAACAAAAACAGATGATTATGTATTACAAGTGAATCACTACACTTCTTGCCCAACATTATGGATTTCATATTGTACGAGCCAATACTGAGTAAAAAGTAGTACGAAATCAAGCTATACGGAACTGGATACAGGTACTGACCAATACAATTAGTATTGGTAAATATCACAGTGATTTTATAAATGTTAAAAAAATGAAGGATTAAAAAAAGCATAGATCTCTTTTATTTGTCGTCTGCCTCTTATTCTCACTCACTCTTCTCAGTTCATAGCCACTGATTAACCAAAATACCTCTCAGACACTTAGCCATTAGTGACCACTGTCATTTTTGACTCTTCTCCATCATTGTTGCTTATCTTTCTACTGGTGTCGTCTCCAACCCTCTATCCCTCATTGTTGTTGCTTCTTCATCAGGCTCTCGGTCGTGTTGGAAAAAAATAAAGACATAAAAGAGTACTTATGAAAAACAGAGGAACAACTAAACAAAACACTGCAAGAGATGTTTTATTCCATAGAAATAGTACTATTTATAGGCACTTTACAGACTCAACAAACTCAGCAAAGTGCTTACTCTTTTTGTGGACTCGGTAATGACCTATAGACTAAGAACACAAACAACAACTAAATTAAGACTCATTCAAATGTAAATAAAAGACTTATTTATTCTCAATAAATCTAAGATATTTTGAATCATTTTTTCAACAATCCCCCTTGATTCAAAATGTTGTGATCAATGTAGGCATTTGTATGGGCATGGTTGTAGAGATCCCTTCATCATAAACATAAACATGGTTGTTTGCATGGTCATAGGCATAAACATATTTGTCATAGGATATATTCTGATATGGATGTAGGCATTGCGTGTTAGAATAACACATCATTTCCTCGAAGGTGGACCATAGCTGCTACATTGGCATCTTTTTGTGAGGCACTTTTACAAACTTTCTCTATATGTCCCAATTGACCGCATCTGTTGTATTTAATGTCCGGTCTCCACCAACAATTATAATGAGGGTGGTTTGTTTTTTTTACAATAAGGACATACCGAATAATCATTTTTTTCATGTTTGGTTGTTTCCTCCATCACCCAAAATGCCTTTTCTTCATGCTTTTTAACCGTTCTATGGATTCATGACTCGTGAGCTTGAAGGAACCCCATCAGTTCATCAACTGAAAGAATCAATAAATCTTTAGCTTCTTCTATAGTAGCTACTACATGATCAAATTTTGGTGTCAAGCTCCTCAGAATTTTTGCAACAATTGTTTCATCAGAAATTTGTTCACCATAAGAGTGCATTTGGCTGACTATTGCCATTGCCCTTGACAAAAAATCAGCTATTAATTCATCATTTTTCATAATCAAGGTTTCAAAGTCTCGTCTTAGTGATTGTAATTTTACCACTAGGAGTCTTGCATCACCTAGAAACTCCTTCTGTAGTATTGACTAAGCTTCCTTTGATGTAGTTGCTGCTGCAATTCTTGAAAAAATAATGTCATGCATTGCTTGTTGGAAAATGAATAGCGCTTTGGCGTCCCTCTTCTTAGTTTCCTTCAATCTCCTCTCTGTTTCTTCATCTGGTTCTAATATATCGATATACCCATATTTCACTAAATCCCATAAATCTTGTGATTTGAGCAGTGTTTTGACTTTGATACTCCACCACTCATATTTCTCACCATTAAAGATTGGTAGAAGTGGTTGTGTAGAAGAAAAACCAGCAGCAGAAGAAAACCCAAGTGCTAGTATACTCACATATATCACTCAAGTGTTTACCAAAAAGACCCAAGCTCTAATACCAATTTGTTGGAAAAAAAATAGAGACATAAAAAAGTACTTAAGAAAAATAGAGGAACAACTAAACAAAACACTGCAAGAGATGTTTTATTCCATAGAAACAATGCTATTTATAGTCACTTTATAGACTCAACAAACTCAGCAAAGTGCTCACTCTTCCTGTGGACTCGGTAATGACCTATAGACTAGGAATAAAAACAACAACTAAATTAAGACTCATTCAAATGTAAAGAAAAGACTTATTTATCCTCAATAAATTTAAGATATTTTGAATCATTTTTTTAACAGGTTGCTGGCTCATTGCCAGCCATTGTTACTTGAGTGTCACGGTCACTTGCTTCATCTTCTTTAGCTCCTTAGCCCTCATTTGCCTTGCCCTCCTCTCCATTATGTGTGAAAATGTGATTTCCTAAAGATGAATGAATCGATGATGTTTTTTTTTTGTTGAAAAGGAATGAACCAATGGTGTTGTATATGTCTATTGTGTGTGTCACATCAGTGGTCTGGCCGTGTGGGTGTGGATCAGTAGACACTAGACAGTGGTTTGAGTGTGACTTTTGGTTTTTCTACAATAGAGTCAGTGTGGGTCAGTGGAGTAGTAGATAGTGGGGTATGGGGGTGTGAATGTGTGACTTTTGGTTTTTCATTTTCTACAATAGTGCAATCTGTGAAAGATTTGTAGTTGTAGAATCAATAATATGATAACTGAATACTTGATAGTTAATAATTTGGTACAATGATATGTGAAATTGTAGATTGATGAAGTTGTATCTGCTTTGCAATTTTCTTCTAACTGCCTTATAAGTAGAATCATTGTCAATAATAAAATGAACATTATTTTTCAACTGAATTTCATTCACCACTTCATCAAATATTTGAAACAAAATGTCAGCATTCCTAATAAGGTCAAATACATTAATAGATTTCAATTAATCTTATACTAAATTAAAAAGATTTATTTGTAATATAAAGTTAAAGTTTAAAGATCAATTATGTGTGTGTGTGTGTGTGTGTGTTTATTCTTTATAGTTTATAGAGGAAAACTAGATAGAATAATATTTAATGAAATATTAAATTTGTAATATTAATTAAAAAAGTTAAAAAGTTGTAAATTTATAGTTGAATTATGTATTCATATATAAAAAGTTGTAGTTGTAAGTTTATGGTTGAAATATTGAATTATGTGACCGCACAAAAATATGTACAGTTATGGTTATGGTTAAATTATGCAATCACACTATATGAGTTATAGCTATGGTTGAATTAAGCAATAATACAAAATAGGTTGTAGTAGTGAGTTATGCTTGAATTATGTAATCATACAAAATGAGTTCTAATTGTGAAAGTGCTACAATCATTTATATAAGTTGATGAAGTTCACTTGCATTTTTATATCATGTGAATATTGAGAGGTTGTTGTTGTTATATTTCTTCTCGTTATTTTACACAACTTATTCCACATATTTTATATCATCAGTAGTTGGTAATAACAAATCTTGAACTATTGACTTTGAATATGAGATGCACGTATATTTTAAAGTTCAAATTGTGTGTGTGCTTTTGGAATCTAAGATGTGCATTTGTATTTGTTTTGAGTTGAGTGATGCACATTATTTTGATAATAGTTGATAATAAATTTAGTGATTTAATTTTGACATATGTATTTGTTAATTTTAAAGATAAATAGAGGAAAGTTTAAATATTCCTGATAATTTAGTCGCTTCAAGTTTAGGAAGATTAGATGATCTAACTTGAACTCATATTAGATTGGTTTCTAGAATGAAGAACTATATTATTTGTTAATATTGTAACAAATATTTGAAAGGTGGGAGAATCACCAAGTTAAAAAAATATTTAATTGGGATTAAAGGTGATACAAAACCTAGTAAGAAAGATAATCATGATGTGTAAAATAACAAACGAATATTTTGCTTGATGAATATCAACATAAGAAAGATAAAAGACAAATATTGAACTATGAAATTGGTAGTACAAATTCTTTTGCTAATGGTTTGGATAATAGTAAGGATATTGAAGGTGATAGTATTCCTACACAATAAGAAGGGAATATTGTACTTGATGTTAGGAAAAGAAGAAGACAAAAGTTTAAATTTTTTCCACCACATACAACTCCTAAAGTTGAGCCTTTAATTTGTTGTGCCTTACAATCTAGAGAAGCATCTTATAATGTGGAAATGACAATGACTAAATGGTGGTGTGATTCAGGTATAAAATTCAATGCATCCCAACCTAATTATTATCGACCTATGGTGGATGTTATTGCCTCTTATATTCTAGGATACAAAGCTCCTTTAATTGATGACAACAGAGATAAACTTTTGACTAACTTTATTTATGAAATAAAAAGTTATTTGGATGAAAGAAGAATGACTTGAGCTATTTATAAGTGTTCAATCATGTGTGATAATTAGACAAATAGAAGACATGAGCCTATTATTATTATTTTGATTTATTTTACAAAAGGGACATTTTTTTAAATATATTAATGTATCTGACCTTATTAGAAATGCTGATATTTTGTTTCAAATATTTGATGAAGTGGTGAATGAACTTGGGTCAAAAAATATTATTCATTTTACTATTGACAATGATTCTACTTATAAGGCAGTTAGAAGAAGATTGCAAAGCAAATACAATTCTTTTTATTAGAATTCTTGTGCTACACATTGCATTGAAATGATGTTGAAAAATATAAGAAACACCATATATTTTCCTATTATTGATGAAACTGTACAGAAAGTAAAAGAAAGTGACCAAATTTTTATATAATCGTGCATGTATCTTGAATTTAATGAGAAAAGATTTCATTAATGAAAGGAATTTGTGTCTTCCTTCTATGACAAGATTTACAACTAATTTCTTATCTCTTTAGTATTTTATTTCGATGAAGTAGGAGTAGAGGCAAATGTTTACAAATAAAAAATGAGTTGCATCTTAACATACTAGGTCTAATACTGAGTTGGAGGTTTTTAAAATTATATTTAAAGATTATAAATTTTAGTCTCAATGTTAATTTATCATTTGAGTTTGTGAGCCTTTATTGTGAGTACTTCATTTGATTGATAATAATGAGAAGAAAATATTGAGTCATTTTTATCAGTGTTTTAAAAACCGAATCAAACCGGTGAGTCGGACCGGAGAATTGGTGACCTGGAGCATGAAACGGTCCAGTTTAGCCTGTACTTTTTGTGAGTAATTGACTCATTCATTTTGGAGTAGGATCGGTAAAAATCACTAAATCGGTGAAAGAAAGAACCGACTGATCTATTTAAAATGCCTTAATTTTGATGATTTCAACTTGAATAAATATTATGATTAGTGATCTTTTTTTTCATAATCTTTTTGATGAAATATGACTAGTAAGCTTAGTTATCTTATTTTGTATTGTGTTTAGTAAACTTCAAAATAAAAACTTGTATATTTTGAAGTTTGAAGGTTTAAGTTAAGTTTATAATTAGATAAATAAATAATTAAACAGTATGTTTAAAAATTATCTTATATATAATATATAAAAAATAAAATTTATATATTTATTAGTCACCGGTTCGATCATGGTTGAATTTCAGTTGAACCATTGTTTTTTGAATTAGTTGTTTCTCCGATTCAATCATCGGTTTGGTTTTTAAAACATTAATTTTTATAATGCCATAAAAAGGGCAAAAGAAGTCATCTGAGGTAAATCAACAAGATAAGTCTTTTTTTAACTACCAGATAATTAAGGGTAGGCATAGGGGGAATAAAAACTTTATTACCTTAATAGCAGCTTGAATTTCTTTTTGCAGTCATATCCGAAGCAAAAGCATACCCTAAAATGCCATAAATCATTCCGCTCAGCTCACTTGTAATTCGTCAACTAGCTTTCACCTTATCATCCCCAATTTATACCAGATAATGGACCATCAATCATTGCTACACTAACGGAATAAAAATTAAAAAGCCACCTCCAACATGATCCATCGCAGTAGCCTCTGACACGTCGCACGCTTTGTGTCCGATGATGACAGCCAGCTCCACTTCATGATCCAACGACTCCAATGGATGTGGAATCTTCAAGAGGAAGTGGGTTTCATAAACAACAAAGGTTCTTGGCCAAAACAATTTCAAGTTCGCATCTTTTATCGAATTTCCTCACAATCACATAAATTAAACCTTTTAATCACAAAAATGGTATCCAAAATATTAACAGACCTTGGGGACGACGTTGCCTAGTCCCTTAGCGAGGTTGGCGTAGTTGCGACCGACGGGGACGTTCTTAGTCACGACTTGGAGTAGCTTCTGTATGCCGGAGGATGCCGTGACCATTTCACTTTCTTCGATGATAGCTTAACTCTGTTTCATTCAATGTTAGCCTTTGTTTGGATCCTTAGGTGTACAGGATAAAGGAAAAGAAATATTGAGAGAAAATAAGGAGAAAAGAATGAAAAAGAAATGTGATTTCCTTTCTCTTGTTTGTTTCTCTAATTTACCAAAGGAGGGAATTGAATGGAAGAAAAATTGCACTTGATTATTATTTTATTACGAAAGTAAATTGTGGTTGAGAATATCATTTCTCTTCCTTATCTTCCACTTCCCCTCCTTTCCCACCAATTTTGTGGGAAATGTATTTGGACCAAATTTCTCCTCCATTCTCTCCCTTTCTCTTGTCTTATTTTTGTCCAAATAATGGAAATCAAGAGAAATGCAATTCTCTTCCTTTTTTTTCCCTTGCTTTCCTTCAATCCAAGCAATGGCTTAATTAATGGAATAAAATAAAATATAATGTAACCAAACGAAATAGTTTATAATAGAATGAAATGTAATATAGTAAAAAGTTGTTTGAGAGAAATGGAATGAATTATAATGTAATATGGTAAAATATTATTTGAAAAATGAATGGAATGAAATATAATATATAATGAATAATTATTATATCCTTTATATTAAAATGATTGTTGTAGGAGACTTAACGTTATCATTTTAAAATAGAACTTATGTTTAATTAAAAAGTCACGGTTATAATTTGTTCAAATAACAAACATGAAAAATAATTTTTAATATTTTTATTTAAAATAATAAACATTTTAACAAGAATTTTATTATTTTTATTACTAATTATATATAATTTATTATTAATTGTATAAAATATTATTATTAATTATTTAATAAAATTTATTATATTAAATTATATTATATTCTATTATATGTGCTTCATATTTAAAAATAATTTATTTATATTTTTATTTATATAGAAGTAATTGGTATTATGAAAAAACTAATAAATATATAGAAATGCGTTAGTTGTTACTAGGGTAAGGAGAAATAATTAGTATTACGAAAAATTATTAAAGGTATATTAGATAATATATATTTATTAGTTTATGTTCCATTCTAAACCTTCCGAATCGGAAGTTTCTTATTTCCACTATTTAGAATGTAACGGAACGTAATATAAAATCCTTTGCTTCAATCTCATTCCATTATAAAACTTCCTTCTAACTGATAGAAGTGTGTTACATTCATCTCGTTCTATTAATTAACATCAAACCAAAAAGTCCTAAGTGATGTAGCTCGTCTCCTAGTGGATTTTGAGACAATTAATACGATAGAAGCAACGTTTGACTTGGTCTTTTAGTTGCTGACATGTCATTTCTAGTTCTGGGTGGCCATATATTTGAGACTTGGTAGTTTGGTTGGTTGACTTTAAAACGTACACTAGTCCATTGTGGGTTTGGGAATTGATGTAAGTGTTGTAGGAGTAACATGGAGGTGGACCATGGTTACATGGGAAGTTCAATAGTTGAGAGACGACGGTTTAATTTTTTTTAATTAATGGGGAGAATCGAAACATCTTACACTACAAGTCAAGGGATACAGATTCCAGACATATCCTCGAGGAGGAAAGGGTGACACCCAATAGGTGGATTTACAAAAGTGGTGGTTCCTAAATCAAAATGAGTGGCATAGTTCGCGAACCAGTTTGTGTATCTATTGCTCTCGCGATAAATATGGCAATGGATAACCGTCCAGTTTCGAGTGAACAGAACATGAATACTCTGAATTAGGAGATTGAGAGCCATAGAATGGCTAGCCGCGGATGATAGGAGATTGATCACCGTAATCGAGTCCACTTCGAGTTCAATCTGACGATAGCCTAGGTTGCAGGCGAGTGTGAGCCCTGTATACACTCCCTACAGTTTCGTAGTCATCGCCGAGCATACGCCAAGATTGTGGTTGAAGCCTCCAAGCCAATTGCCTCCACTGTCCTGTATGATGCCGCCTGTTGTGGTAGAAAATGGGTGTCGTTTGCACGCTCCATCCATGTTTAGCTTGACCTACCCAATAGGGGGCTTGCACCATCTAATCAGTTGCGCATGTCTAGGCCGATAGCTCGGGCCCACTCCACCTTGCCACATGGATGCCTAGTGTAATTGACCTGCATAAGACAAAATAATAGAAATAGGTGAAGACGACTAAAAGAACTGCTCATTAAAGAGGGACCTATTACGCCATTTCCATAGGAACCAATAGGTAACACTAAACAGGATGGACCAATCATGTGCAAAAACTTGGCGGTGAGATTGAAGATTTGTGGTGAGCCACTCTTGGGCCGACATACGAAAGAACTCAGTAGTGATTATTTGCGAAGGAAAAGAGCTCCACACTTGTTGGGCTTTGCCGCATTCACGCACAATATGTTGTGCGGATTCCTCGAGTCCACAGTGAGAACATGCTCCATCCGTAGTGAGGTACCGTCGAACCCGATGCTGATTTGAGAGTAAACAATCGTGAGCGAGGAGCCAGAGAAAAGAGCAAATGTGTTGAGGACCGTTCCATTTCCAGATGGCCTCCAAATACCATTATACGAGACTTCCTCGTGAGCCATAAGCAGGGACTATGTGGACGCTATTGTGAAGTGCTCCATGTCAGAAATGCCCCAAATTATCTTATCCTGGCCAAGGTGGTCTTTTGGAGGTAAAATACTAGTAAGGGACCTGCAGATCGACATTAGTAGCGATCAGAAGCAGGAATATGCGTAGTTGTGTGGTTAAGAAGAGGTCCCGCCGTACCTACCCACGGGTCCAGCCAAAATCAGGTCCTAGTGCCATCACCAATTCTCCACCTTAGGCCCTAGAGCACTATGTGCCAAGTTGCTTTTATGCTCCTCCAGATTATGGATCCATCTACGATGTCAATAGAATTGGGGAGATTGTTGACGTCAAATTTATACTTCGTAGACAGAATTTGAACGTAGAGGGTGTGGGGCCTGTCAATCAAGGACCATCCTAGCTTCGTTAGGAAGGCATCATTGGTTTCGTGAATTTTTCGAATGTCGAGGCCCCCCATCTCTTTAGAAGTACAGAATGAATCCCAGTTAACTAAATGAATTCACTGAGTGCCTGTATAAGAACCCCATAAGAATTGTCTCATTAGTTTCTCTAGGGCATCACATAAGTTACGGGGCAGTCTTACCATTTGCATAGTATAACTAGGTAGAGCCGCAATGACCGATTGCACTAACATGGTGCGGCTCGCAAAGGACAGTAGATTAGCTGACTAGCCAGATAAGTGTTTCTGAACGTTGTCCAGAATGTACTGATATATGCGTTTGTTCACACGTTCATGCAGTAGCGGAATGCCCAGATAACGTCCGAGGTCCATCGTTTGTTGAAAACCCAAGGCGTTGCATAAATAGTGGTCAGTTTGAGGACAGATATTGCTGGAGAAATAGCACCTCGATTTAACGTGGCTAACTTGTTGACCTGCAGCATCATATAAGGAGGATAACGTATCCCGAATAATGGTCACTTGGTCAATCGAAGCTTCGATGAACAGTATGAGGTCGTCAGTAAAAAACAGGTTAGATATGGTAGGGCTTTTATGGTTTAATCTAATAGGCTTCCAATGGCCTTGCGTCACAGCACGAGAGATAGAGTGTTCGAGTCGTTCCATATACAAGACAAATAAGTATGGCAATATGGGGTCTCCCTGATAGATACCTCGGGTGGGCCGAAAAGCCTCGCTAAGTTCCCCATAAAAGTGTTTGAAGGTATTAATTTCATTGATACAAAGATGAATATTTAAACTCAATTGAGGTACAACAGACATAATTATGAGTTCAAAAACCCAGAGAACAATTAGAAGAAAATCGAGCTACCAGTCCTACATTTTAGGGATATGCATAACAAATAAGCTATTTACAATTAATCAACATTGACTTAGTAAAACTCAAGCAAACAATCAGGTACATACGGTTGCATTGTTACGCCCCCGCAAGTTGAGCATATTTTCACCAAGTCCGAGTTTCAGGAGATTGCGCTGGAACGCTGCTCGTGGTAAGGGCTTTGTGAGAATATCGACAACTTGATCAGCAGTGTGAAGGTGTTGAATGCAGAGTTTATTGTTCTGTACTTGCTCTCTAACAAAATGAAAATCGATAGCCACGTGTTTCATTCGGCTATGAAAGACAGGATGTGCACAAATATACGTCGTGCTAACATTATCACAGAAAATTGTAGGTGCACGAGTATGAAAAACTCGAAGTTCAGAGAGCAAATGTTGTATCCAGTTTGTTTCCGTGACTGCTGCGGCAATAGCACGATACTCAGCCTCAGTCGATGAGCGCGACACTGATCGTTGTTTCTTGGAGGACCATGAAATAGGCGCCTTGCCATAGTATACTATAAAGCCTGTCGTCGAAGTCCGGTCAATCGGATCACCTGCCCAGTCAGAGTCGGAGTACGCAAGCAATTGATGATTATTCTCTTTAACAATATTCAAACCCATGGACGCCGTTTGCTGAAGATATCGAAGCAGCCGCTTTGCTGCTCGCCAATGCAGTTCACTCGGATTATGCATAAACTGCGAAAGTTTGTTAACTGCAAAGGCGATATCAGGCCGAGTAAAAGCCAAGTAGTGCAATTTGCCAATCACACGTCGATACAACGTGACATCAACAGATTCCTTGTTTGCCCTCTGAGAAAAATCAACCGTGGAAGTCATTAGAGTCGAGACACCTTTGCAATCTGCCATATTTAACTCCTTAAGCATATCCAGAATATACTTGTTTTGGGAAAGAAATAGACCATCGGCAGTGTAGTGAACTTCAACCCCAAGAAAATACTGCAATCGGCCAAGGTCTTTGAGTGAGAACCGACAGGAAAGAGCATCAATTATGTCTCGAATACCCATGGAATTGTTGCCAGTCACTAGAATGTCATCTACATACACAAGAACATATGCTGTGAACCCAGATTTGTGAAGTAAAAACAGGGATGAGTCGGACTTTGCTGCAATAAACCCAATTTGAAGTAAATATGATTTCAACTCATTGTACCACGCTCTCGGTGCTTGTTTTAGTCCGTAAATGGCTTTATGCAATCGGCAAACATGATTCGGGAACTGTTTACTCTCAAATCCTGGCGGTTGTTGCATATAAACTTCCTCTTCAAGGTGACCCTACAAGAAAGCATTATTGACATATAATTGGTGGATCGGCCACGAATTTTGAGTGGCAATTGTTAGAACCAATCTAACTGTGACTGGCTTAACCACTGGACTAAACGTGGCATGGTAGTCAATGCTCGGACGTTGAGTGTATCCTTTAGCAACCATTCTTGCTTTATACCTGTCAATTGAACCGTCAGGCCGATACTTAATACGAAACAACCATTTACAACCTACAATGTTTTTGGAAGAATCATATGGGACAAGGTGCCAGGTTTGGTTTTGAACAAGTGCATCGTATTCGGCTTGCATTGCGTCACGCCAGTGAGCTATGACATGGGCTTGTTTTGGTGTTCTGGGAATGTATATAGGGGAGATGATTTTGGAGACATGGAATTGTCGAGGCTTGAGACTGTTGGTTTTGGACCTTGTGATCATCAGATGGGTGGATGTTTGAGTTGTGGCAGGTTGTGGCTGTTGCGGTTCAGGCTCACTTTGTGGCAATTGAGTTTGGTTTGTGGCATGGTGGTCTGATGGTGAGGTCGGTTGTGTCTCAGTAATGACATGGCTTTGAGATTGGGGGTTGGGTTGAAGTGATGAGGCTGATTTAGAGCATCGATGATAGACTCGATTGGGTGTAGGTTGGCGAGTAGCAGGTGGGGAATTACATAGGGTGGTCTCACGGTTATTGGGCAGTGGTGAGGGGGAAGAGTTTTGAAGTATACCTGAGTCCGACAACACCGTTGGTGAGGCAGCAGTAGAGGTCGATTCCAAGTGCAAGTAGTCAGGCAAATTCAAACAAGGCTGAGTGTTCAAGTCCGGTATCAAAGGAGTTTCATGCTGCAAAATTTCCCGTGCAACTGATGAAGAAGAACCTTTAAGTTTTGAAAATATTGAGCCAAATGGAAATTCTTCTTCATAAAATATAACATCACGAGATACATAAATTTTGGAGGTGATTGGGTCATAGCATTGGTGAGAGTGATATTTTGTCGAGAAGCCAAGGTAAACACAGGGTGTCGACTTGGGTTAGAGTTTGTGTTTGGTATATGGTTTCAGCCATGGGTAACAAAGACAACCAAAGGTTTTGATTGACTCGACGTTTGGTTTGTTTTGGAAAAGGATGTCGTAGGGGCTCTTGTTGTCTAAGTTTGGTGTGGGTAATCTATTGATAAGGTAGGCTGTATGTAGGCAAGCAAAACTCCAGAAAGATGTTGGCATTGATGCTTGGTGCATAAGTGTTTTTGCGGTCTCAATGATGTGTCGATGTCGGCGTTCGACTAAAGCAACTCGTTGCGGGGTATAGGGTGGGGAGACAAGGTGTTTGATTCCATTTGTTTGTAAGTATGTGTCAAGGCCTTGAAATTCACCTCCTCCATCAGTATAAAGTGACATTATCTTAGTTTGAAAACGTTTCTCAAGCATGGGGTGCAATTGTTGGAAAATAGTAAGAACATCATTTTTGTTTTGCAAGGTGAAAAGCCACATATATTTTGAGAAGTGATCTACGAACAAGACGTAGTATCGTTTGTTGTCGATAGATAAAACCGGGGATGGTCCCCATAAATCACTGTAAATGACTTGCAATGGAATGGAACTTTGCAAAGTGGTTTTTGAAAAAGGGAGCCTATGCATTTTATTAGAGTTGCAGGAATTACAAACAAAAGTAAAGTGCTTAAAAGGAATGGAAAATTACTGCAACGTTTTATTTAAAATTCGTTCATTTGGATGACCCAAACGCCGATGCCATAGGATACTAGTAGATGCAACATTGCATTGCGGTTTCGTAGGAATAGTAGTGGGCGGCCATTGATATAGGTGACCTCTACTTTGCCCTTGGACCAGCGGCGCCCCCGTCTTCAGGTCCTTCACAACATAAGAAAAAGGGAAGAACTCAATAGATGTTTTGTTATCTCGACAAAATTGGGAGACAGAAACAAGGTTATAAGCAATGGATGGAGAGCACAAGGCATTATTTAAGCGGAATTTATTATTGGAGAGGGTGAGTTGCTTGTTACCAGTGTGGGTAATTGGAATAGAATGGCCATTACCCATAGTGATTTCTTCCGGACCATTGTAGTCGTGAATGGTTGTCAAGTGTTGAGCATCGGAGACCATGTGATGAGTTGCACCACTATCGATTATCCAGGGGTCATGCTGATTAGCCATATATCCTGCAAAGTTTGCCCGTGCACGCATGTGATCATGAGAGGCCGTGCGACAAACTCGAGCCATGTGGCCTTGCTTTTGGCATAATTGACAGTACACACTAGAACCTAAGTCGAAGTGTTGGGGCTGGTTGTTGTACCTTCTCTGACGGTTGTGTTGAGGCCTCCAGTTGTGAGTATTGGACATGATATTTTGCTGCGATTGCCGACGATAAGTAGTTGTACCAGGGCCTTGCCTGCTTGAGGAGGAGGAGGGTTGTTTTTGTGCCACGACAGCCGTGATTGGTGTGGCAAGCGTTTTACGAGCTTCCTCATGCTTGAGGAATAGCTCATGATCCACCAGTTTTTCATAAAGTTCCTCATAAGAGACTTAGGATTCGCGAGAGCGGATGGCGGCTGATATGTCTCGAAAGTCAGATCCGAAGCCGCTGAGGATCTTGACGATTAGCTCGTCATTGGAGACAGGATGGCCGGCAGTGGCGAGTTCATCGGCTAAGCTTTGGATGTCTCGAAGATATTGTGCAATAGGCTGAGTGTCTTTGGATAGGCGTGCGAGTTGATCGCGAAGGCTAAAGATTCGTGTCTGGGACTTATTGGCGAAAGCTGTGTGGAGGGTTGTCCAGGCGGTGTTGGCAGAGGAAGCATTAGCTACGATGGAGGCCAGGGTTGGGTCAACGGAGGCCATCATAGCGTTTTGGATCAATTGATCCTGTCGGAACCAGGTATGAAAAGCCGGATTGGGAATGGTGGTGTTGTTGTGAGTGATAGTTTTTGCCGGGGCTGGGGTGGTGCCGTCAAGATGACCATAGAGGTCATGGCCATTCATGAGCATGGATATTTGCGCCTTCCATGTCGCAAAATTTTGGGATTCGGTTAGTTTGATTGGTAATTGTGTAGCTGGATTGAACTGCACAATGGCAGTGGCTGAGGAGCTATCGGAGTTGACAACAGGGGGAGCCATCGATTTAAGCTGGAAAGGGTGGTATTTGTTTTTAAAAAAAAACTCGTGAGAGAAGCTTAGGCTCTGATACCATAAAAGTGTTTGAAGGTATTAATTTCATTGATACAAAGATGAGTATTTAAACTCAATTGAGGTACAACAGACATAATTATAATTCAAAAACCCAGAGAACAATTAGGAGAAAATCGAGCTACCAGTCCTACATTTTAGGGATATGCATAACAGATAATCTATTTACAATTAATCAACATTGACTTGGTAAAACTCAAGCAAACAATCAGGTACATACGGTTGCATTGTTACCCCATCCTAACGTATCTAGAGGGAGACCGAGGAAATGCACTTCATGATGAGGTTAATCAGGGGCTCGGGAATGCTGACATCGAATAAGGTTTCTTGAATGAAATCCCATGACAGACGATCATAGGCTTTCTTAAGGTCCACCTTTAGAGCCATTATCCCTTTTTTACCTGTTTTCTTTTTCACAGAGTGGATAAATTCTTGGGCGATAATAATATTATCCGTAATCAAGCGCCCTGGGACAAAGCTGCATTGGGTCGGAGCGACCAGATCCTTTAGGTAGGGTTTAAGCCTATTAACAATGAGTTTGGTAATGGCTTTGTAGAGCAAAGTGCATAAGGCGATAGGCTTAAACTGGGTAATGGAAGTGGCAGTCGATGTTTAGGGATGAGAACCATTATGGTGCGGTTAAGGTCAGACTCCCAAACATCATGTCGAAAAATCCTCTGGATGAACGTGGTAAGCAAAGGTCCCACAGTATCCCACTGGGATTGATAAAAGACAGCAGT
>JANZLD010000236.1:35762853-35775865 GCA_026413575.1 Erythroxylum carthagenense
ATGTTCCCTGATACATGTTTCAATTAATAATTCCAACATGCAGACACTGGATTAATACTCTGTAAAAATCCATTCTGGTCATATCAAGAATTATAATGAAACGCATATGAGTTCACCATTCATCAAGATTATGGTTCATAATAAGCAAATGCTTAAGTTATATGTTTTAAGATTAAAGTAGCGGCCCACTTTATTCTTAAAAGCATACTTGATTCCAGATTTATTTAATAGTGCCATTATCGATAGTCTACTACTATCATAATATGAAATTCATCATTCCCTTTAAGTAAACTCCTTTACTTATATGGAGATAGATCACAACACTACAGTCTAAACCATACTCAAGCGACCAACTTGATTATTCAACAGTGAATCAATTAATTTAGATTATTATAATGTATATGTTTCCCATAAATCTATATGTCTATGTATATTACTTACAAAAGAATCTTGGTACCTTTTGACCAGATATACAACTCTCACACAGATAAAACCAAACTCTTTTTTTATTAATAATAAATATTTTCATTACAAAACTGTAACTGAAGGAGATAAAGTTACATGTAAATAAACTTGCTTTCCAGGGCACTATATTTACATAACTCCAACAAAAACACGATGGATTTCACACTTATCACATCCCCATATTTAAACGTTTGCTTGTCCTCAGGCAAACAAAACAACAAGCATATAGAAATTCACACATTACACAATGCAATAACGAGACAAAGGCTTCAACTTCATGAAATAAATTTAATTTAAAACATAATCATTCAAGTCATTTCAAATCATTAACATGCAAAATTCGTGTCTTGGGGCTCTAAACTAAATATATATATTAATCTAGACTCAGGTGTTAAATTGTTTACCCTTCTAAATTGCAAACACTCATTAATTCTTTGGTTGTTCAATTTTGTAACTAATCCTAAACACGTTTTCTTAAAAAGTCAAATTGTTACAAGTTCAGTAGGTTTAATTCAGAAACACATTTTTATTTTTATTTTTATTTTTTATAAACATAGGCTTATTATTTTTACATGGAGGCAGACATTAGTAATGAATGTCAATCCAATTACTGAACTAAATTATATTTTTTATTAAGCTGCTTAGATGGAATGTCATTCTAGCCTTTTTACGCGAAGGCACACATTTGTGATGCATGTCGATTTAGTTACTCAACTATATCATGTTCTCAACTGGCTACTAGCTCTATTCATAACGTGAAGGGCGGTGAAATAGTTACTTATTTTAATAAAATAACAATATTTTATTGCCTACCTTGTTGCTTTAGCTACTTCTTTTCATGAAAAGAAATTCTAGCAAATTGACTTAGGTTAAAAGGCCTCAAATTATGAATGAATGTGACAATTTAGAGGGCTACATTTAAACACTAAATCCTAATTAAGGAACATATTTAATCAAAGAACCCCTAGTTCGCTAATTATGTCAGTTAATAATTCTCTATATCCTAATAGACCATGTTCAAAATTAAATCAATTTCGATCCATCTAAGCCATTGACACATTCACCTGATTCATAGAATGCACCCTAACAAACTATCATTTACTATGCACAATTCTCAATCAAATAAAAAACATAACCTTCCCTAGACTTGAACAACATATTGTCAGTAATATGAGAAGGGGACAAACAAACACATAAAGAAAGAAAAACATATATTAAAGTAAAACAATAAAATAACAATAAAAATAAAAATAAAATAAAAATAAAGACTAAATTAAAAAAGAAAGGGGGTTAGAACAAGTTGTATGGTGATGGAGGTGGTGACGGTGTTAGCGTTGGCAGTTGTTAGAGGTGGCAGTTGAATGCCCTAAGCCTCAAAATAATGATGAATCTGACGAATGTCCTGGCTTTGTCGTCATTGGATTTGGGCCATCTCCTTAATCCTTTTGCAGTTCTCCACAAGTGTATTTGTGATTACCTTGTTATTTGTGGAGATCGCATACAGTACCTTTTGCTAGCCCAATTTTTCTGCGTCTTCCTCTTCGGACTCCTCACTAGTTGAATCGCCTTCTTGATGTTGTTGGGTGCTTGAACTTGCTTGACTAGTCCTACCCTTGACATGTGTCTTGGAATTAATATCTAGAAGTTCCATATTATGGGACTTCAAGATTTCAGCCTGCTATAGATGATGGTGGTTTATGAACTCAGGATGGTACACTATAATTCTATTACACTCAACTTCATAATAATTAGTTATGGTTGAAACCAAGTAACCCATTATTAAATTATTGATCCTATTCTTTCGAGCAATAATAATTGAATTAAAAATGTAGTTGCTTGTGCAAACTAGGATGCTATGATCCATGCACCATAATATAAACAGTTTCTTTGTCGAACACTTTTTGGTTTCCATTTTGTCAAAAATGGTTTGGCACATGAATTTGTGCATCAACAAGTGTTTGTGACTCCTAATAATGTTGTTGTGTGTGTTCTTAGTGTCGAAACACTTTAACCTAGTTAATTATGTCCAAAAGGGACTAACAAGGAAATCATCATGCTGATCTACTATGGAAGACTAAAGGAAACCAAAAATTTCATACATGGTGTTATAATCAAGCCTATAAGGTTGTCCCCGCAATCTGAACTACAGTTCCCTAGGTTTGTTGGATTCATATTGAAGAGAAGTGAAAAATTCTAAGGTCAGTTCTTCATAAACTGGGAATTAAATTTGAATGAACTGACCCCATTGAATTTTCTCAACTAAGCTCTTGACCTTATCTCACATTTCTAATCTATCTAAATTTTCAAAGTGAAAATATTTTGGAACCATAATTTGTTTATTACAAAGGGAATGAAAACGAGTACCTTCCTCATCTGAGAAGATTGGGAAAGGTGCTCCATAATCAATTTCTCTATTCCTTTTCCCTCATCCTAAGACTTGTGTTTGCCCCACTGATTGATCATGCTTTACTGTTTGCTTGATGCGCGACATATTGGCATGTGAGTCAGTGGAAGTTGAAAGAAATTTGGAGGTTTGAAATTTTGTAGAGAGAAGTAAGAGTGATTGGAGAGATAAAGTGAAAATGAAAGTGAGTGAAAAAGTGAAGTTAGAAATGTATTTATAGGTGATTAGGTAAAATGGCAAAATTTTAAGTGAAATGGGCATGATTTTTCTTCTTCTTTTGTCATTCTCCACTTTCCAAAATCCCTTCTTAACTCCTTGTGGTTGTTTTAACTCTCTTTGGTTACTTCATAGATCATAGAATTCAAGTCGACGTCCTACGCCTTCTGATTTTATTTGAAAACGAAAAAACCTAACTACAAAATTCAAACTTTTTGAAGGCAATTTAAGGAAATTAAAATTCCATGGGTTGCCTCCCATGTAGCGCTTCTTTTCAAGTTAGTAGCTCGAAGCTCTATCCTTAAAAACTTAACCGGGATCAATTATGAACGACTTGCTTCTACCTTTTTCATTCAACCTCGATTTTGTAGCTTGTAAGTAAGCTACAAATTGCAAAATAATCAGAAGGAAAATATTGATAACATTATGAAAACTAATTAAGCTCAATAATGTTCTTTTTCTAGTGAACTAGGAGTAACAAAACTCCCTGAATCTTCCATTGAATCCAACAGTTTATCTTGTAAGAATGTGAGTTGCTCTTTTTCTTCCTTAATCACCTTCGTCTCCGTTGCATCTTCTTCTTCACGAATACAGACTTTCATAGCTTCTTCAAACTCGATGTCTGTTGTCAGCTATTCTTCATCCTTTTATTCTTTAGAAGATTTGAACACATCAATTATCCTGAATGAGCTACTATTCTTCGGATTCTTTAATACATCATTTATGTTGAATGTTACTTGGTCGTCATTAATCGAAAGGATAAGGTTTTTATCATAAACATCTACCCAAGATTTTTTGATGTTCACATATGGTATATCAAGAACGGGTGAATAAAAGGGAGGTTTGGCTTTCTGTTCTTCAATCTCTTTCTTCGTCTCTTAGTCTTCAATAAGGTGGGGTTCAGTTTAGTTTTTCACTGTTCCTTCTGACTATCCCCCATTCTTAGGTGCGATAGCCTCATATTGCTCTCTTTGATGTATTTTCATATTACACAGAGAGTCTTCTACACTTCTCCTACAAAATTCATAAGAAAGTTGTCTCACTCAAATCTCTAGGTTATGAATAGAAGAGGCATGATTTTTGTTACTTACTCAATTTGCTCTTCTAGTCTCTTCTGGCCCTTTTCCATGTTCGTAATTTTATCCAGGATCTTATTCAATTTAGAATCCTATGAACTAGACTCATGTTACTAAAGTCCTAATAGGTATTTATGTCCTAAATGAGTCCCTACATTATTAGATCAATAGAAATTTGGGTGGTTTTGCTACCCTAGAGTGTATATGTTCCAATAAGGATCGTTACTTTCCCAACCATATTGTGCCTCGTTATAATTTGCAAAAGTTCCTTACTTCTTATAATATATATCTTTCATCATTGTTTTTTCCATTTCTTCTTGGCATCTAGCGCTTCAAATGTCTCATTTCTCATTCTAAGATGTCTTGCTATGTCTCTACTTTATGCTCCAAACTTCTATCTCTATTTTTTTCTTTTTTTAAAAACAAAAGATAGTGAAAAAGCCTTAAACTAAAGAACTAAACTACTCGCTTCTCTAGCAATGATGCTAAAAACTTGATCGCGGTTTTCCAATATGTGTATTTTTAATATTTTAACATCAATATTTTGCAAGCGTACGGGTCATTCGCATAGTGCTTAAGGTGTCAATCTTATGAGGAAGGTTAATCTGATCCTAAATTCTAAGGCTAAAACTATTCGCAAACATTCAAATTTAACTAAACTAAAACAATGATGCAATTCAATCAATCAATTAAATCAAATAACTCAATTCAAGAATTAATCACGAAATATTAACAAATCAGCAAACTACAATACACACATTCTTATTTTTATTAATTCACCTAACTTTCGTTAGCTCAATTTAATTGTTTTTTATTCAATTCACCCTTTTAGTCTATCACCGAATTATGCAAGTGTAGAAATCAATCATAATGAATCTAAATAACATAAACAATTAGATTTTTAGTAAATTAAAGATAAAAACAACCCGAAGGTGAGTTTAGACATTCCTAAACATTCATAAAATCCTATCTCAACAGCTATCCCAATTCTATACATAAATAAAATTTAAATACACTGAAAACCAGATCTGAAGGGATGATAGAGGTAGCAAAGTTGGAAAACCACCTACCTTTTTCTCTTTCTCAATCTCTTGATGAACTCTCTCTAAGCTTTTTTGATGGTGGCTGATGCAAGAAGCTCCTTTCCCCCTCTTTTTCCTTGTTATTTTTATACTTGATGTGTTTGTGGCAGCCCAAGGCTTTTTAGGGTTGAAGAGGTCTAAAAAACCCTAAAATTTTGACTTTTTTGTATGTTTGCATGTCTGTCTAATACAGGCCATGATCATGGGCCAAATGTAAGCTCTCTGTCATGATCATGGCAGGAAGGCCATAATCGTCAGCCAAATTTGAAGCTTCTATCGCGATCATGCCAATTTGGCTATGATTGTGAGCTATCTCCCTCACTTTTGTCACAATTGTAGTAGGATGGGCCACGATCGTGGCCCATTGTTTCGATCCAAGTCTTTCCGAAACTTCTTCGTTCTTCGCTGTTGACCTTGAAATACTAACAAACACATCAAGATACCTCAAAGACATAATAATTAAGCTCAAATGCTTGTACTACCCATAAAAACACTTAAACACATATAATTCATAAACTAACACAAATCTACTGAAAACACATACTAAACAATCGAATAAGCAGATAAACATATATCAAATTAGACCCTAAAACATGATTGATTTTTACAATTATCATGTGTATTAAGGGTAAGCATATCACGTCAAATAATAAATTAGCGTGTGTAGCACTCTATGATTTGACAAAATTTAGATGTATTTGACACTAATAGATAAGTTGAAGGTTAATTTGGTAAAAATTAAGGTTGAAGGACTTGAATGTACTTGAAGTAGAAGCTGAGGGATCAAAATGAACATTTCCCCTAACTGAAACTTTAGATTAGAAACCTTGAGTGTATTATATGTATTTAACTACAAGTTTACATTAAAAACCTAAAAGGAATTTTAGGTATTTAACAATAAACCTATAATAGATTTCAAGTATTTAACAAAAAATTTGGATTATAGACCTAAAATGGATTCTGGGTATTTAAATATGAATTTAAAATCTACTATAGGTATTTAATTAAAACTTTGCATTGGATAACTAAAAAATATTCTAGGCATTAAACTATAAATGTATAGTGCATTCCAAGTATTTAGTTAAAACTTTAGAGAGACTTAAAGGGGATCATAGGCATTTAGTTATGAACCTATAGTATTGGCCCCTGGATTTTTTTCTTTAGTTAAGCATGATTTAAATTAATTATGAGGTCTTTACGGAATTATTTTGTAGAGTTAATTATTATGTTAGCGTTAGTAAGTTTATATGACATAGGTTAATTGAATTAAAGTGAAGGTAGCAAGATTACATAAGGGTATTTTTGGTAGTTCACTTAAAGATAAAAACCATAAGGCTTATAAGGAAGGGTAAAATGGACATTCTACAATCATTAAGGATAAAAACGGGCAGAAGAATTGTTGTCTTACATTTGAAGAAGAGAGAAAACGTGAGTGAGGGAAAGAAGGGAGACAAATACGAAGAAAAGAAGAGAAGGAGAAAAAAGAAGGAAGCTTTGAGCTCGGGTTCATCATTTCTTAGTTTTCAAGAGGGAATTTGAGGTAGTTTAAGAAGAGAAAAAGAAAGAGGAAGAGAAGAGCTTTCTTTTGAGCCAAACATCTCTTCATTTGGAGAAGAGTTAAGGTAAGTGGATTTTTGATCTTTTGGCTTTTTGGAAGGGTTTTGGTTCATGAAGCTTAGGAAATGCATGGGTTTAAGTATTCTAGGATCAATTTTAGTGAAGGTGGTTTCTTTGTGTTCTAAATTGGAATTCCAATTGGATGGGAAAATTTTCCATTGATGAAGGAAATGAAGAAAGGCAAGAGGAGCAAGAGGAGAGGCATCTTTGAGCAAGTTTATAAGCAAGGATATTAGGTGGGTTACATGTTTATAGAGTAAATTAGCCAAAAATGTTTCTTTCAAGAAATGGAAATAAATGATTTCAACTACTTTATAAATGTGAAATTATTGTTCTTTAAATGCTTTGAGAAAGTGTTACATGTTTTGTATATGAATTTTATGGATGAATTAGGAAATGAAAAATGAAAATGTTTTTGAAAGGATATCAAGTTTATAGAATCATTAAAAATTGTGCCATTTTAGCCAACAAGTTTACAAGATGTGAAATGCATGATTATATGGGTTTGTGGTAAGTCCATTATGTTATGTCAAGTGTGCTTCGACTAAAGGCTTCTCCCACCTGCCTGCTAGTGGTATGGAGGTACTTCACGGACTCCCCTAAGTTCATGGCTACGTAAACCATTATGTGGAATTGCGATAATACGTTTTGTTCACGGCTACACAAGACCATATTATGGAATTGTATTAGCACGTTCTATTTATGGACCTACCCAAACCATTCTGATGTGCTTATGTGCTCATGATATGCTAACAAGATTGATGCATACATGATTTGTATTATTGTGAATTTGGTTGAGAATTTAAGAACTATGTGTTTTATGAATTCAATATGAATTTTTCTATGACACATGAGCAATTTCAAGGTTTTGCTTGTTATTCGTTATAAACTTATTACCCATGAGCTTTTAAGCTCACTCCCATTCCTCCTCATCTCTAGGTGATGAGCAAGAGACCGAGTGATAGAGAGTTAAGGAATCGCTTTAAACTTGCATAATTTTGTATTTTAAGCTAGTTTATGGAAAACACAAGGTTTTAGCTATTTTTTTGAATTACTTGTTCATGTAAAGTTTATATATTTTTGGGTTATGATGTAATTTGGATGGGAATGCCCACAAACTCTTTTCCTTTGAGGTTAATGAAACATGATTTTGTGTATGGATGAGGTTGAGTTCAAATAACGTATACTTGAGGAAGTTATTGATTTGAGATGATAACTCTTTGAATATGAATTGTTGTTATATATAACTGAGATGTGCTATGGAAAAAGAAAGATGGGAAATTGTGAAGAATGAGAATTAGTTGTAAGTAATGAATTAAGTGATTAGAGATTAAAGAGTATAGGGAAATAATATTGGTATTGGTAGTTGAATTGTTATGAAATGATGTTACATTAGAAGGAGTGAATTTATATTGCATTTTCAAGTCTTTCATAAGGGTAAAATTTGTGTTTTGACTTTAGGGGGAAAACTTTGTTATTTAGGCTAAATCAAACAAAGGTGTCCTTTTGAAGTTGTAGATTATCTTTCTAGCTTTCCAACAATATAAAGTATGAAATTTTTGGATATCGGAGTTGAGAGATATAATCATTATAAGTAGGGATGCTGCATAGGATGTATATGCAGGACAACTTCAGTCGCGCTCGCACTAAGCACTCTCGTAATCGCACCAGGCACTCTCATGATCGCTCATTTATCCTCACGATCGCACCATTATTCCTTGCGATCGCATTCGAAGGGTTTTCTAGCTCTGAACACGTTTGATTCTTTTGACCGTAACTTTGTTGTCCGACTTCCAAATGACTTGATTCTTAAAGCAATAGATTCCTAACATATTTTGCTATCTCTCCATAAAAAACAGGTAGCCTTAGGCTTTGATTCTAAAAAGATTGATGGAAAGAAAGTGAGGGAATTGGTTGGAAGAGCATGAATTAGTTCTTTTACTGAACATACTTTATGTTTTAATCATATCTTGATCTATAGAGCTCTGAATAAGATGACTTTTATTTCAAAATAAACTAGAGATATAAAGCTACGATTGTTCTAAAGAAGTATTTTTGAATTTCCACTGTCTGACTAGTGTGGGCTTCGGAATTAGTATCCAACACTTTTTGCATTAGAGTAAGAAGATGAACCGATAATGGTTAAGGAGATTTCATTGAAATAACCCTGCAAGGAAACCTGCCCAAATTTTATGATTTCGGAATTGGGCTTCGAAAATGGGGTCTAACAATTTATGGTATAAAAGCCCAGTTTTAGTGTCTTACATAGGCATTTTTTGAAATATATGTCAGGATACATGTATTTTTGTCATGTCATACCAGATAGTAGCAACTGATCCTTAGTCTGAGTTGCGTGAGTATGACTCACATGCTTGAGCATGTGATACGAGTTTAAGTTAATAGAATTAGTGAGAAAAGTGACGCTTTTTCAAAATGTGCAGAAACAAAAGTTTGTGGATAATTAGAAATGAGAAATAGTATATGGGTAAATATGACAGATAATGATTTAATGTATTTGTATTAGTGGATGTATTATTGAATATGACACCAATATTGTAATGTGGTGTTATATCCCCGAATGTGATAAAGATGTGAATGTATGATTAGGGATTGTTTGAGGAAAATAGGGAGACAAATAGAAATTGATCTTTTTGAGATACTAAGAATGTCGGATAAGTAGTGATGGAAATAGTGGACTGATAAAGGTTACACGAATTATATAGGTGACAGAAATAAGAAATCTTCTCACGAAGAAGAATTTCATCGAAATAGATTAAGTAGACCAGATAGTTTATTCTTAAGAATGATTAATGAAGGAATAAATTAGAAATGATACTGGAGTTCTAATCTTAATGGAGACTCAAGCATAAGATGTAGAATATGTTACTAGGAGTATATGCATTTTGTTAATGTAAAGTATCCAACTATGTGATGGGATTCCTGAATTTGAGGTGACATTAAATATAAGAGATACAAATCAGATCTGATGAATGTGTTACCAACACAAGAAATTAAGATTGCAACTAAATCGAAATGTGTGGAGAAATTAGAATAAATGAATAGACATTAGAACAAGTCAATGTGAAATCAGAGGAAATCGAATGAATTGAGAAAAGAAGTCAATCGGGAAACCGAAAATGACATGAGATAATACTACCTCATTGAGGAATTAGATACTTAAAGAATTATGAGAATCAATTATTGACACAAGGAGTTTTGGGTTATATCTGTTGGAGTTAACAATGCCCCGATAGTATTATGGTATTGAAGATTAAAATGATCTAAGAAAAATTGTATCAATTAGTGATTATGATCATAAAGGATTTTTGGAGTTTATTCGAAAAGTGAAGAGAATAATTTTGAACATTGAGATTAATCTTACATATCATAGAGGTAGAAAAAATTATATTCCAATTTCAACAAGAATGAATCTTAGTTTGATTAAATAAAATGTTGGGTTGTATGGTATCCAAACGTAGCACATTGGGAGACCCAAAGAAAGTAGAGGTAATGATAAAGTGAGAGGCTATAAGGAATATAACAGAGATTCAGAGCTCTCTAGAACTAGTTGTACAATGGATATTACCGTAGAATGTTAAGGGGTTTTTACTGATCTCATCCCTTAACAAAAATGTTAGAGGAAAAATGTGTAAACTGAATAAGGGATGAATGTAAAAATGATTTTGAGGAATTATAACACCACTGTTAATTATATCATTTGGTTAGGAGATTATGTGGTATATAATGAAGTATCCACACCTCATCGATGACTTGCATAAGAATTTCGAGGAAGAAATTCTTTGAAAAGGTGGAGAAATGTTGACCCCTGGAATTTTTTTCTTTAGTTAAGCATGATTTAAGTTAATTATGGGGTCTTTATGGAATTATTTTATGGAGTTAAGTATTATGTTAATGTTAGTAAGATTGTATAACATAGGTTAATTTAATTAAAGTGTTAAGGTAGTAAGATTGTATAAGGGTATTTTTGGTAGTTCACTTAAGGATAAAAACCATAAGGCTTATAAGGAAGGGTAAAATGAACATTTTAAAATCATTAAGGGTAAAAAGGGGAAGAAGAATTGTTGTCTTGCATTTGAAGAAGAAAGAAAAATACAGAGAGAAGAAGAGAAGGAGCGAAAAGAAGGAAGCTTTGAGCTAGGGTTTATCATTTCTTAGTTTTCAAGAGGGAATTTGAGGTGGTTCAAGAAGAGAAAAAGAGAGAGGAAGAAAAGAGATTCTTTTGATCAAAACATCTCTTCATTTAGAGAAGCGATAAGGTAAGTGCATTGGCTTTTTGGAAGGGTTTTGGTTTATGAAGCTTAAGAAATGCATGGGTTTAAGTATTCTAGGATTAATTTTAGTGAAAGTGGTTTCTTTGGGTTCTACACTGGAATTCCTATTGAATGAGAAAATTTTCCATTGATGTGTGGTATTTGTTAGCAACAACATAATCAAGGCAGTCAATCAATATGGATTGATTCGAAATCTGATTCAAATCCAATATAGCACCTATAGGTACATAAGAAATGTATTGAAGGAAATGAAGAAAGGCAAGAGGAGCAAGAGGAGAGGCGTCTTTGAGCAAGTTTATAAGCAAGGAAATTACATGGGTTACTTATTTATAATTGAGTAAATAAGCCATAAATGTTTCTATCAAGAAATGGAAATAGATTATTTCAATTACTTTATAAATGTGCAATTATTGTTCTTTAAATGCTTTGAGAAAGTGTTACGTGTTTTTTATATGAATTTTGTGGATGAATTAGGAAATGAAAAATGAAAATATTTTTGAAAGGATATCAAGTTTATGAAATCATGTTTCAAAAAAGTGCCATTTTTGGCAACAAGTTTACAAGATGTGAAATGCATGATTATGTGAGTTGTGGTAAGTCCATTATGTTATTAGTACATTCTATTTATGGACCTACCCGAACTATTCTGATGTGTTTATGTGCTCATGATATGTTGACAAGATTGATGCATAAATGATTTGTATTATTGTGAATTTGGTTGAGAATTTAAGAACCATGCATTTTATGAATTCATTATGAATTTTTCTATGACACATAAACAATTTCAAGGTTTTGCTTATTATCTGTTATAAACTTGTTATCCACGAGCTTTTAAGTTCACCCCTATTCCTCCTCATCTCCAAGTGATGAATAAGAGATCGAGTGATTGAGAGTCAAAGCACGGCTCTGAACTTGCATATTTTTGTATTTTAAGCTAGTTTATGAAAAACACAAGGTTTTAACTGTTTTTTTTTAATTACTCGTTCATGTAAAGCTTGTATATTTTTGGGTTATGATGTAATATAGCTAGGAATGCCCATTAGAGCTTTGTAAAACTCTTTTCCTTTGAGGTTAATGAAACATGAGTTTGTCTATGGATGAGGTTGAGTTCAAATGAGGTATACTTGAGGAAGTTATCGATTTGAGATGATAAATCTTTAAAAACGAATTGTTTTTATATATAACTAAGATCTGCTATGGAAAAAGAAAGATAGGATATTGTGAAGAATGAGAATTAGTTATAAGTAATGAATCGAGTGAGTACAAATTAGAGAGTATGAGGAAATAATATTGGTAGTTAAATTGTTATGAAATGATGTTACATTATAGGAAGTGAATTTGTATTGCATTTTCAAGTATTTCATAAGGATAAAATTCATTTTAACTTTAGGAGAAAAACTATGTTAATCTAAGCTGAATTAGACAAAGGTATTTTCTTGAAAGTTATAGATTATCTTTCTAGCTTTCCAACAGTTAAAAGCATGAAATTTTTGGATATGGAGTTGAGAGATATGATCATTATAAGTAGGGATGTTGCATAGGATGTATATACGGGACAACTTCGATCGCGCTCGACCAAACACTCTCTCAATCTCACTAGGCATTCTTTCTATTGAATCAAGCACTGTCATGATCACACCTTTATCCTTTCAATCACACCTTTATTCCTCGTGATCGCATCTGAAGGGTTTTCTAGCTTTGAACATGTTTGATTCTTTTGACCATAACTTTGTCGTCTGACCTCCAAATATTAGCCCCGGAAATTTTTTTTTATTTTTTTTTATTTTTATGGTTATGACATAGTAAGCATGATTAAGTTAATTAAGTTAACATTAATTACAATTAACACTCAAGTATGTT
>JANZLD010000236.1:35867174-35879777 GCA_026413575.1 Erythroxylum carthagenense
AGAGTCCGATGATTCTGAGTTTTGTCTGGGATTATAGAAGTGTTTTTAAACCCTTGCAGGTTTTGGGTTTAATATAAGGCAGTCGTTATGCTATTGAAATTTTGGTAGAAGTAATATGAATATATGGGATTTGTATAATTGTATAGGGAAAATATTATGGTTTGAGTTTTTGATTGAGATTATAGAACTGATGATTGTCCAAATTGGAAAGGAGTATGGCTTCATATAAGACTGAGTAAAAAGGAAAAGAAAGAAAAAATTTATACCGGATTTAGAATGTCCTAAGGTTTCCAACACAAACGTTTTCTTCGATAATTGTGTTAGGATGTCGGGTTCAGTTTTGGTTCCATCTTTGATTCGTTTCGCTTTCGTTCGCTTTGTCTTCCGATTTATGTTTCCGCTTTCGAGTCATTCGCTTCCGATTTGTGATTCGATTCGCATCCGATTTGATTTCGCCTTATGTTTCATTTCTTTGCTTTGATTCGATTCATATTCATTCGTATTCGTTTTCGATTTCGATTTGCTTCCACTTTCGTTTTGCATTTTGCTTTGTTCTCCGCTTCTTCCATTTTAGCTTCTCCGGTTGGGATTCGATCTTCGGATTGGGTCCCAACACTTCTTATTTCAATCACAATGTATCATTCTTCCTATTCGATCCCAAAATTCAAATCTGTTTTCAATCTCTCAATAGGATTCATGATTTCTAAATTCTCAATTTGGGCTTGATTAATCCTTTCAAGTGAAACTAATCTTTAATTTCATAGCAAATAGTACTTTGATTTGCCCAAAATTCAACTCCACATTATATGCTCCCTTTTTGCACTAGATCTGATAACCTCAATATCAAATTTCTACTTAATGCATTAGATAAAACACTAACTTTATTGGGAAATACTCATTTGTACCATCATAGTCTTTCAGTACTTATATCCATTGTCTTAGTCTCATATTCAATTCTCTCAATTCAATAATTACCTCAAACTTTAATGATCTGTACATGTATATATATATATATATCTAAGATGTTCCTATACATATATTGTCTCCAAAATTTCAGAGCAATCACTACTATAACAGCTCTAAATCATTTATCGAATAGTCAACTCATAAGACTTTTAATTGTCTCCATATATGTAAAGTCACTTTATTATGCTGCATTGGATTTTACCCAAATCTCTTATACAACTTCATTGTATGCTATAAATCTCCAAATACATACAATATAATTAATATCAGTGTAATTCCTCAAAATTCTCTTTACTTTCATTACTCATACGCTTTACACGTTTTTCTTCACGTATTCAAACTATTCTTCTCAACTTTTCGAATACCTTTAATACATCATCAAATTTTTGCTTGGATTGCTTTAATCTTCAATACATAGTACCGTCGGGGCAATTGTTAACTCAAAAAATTATTATCACACTCCATATGCCCATGATTAGTTCTCATAATTTCTTAAATAACTAATTCCTCAACGAGGTAGCATTGTCTCACATTATTTTCAATTTTCCAATTGACTTCCTTTCTTAAATGATTTTCTTAATTCATTCAATTTCCTCTAATTTCATATTGAATTTTTCTAATGTTTGGTTATTCATACTAGTTTCTCCATACATTTCAATTTATTTGCAAACTTAACTTCCTGTGGTTGTAATACATTCATCAAGTCAAATTTGTATCTCCCGAACACATTTACACAGAATATAACATGGACCTATATACTCCTCATAATAGTAATTAATGTCACCTTAATTTCAAGAATCTAATCCCATAGTTGGATACATTACATCAACCATAATGTGTACACTCTTTATAGCTTATTCTATATTTCATGCTTAAGTCTCTGCTAGGGATATGACTCCAATATTTACTTTTGAATCATTACGTATTTATTTCCGATTTTTTCTTTCATTGATCATCCTTAATATACTATCTGATCTACTTAATCTAATCCAGTGAAATTCTTCTTAGAAGATTTCTTGCTACTATCATCTATACTATTCATGCAATCTTTATCAATTATCTGTTATCATCATCACTTGATCAACCATTCTTAATGCCTTGAGAAGACCAATTTCTATCGTTCTTACAAGGTCATAACATTCTAATTACCAAAACTCAATGAAGTAGTTAACATAATTACTGCCGCATATGCTTATGGAGGTATCATCAAATTCATCCCATTTTTTTTACATATTTATTTCCAAAAATTCACCAATTTATATCTTACACAATTGATACTTTGATCTCCATTGATCCTAAACGATATTTTCTCTTTATCTATGAATTCGTTACTCGTTGTAACTTCATCAACAATCTCAATTCTACTAATATCTTCTTATACCGGATCATAACTATTATCACAGCAATAAAACAATCATTCTAACTTTCTAGTTCAACCTTTCAATTTCACTTTGCTTGTACACCTTAAATCTTGTCATTTCCACTTATGTCTCTATTTCTACTCAGTCGATTCATGTTAATATTTTCAAATCCATATCAATTCAAGTACATATTCACAACAAAATTTTGTCAGCATATTCATTTACATAATCAAAAATATTGCATCTACGTCTAACATATCAGACTACGTAATATCACAAACATTCATTTTCTCACATTCTACCAGATCATCATTCTGTTCTTACTTTGTCTATTTGTTTGAACTCTTAACAATCGCCTTTGCGCTTGAAACATATTCCAAAAATTACCCATGTAAGATCTCAATTCTAGGCTCTGATACCACAACTGTTGGGCACCGGTTCTGGAACCCAACTCTTTCTCTTATACCACAACTGTTAGACCCCGCTTCCGGAGCCCAACTTTCAGAATCATAAAGCATGTGCTTGTATTTGTTACCATGTATGATTATTCCAGTTAACCCTTATTAGTCATCCTTTTTTCATCTTTATTCTCTGCTACCATAAGTGTCGAGCCCTATTTTTCGAATCATTCTTATACTGAAGAAAATATTCTATGCTTAACTTCCATCTAGATATTGAACATCTTAGAAGCTGAATTAGAATTTGACCTCTTCATATAATTTGTAAATCTACGTCTCTAGTTTACTTCACATTAGAAATCATCTTAGTTGGAACCCTACAGATCCAGATACATTCAAAATGCGGAAGCATGTTTAGTAAAATAACATCAGTTCATACTATTCCAACAGATTCCTTTACTTTCCTTTAATCAAAACGTTTTTCCAATCAATTCAGAATGCTTCCAATTTTTATGGAGAGATAGCACAATGTGTGAGGAATCTATTTCCTTAAGGATCACTTTGTTTAGAGGTCAGATAACAAAGATTGGGTCAAAGGAATCAAACAAGGTTCCGTCCTCAATCATAATAAACCTGGTTCGGGACAATGGCATAACTTGCTCTAGGGATATCAGATGAAGGTCATTCATAAAGGGTAGGACTTCAATATCTACATCTTTCATGAAGACATTAAAATGAGATTTTGTCATCTAAAGGATCATAATTGGACTAGACGATACAAGATGAACAGTGATCAGAAGAAGGTTATGAACAGTACATAGAAGATATATTGCAATTAGAATAGCTTTGACTAAAGACATCATATTAAGGTGTTCTTTGGTAGTTTGAAAGAGAACTTCAAGATCTACAACTTTCATGAAGACCTCAAAGATAAATTCGATTGTCTACAGGGTCAAAATGGGACCAGATGACAGGATCAGATGAACAATGCACCAGACGATATGACATCATCACCAGACGATATGACGTCACCAGACAATACGTCATCACCAGACGAAGCGTCCTCATCAGACGATACATCCTCACCAAACGATACATCCTCACCAAACGATACGTCCTCACCAGACGACATAGCAAAGTACATTTAATCATCATTGTAGAACACTCAAGTTTTGCAACAAACTTGACAATTCAATGATGCAATGCACAAACAAATAGCTCGAGAGTTCTGTGGAATGAAATGGAGAAACCAAAGTTTACACCGTGAACAAAACAAGTTCGATTTCTTAGAATCTTGTGGCCTCAAGCAGGCAGCCGGAAGAAGGCTATGGGTCAACGTGCATGTGACTAACAAAATAGGTTCCTTTCTTGCCCAAACAAAATCACATATTTATGCTCAAATCATTTGCTCATATGTTCATACTTTCATGCTTTCACTTCTTTTCATTCACACAAAATGCCATGACATATTTCAAGGCATAACGTGAATATTTCAAAACCATTTTCCATTTTATAATCAAAATTCATGCATCAACGTGTAGCAATTTCTCATATCACTCAAAACATTAAAAGCAACATTTATGAAGTAATTGAAATCATTTTACACTCTTGATTTGTAAAAAACATTAATGGCTCATAACTCTATTATAAACATGTAACCCAACTTGATTTTCTCGCTTAAAGACTTGCTCAAAATGCCTCTTCTCTTGTTCCTCTTCCCTCTTTGATCCCCTTTATACAATAACAAAAATCCCACTCAATAGAGTTTTCAATTGAAAATCTCACAAAGCACAATCAATAAAATTGGGGCTAGAATACTTAAACCTATGGATTTTCCAAACTCCATGAACTAAAATCCTTCCAAAATCCCAAAAGATTTAGGTGATCTTACCTTGGTTCTTTACCAAATGAAGAGATCTTTGGCTCAAATGGAAGCTCTTCTCTTCCTCTACCTTTTGCTCTTCTTGAACCACTTCAAAATCTCTCTTAAAAGCTAAGAAATGAAGAAACCCTAGCTCAACTCTCTTCTTTTCTCTCAACCACTAAAATAACTCTTCTTTCTCTCTTTGATTTGTTATTTCTCTTCCTCTCTCCCAATTCACGTTTTTTTTTTCTTCTTCTTCTTAAATAAGACCACATTTTGGTCTTGTCCTTCCAAAAATACCCCTCCTCTCCTTTGAACTTCCCTTTTTGCCTCTTCTTTCATTTACCTCCTAACTCCTTTAATCTTCTTAAACACCATATTAACTCTAAATTAATTCAAATCTTTCCATCTAATTTCAAATCTCTATTTATACCCATCAAATTAATGACTCAATTCTAAAAATAATGAAACAAATAAATCAATAATAATTGAAAACAATTCAGGGTCCAACACCTTGGATGTCAGTTTTAATGGATTTCATTAATGAGTTTCCAAAGATGGACAACATAAATTTTATCATGGTGGTGATTGATAGATTATCAAGTATGCGATCTTCGTTTCAATTCTCATGACTTATCCCTCGGATGTTGCGGCTGAGTTTTTCTATAAGAACGTGGTCAAGTATTTCAGAGCTTTAGTAAATATTGTGAGCGACCGAAATGCTAGATTTACAGGCTGATTTTGGACATCCCTTGTTAATATGATAAGTTAATATTTGAAGTTTTCAAAGGAAAATTACCCACAATTAGATAGCCAAATAGAAAGAATCAACGGTTTATTGGAAAAGTACCTACGACATTATGTAAGTGCACATTAATGTAACTGGTTGAGTTTACTTCATACTGCACGGTTTTGCTATGACTTGCATAGATCTTCGACTATAGAGAAAATTCCCTTTAAGAATATGTTAGGACAACAACCTCTCATACCATTAGAGATTGCTCAACAAAGGATAGGTGGCAAATGTCCTACGGGACATAAGTTTGTGATGGAGAAGCAAGAATTGTTGGATGAGGTGAGGGACAATCTTCGAAAAGCTTCTTAACAGATGAAGAAGCAAGCAGATTTTTAGAGGAGACCGTTAGAATTTGACGTAGGAGATAAAGTTTTGTTGAAACTAATCCCACAAATTTGGAAGAGATCTCAAGTAAGCATGGTGTAGAAGTACGATGGACCATTTGAAGTGCTACACAAAGTGGGGAACGTGACATATAGATTGAAATTGCTAGGGTTGTTAAAGGTATACGATACTTTTCATGTTAGTTTTCTCAAGCCTTATTATAAGGATGTATCAAATTCAAATAGGAGTCAAGTGAAGCAAGTTCCACCGGTTGTGAGGAAACAGTTCGAGGATTAAGTGGAAAAGATCCTAAATCATCGAAAAATGGGTAAACACAAAAACAACCAACAGGCCAAGTTCTTAATTCAGTGGAAAGGTAAACCTATGGCGAAATCTACGTGGAAGAAACATACGACTTTGTGGCAATTTAAGGACCAGGTGAATGCCTACCTTCAGACTAATTCGACAGGGCGTCGAATCCATCTAGTGGGGGTGGTTTGTTAGACCCTTAAACTTTGTAGCACTTCTCAGTGACCTTCATGATGTGGCATAGGAGGAAGGTTAGTTAGATTACACACATGAGGGAGGTATGCGAAAACATTAAGACAAACATGGGTGAGTAGGATCGGACTTAGCTCAAATTTTGATTTAGTCTCAAACCTTGTGAAGATTGACTCGACCCAGGCTAAGGACTTAATGGACTAAGGAATTGGCCCATCTCAGATGAATGGACCACGACTAGCGGACTTGTTATGGGAAGTATTATATTAGGTCAGTATGCTATGTGGGCTTCAGCAAGAACACACTGCATCCTCAACAGATAGAGATCATGGGGAGATCTTAAATGATGCGGCAACAACTAGGAGTTAAAGTTGCAGTAGGACTTAACATCTAAAGATAGTGGAGATCTTCAAAGATAATCATTTGCATATGCATCAGCAGTAGGGAGTCTTACGTATGCTCAAGTATCTACACATCCAGATATGCATACACTGTTGGGATGCTAGGGAGATATTTGAGCAATCCGAGATTAGACTATTGAGTAGCAGCTAAAAGAGTTATGAGGTATCTGTAGAAAACTAAAGACTACATGCTCATATATAGGAGATCATATCATTTTGATGTCATTTAGTATTCTAGTTTTGATTTTGTTAGATGTCAAAATAGTAGCAAATCTACTTCAACCTATATTTATTTATTGTTTAGAGAAGCTACTTCTTGAAGAATGTTAAGCAAACACTCATAGCTTCTTCTACCACAACAACAAAGTTTATAACATGTTATGAAGCATCCAATCATGGGATATGACTACCAAATTTTGTCATGGGGCAAAAATACCATGGCAACAAAGTTTAAAAAATGTTATAAAGAATCCAATTATAGGATATGGCTAAAAATTTGTTATGAGGCTACAAATTATAAATGGAATTAATAGGCCACTTAAGATATTTTGTAAAAATAATATAGCAATTATGTATTCTAACAATAATAGGAGCTCAAGAAAGTCTAAACATATAGACATTAGGTTTCTAGTTGTTAAAGAAAGAGTTCATAGTGATCAAGTGTCCATTTAAAATGTCGAGACTAACTTCATGGGTGCGGATTTGCTTATTAAGGGATTACCACGCAAGGTTTTTTGTGAGCATACCACTCGTATGGGTGTAGTACCTTTTGAGTCTGTTACAATTTAGTGGGAGTTTATATCCTTAATATTGTCCGAATAACAGACACATTATATGGTTATTTTATGGTTGACACTACACTGATAAAATCTGCAATTCATTTCCGCATTGAACATTTTTTTGTTCTCATAAGGAATAAGTTTTAAAGAAGGAACAATTGGAAATAGTAGTGATAAAATCACATTGCATGAAATTTTAATGTTGACATTCATTCCTAATCCATATCATTCATTTATACTAATATATGTGACCATTGATGGTTTAGTTATGCTCAATGTAACAAATTCACTTTTATCCCTTATTGTTATATATGATGGATATAATTGTTCTAAATGCTTTTGATGATGATTACATATTTGTGCACGTAAGGATTTTGGCATAATATACAATTGCTAAGATTTCATATACATATAGCCTAATTGGGAAATTGTTGGAATAATTTTTAATTAATTTGTGGGCTTGTATATATATATATGTTATGTGAATATTGTGCATTATGAGCTATCATTAAGGTCGAGCCAAATTAAAGTGATCTAATTAAAATTTGGATTTAAAGCATCTAATAAGATATTGGCCAATTTTATACATGTAGGGATTAGGATAACCATTTTTAATTTGATATCGGGCCAAGTTAGAAATGTTAAACTCATTAGGTTTAGGGTTTTACACTCACAACAATACATCCAGATATGCTTCCACTTTTATGTCTTGATGATTCAACATGAGTTTTGAGTTCTAGACAATATTCTATATCGATTAAGGTTTTTTACAACATGTTAATCATCAGTTTGGGAGCTAAGTACGTGGCATGATCCGAAGGTGTGCCAGCATTAAAAACAGAGGTGAAATTTAGATTGCAATAGAAGCAAAACCACTTGTATCCACATGTTCTTTGTTTAATTAACATCTTTCTTTTTGATAGATCCAAAAACACTACATTAATGACCCAAAAAGAACTTGTTAACCTTCTGAATGGAGCACGCACCTTGTCCTTTAAAGGTACTACAGCGCTAATCCTTTCGTACCAGTTTCTACATTCGTCTTCATTGAGCTTGATTTTATTTGAGAATAAGAAAGGGATCTATCCTATGATTAAAGATCAATCAATGTAGGCCTTGCACATAATTAATAGTGAGACCAAGATGATCAGGGATTAAGATGCCATATATATGTTAGGTTTTAAATATATTAATTATAGGTGCGCTGAAAACATCGGTATTTACTGTTACTGAATTGTACTTAGCAATAATGATCGATATTGCATGTCTATCTCAGATCAAATCTGTTAAGATGTGATGGGAACTAGAGAGATTAATTCCATGTGCTGTCCAAACTTGGCAGATAGGAGATTTTTTTTAATCTCCTACGCAAACAATCTCTTGCAGATGATATTAAGCCAACTGGCTAAGGCTCGATTAATAGTTCAACCTTATGTCATATCGAGATTACCAGTCATTTTTTCCTCGTGAAGCTTAAAACTTTGACCATTATGCAATTTAAATAGAGGATAAAGCTTTGAACATTCTATCACATTTAAGTCAAAAGATCATAAAGTACTCCAACTTAAATATTCAAATATATAATATTATGACTCCCGTCTTTCTCCCAAACCAGGACCGTGAAACCCTTTTTATTATTTTTTTTTCTCTATACTCAATGCTTGATGTATATTTAAGTGGACATAACCAGTGAACTTGGGATGAGATCAAATTGACCACAAAAGAGGGCATTGATGGGAAAATTGCACCGACTTCTCACTCGACTTATTATCAAATTAAGACGGTGCTTTGTTGAAATCTTGTGTTGCAGATAACTGTCAAAACTTTGCCCTTAATTTCTTTGCTTGTAAAAAGTATAGTCACTTTATGACTTTTTACTTATCTAGATGGACCTTTTTTTTTTTTTTTACACCTTTAAGAAAACCAAAACTACTTTATAAAAGAAATACCACAGTTATCAGCCCGTATAATCAAGGAGAGGACTACACGAATATCGTACCAAACTTGAAAATATGAAGAAACGCCTTATCAAGGAAAATGATCATTAATTAATAAACATCAATATGTATTCTTCTATATCTGTTCTTGTCCACCTTTTTCTTAATTTATTCAAGCGGTAATTTACGCTACTATATTCTCTCGTTTCTTCTCCTTCTAGGAACTCCCAATGTATGCCACCAACCCATTTAAAAGCTAGCTCTTTCTTTTCTGAAGATTTCTCTTTCTCTAGATGAATATGTGTAACCAAAAGGGTATAAAGAATCATTGATATCATTGATACTGACTATCAAAACTATCTTTTTGTCACACTTAACTGGAGCAATGCATGTGCATTTAGTTACACCAAATGGCCAAAAAAATCAATCTTTATTGACAATTATTGCACCCCCTTTTAATAATCTTCTCGAACAAATTGCGTTTCTATCACTTTTGCAAATGCTGTGCAAGATGTGATTATATACCTTCCAGCCAATTCTATGCCAACAAAATATCCTAATGTGTGTACTTGAGTAGAAATCACACAATGTCATTAAGGTTAAATGTTTACCAATTAATTTTTTTAAAACTATATACAGCTTAACCTTGGAGAAGTAACATGAATTACATTAACTTCACTCCTAAATAATATACAATATACTAAATAGACATGATATATTAAGTGAAGATACTAACTGCATATGCAACCAAACGCTCTAGGGTTAACATGTTTCTATATATTTACGTAGATATGTCCAAAGGTCACATATACTATGGTTTTTCATCGACTTTGTGCTGCAGGTGTTCAGATCTATACATCGAGTAACAATTTTCACTCATCGTCGATCCGCGAGAAAAGTCAATTTTTATGTTTTGAATTCTCTCATGCAAATGCCTCAGAATCTTTGGTGTCTCAGTAATTGGCTAATCACTTGATAGATCTCATCATCTCAGTCTAAAAGCATTGTGTCAGATCCCACAAAATTTGCAGATAAGCCGGTTGACATTTTGATGCCCCCTTCGTCTTGAGTGGCCCTCTCTAATTGTTGGTTGCCTGGTTTGTGTTTTCTTCTGGTTGCATCAAAGCAAGTTAATGTCGGAGGAAAGTTAGGTCGTCATGTCTTAAAAGTAACTATAAAATGATGAAATAGGAAATAGGAAATGCTGTTTTCTTTTTAGCACAGTCAATTTATATGTTCTATGAAATTGTGTAGCGTCGATGCCAGATGGGATACAGTTCTAACTATATATCCTAGTCAATATTTGACACATTAGTCAATATACTTTAGCTTATTTTATACCCAACCATGATAGTTGTTCTACACTCGTGAATCATAGTGGAGCTAGAACATGTCTTAGCTTCTACATGATTGTTCTCGTTGCCTGGTCTCATAGTGCCCAATTATAGGATAGTTAAGTCTTGATGGTCACAAAGGAGCAAGATTGGGTAGACAAGAAATATCTTGAACCTAATCATTACTTTCAGAAATAATATAGAATTGAATGTTGTGGTTATGATCGATTTCTTTGACCACTACACTCCGCACAATGTCTTCAAATCTAAGGAAATCGAGGAATAATATGTTGATACTTGGAGCTTGGTCGTATTAACTTTTAATAAATTCAGTTTGCTTCTCCTATTATTTCTTAAAGAATTGATAGAGAAACAATTAACACAAGATAAATAAGTTTGGTGTTTGTTTTTCGTTAATGAAAAAGAGAAAATATTCTTGTTGAATGAACTTTTAATTATTTTGGCAATTAATGCCTTCTTTTCCTTCTAAATGAAACTTATTAGTTCATATGTGATTGAATTATTGAAAAACCAAAAGATAATGGATTGACCATATGTTATTTCATATTTTAAAAGAAGTCTTTAATGGTTACAAGGAGCCTTCACCTAATTTATCAAGAAGATTGATTATCTAATTTCTCGTTATGTATGATCATCATCACTAATTTCCTTTGAATAACTATTAAATGATTAAGCATATGTATAAAGAAGAACAATTGGTAAAAAGAAGTAGGCTCCATAAGATTATGACATGAGAATGTGGCTTTTGAGAGAGCATAAACATGTGTTACAAATGTCAGCATTCTCCACATTTTTGCATTACAAATTAACTAAATTTGATCCAACTTGCATGCCAGAGGAAAATTAAGGGATTATACTAATTCTGTTAGAGCTGGCCTAACTATTTAGTTCAATAGAGGAAGTAGCTTATTTTAGAAAGATTACAACATTTCCATAAAAGTTGATGTCACAAGAGCCACTATCATGTGAGTTTGGCATTACTTGCTTATTATCATATAGTTGACAAAATACACACAAGCTTTTAGTTCTTTAGCCTGGTTTTAGCTTATGATATTATTGAAAATGGGATGAAGCCAAAAAATCTCAAGTGTCATTGATACAATGCGAAAAGGTAGTACTATAATCAAAGAGTACAGAAAACGCAGGTCTAATTCAAGATCTACAAAGAACTCAGAAGATAGACGAAAATCTTAAGAGAAATAGAGTAATTTGATTGAAAATAGGAAAAGGTTCTTTTGCCAATACAATAAAGAAGTATTTATATGAGTTATAATGACCTAGAACCTAATAACAAGGATAAAAACGTCCTTGTAGTCCTAATAAAAGTAAAACACAATAAATAAATAAATAGATTTTTTAATCTAAAGTTCTGCGTCAGTCTCCTCCATTTGTAAAGAACTCGACCTTGAGTTATGCTCTAGATAACCTAACTTGCACTCAGGTAAGTAGGGTAAATATCCACAACATTAAAGGTTGGGTTGATATTACCCATCCACGAAGGTAATTGAACGAAATAAGTATGCACTGTCATTAATTTTCTTCACGATTTTGAATGTACCTGTTGGCACCCGATCCCGAGACCGGACCCCAACCGAAAAACGGAACGAACGAAAGCGAAATCGAAAGAAAGGAACACAAGCAGAAGCGAAATCAGATACGAAACAAACATCGGATCAAATCAAAGCGAAACCAATTTCTAACATCTGTGAACAAATATCGAAGAAAAATGTTTGCGTTGGAAACCTTAAGACTATCAGTCTAAACTAATCAAAATCTGTATACATTTTTTTTTTCATTCCATCTCTTACAAGTGGCTTCAATATCCTCAATATCCTCAATCTAATTACATTCACATACAATCGCACTATCCAATGTCCAATACACGTTCATTCACATTTTTCCATATACAAATCATGCTTAT
>JANZLD010000236.1:35905253-35916196 GCA_026413575.1 Erythroxylum carthagenense
CGACTTATCGGTACTGAATGCGTGTAAGTCGACTTACTCATTGTACAAGTCGACTTGTACACGACTTACACTTACAATAAGAAGGAGGAGGTAGATGAAGTGTGAAAAGAGTTTAGTGAAAAAGAGAAGGGATAAGGAGAGCTGACAGAGACAAAGAGGTGTGTAGAGAGCTAAGTTTAATAGTAAAGGAGGGAGCCAAGATTAATAGAGATATTCAGTAAAGAAAAGCCATTGAAGCAGTAAAAAGACCGTGAACAGTGTTCTGTAAGGGAGAGCTCTATAACGAATGTTCTTCAAGAGCACTTATCTTGCCTTAACTGATAATGTATTCCATCAAAGCCACTCTTAGGGCACTGACTATGACTAAATTTGTCTTCTTTAAATACTGGGGTATCACCTAGTTTACAGTTTTGCATAGCAAATCTCTTAAGAACCTTAATTTAGCCCTTTTGTGATAATCCAAGAATAACTTGAGAATGATCTTGATGTATTTGGATCCCCAATAGAAAAGAGGTGTCACCAAGATCTTTCATCTTAAAATTTTGAGATAGCCAATAAGCCTACATTATTACTAGCAAGTAGTATATCATCGCCATATAAAATTAGAAAAATAGGTTTGCTCTCATTGAACTTATGCTATACACAATCATCTTAAAACCAGATAAGATAACAACTTGATGAAACTTGTAGTACTATTGACAGGAATCATGATGAAGTCTATAGATGAATTTTTTTAATTTGCAAAATATTTTCTTTGAGTCTCTTGATATTAAAGTTTTTTTATTGTACCATATAAATTATCTCATTAATGATGTCATCTAGAAAGTTGATTTTAAAATCCATCTAATATACCTCAAGATTAAAGTATGTCACTAATGTCATGATGATTCTAAAAGAGACTTTTGAAGAAATTGAAGAGATATTCTCTTTATAATCAATTTCTTCATTTTGAGTAAATCCTTTAGCAACTAGACATGCCTTATATCTATCCACTTTACCCTTAAAATCCCTTTTCGTATTAAATATGCATTTGCAACCAATGAATTTTTCACCTTCAAGTAATGAGACAAGATTTTAAACATCATTGTGCTTTATGGACTTCATTTCCTCATTTATGGCTTTAATTCACTTTTGAAAGTTAGAAATTTGTATGACTTGATGAAAATTAACTGGATCATCTTCCACTATCCTAATGTCATACTTATGTTTTTGAAGATATACAATATAATCATCCAGAATTACTTTTCTTATCTTTTTAATGGTATTGGTTCTTAAGGTTAATAAGTTTGGTCTTCTAAAATAACTTCCTAAATTTGTATGGAAGGAACATTTTATTAATCTATAATTGTTTCTTAATTGATTTTAATAATAGTGTGAGGAATAATAAAAGTCTCCTTCTCGAAGATAAAATCTCTAACCTTATCTCCCCTATAAACTGAACTTCCTCAAAGAACAGAGCATTCCTTGTCTTAAAAAGTCCTTTAGTGGGGGTTCATAAAACTTGAAACCCCTAAATCATTCATAGTATCCAGTAAAATAGCAACAAATAGTTCTAGAACCCAATTTAGTTTCATTTGACATATAAGGCCTAGCCTTCACTAGATAACCACAAAAATGTAAATCGTTTAAGATAGGTTTCTTTCCTGTCTGCAACTCATAATAGGTTCTAATATTGCTTTAGTTGGAACTCAATTAAGTAAGTAAGTTCTAGTCTTTAATGCCTTACCCTATAAGGGTTCTGGTAAGGTGGTAAGAGCAATCATACTCTTTACCATATCCTTAAATGTCCTGTTTAATCTTTTAGCTATACCATTTATGCTAAGAGTACCTAACATGGCGTACTGTGGGACAATTCCACATTCCTCTAGATATTTGGCAAAGGTCTTGGACACTTTTCACCTAAGCCATCATATATACCATAGTATTATCCACCACAGTCAAATTTAATTCACTTAACCTTTTACTAAGTTGATTTTTAACTTCATCTTTAAAATTTTTGAACATTTCAAGAGATTGAGATTTCTCAGGCAACCTTGCATAGGTATACTTATATGAATAATAGCATCGAAATCTATCCACCAAGTATGTCTAGGCATTGAAGTTAAATTAATCTCATAATAAATTAAAACAAGAAACATAACTTTCTCAACACTCCAAGCATGATATTTGGTATAACCTCATTCTTATGAATTGCACCCTTATAGAAGTAATAGGTAAATTCCTAATCCTATTCTTTCTTGTGTTTCTTTTGTGCAGAATTGAAACCTACAGCTTCATTATTCTTCTTTCTTTTCTTACCCTTATCTTTTAACGTTGTGACTAAATGAGCACTCTTAGCCTTTGATTGCTTTATCTTATCTTCTTATTGTAGACAATCGGAAATGAGTTCATTCAAGGAACATTTTTCCTCTAATAGCTAGCTTATCTTGAATTAACTAAATTGTATAAGAAGATATATCAAAACTAAATGAACAAGTAAATTTTCAAATAGTTCTAACTTAAATGTCTTTAGTTTTGAAGCCAGATGTGTGAGATATCTCTATTATGTACTCCTTTCTATTTCCTTTTCCCTTGTACTTCATTGATAAAAGGTTTGATAAGAGTGAACTAGTTTCTGCCTTCTTATTTATGGCAAAACTCTTTTTAATTTTAGTAAGGAAACGTTAAGTTACAATAGCCTCCTCAAACATAATGCCCCTAAATGCTTTTGGAATAACATGCTTTATGATCATAAGATTCATGTGATCAAAACATTCCTACTTCTCTATCACCTTCTTTTGATTAGGAGTACTAGTAGTTGTAAGAGTAGCGGGATGTTCTGTCCTTAGTGCAAGGTCCAGATCCATAACTCCAAGAACAATGATGACATTTTCTTGCCATATTTTGAAGTTTGAGCCATTGAGTAGAGGAATTGAATTGATGCTGGCAGAAATATCACCATAAAAATTTGTTTTTAGCAATGAAAGCTATCGATGGAAAATACTAATTTTTCATATGCAAACAAATTTGGCAATGGAAATTAATGATAAAAAGAGTTATAGAAGACATGGTCATAGGTTAAATGGAAATTTCCCAATGGAATTACAATTTTTGTTAGGAAATTTGTCGACGGGTTTACAATTTTTGTAGGTAATTTTAGCAATGGATAAACAATTTTTGTCACTAAATTGGATAAACAATTTTTGTCACTAAATTTACCTACAGAATACAGCATTCTGTCGATAAATTTAGAGGCAGATATTGTAATTCTATTGAGAAATTTTCCTACAGCACCATTTTTCTCCCAGTAATTTTAGTTATGAAAACTCCATCACTACCAATTCCTACCATAATTTTCTGTTGATAATATATTGATTTTTTGTACATTTAATTTCTATAAATAATATAATCTTAATTGAAAATATAATATAAAAATTATCTTGATTGGTAATATAATATAAAAATTATAATGTACAATAATAAGTTTCTTGAAAATGTATGTTATAATTGTAAACTAAGAATTCATTAAAAAAATAAGAGTAGTAAAACATTAAATAAAATCCATTTAAGTACTGAAATATTATAAACCTAAGCTATGAGGTTGGTGCAACAGGATGATCTAACTACTACAATGAGATGTTATCCCTCCCCTTCAACTCATCTATGTTATTACAGAGCTAGGTTATGTACTTCATCAACTGTCGCAACTAAGTTTCCAGCATCTCCACTATGCTCTCAAGCTAAACAATTCTCTAATTGGATGCTAACCGCCTACTAGATCCAATTGTACTGGATGTGGAGGATTATGAATAACATGTGTTTGCAAAAGAACCTAAGTCGAAAATCCCTCTATGGCGATCCCTACCACTAACTACTTCAAGATATGTCTGACTCTCATCAACATTTTCACAATTCTGAGATTATTGTTCAATGCTTTCTTGTATTTGCTCCTATCATTATAATTTTATATTATTTATATTAATAAGTACTAATTTTTAACTAATATTACTTATCAAATTAATATTGAATTATAAATTTTACATACAATAAGTTATCTGTATCGAGTGTTGATGAAGGTCACATCATCACGCTTCTTAGTGTGGATGACCAAAAAGAGCTTACGCAATTTAGGCTTTGTGCCCATAGACTTGTCCTGCATTAGAATAACGTGTTATGAGTACACTAAAATTTACAAAAATTTCAGCAAAATTTCCTCTATTTTTATGATATTTACCCCTTATTAAGCAAAAACAAATTCTCAACAACACAACCATTCATGGTAACAAAAATTTATAAAATTACCATTCTCTATAATAAACATATATTTTTCATTCTAATTACATACATCAAATTATATTGAAATCAAATTGGTAGTAATTAGTACAAAAATCAGAAAATAAGTGTAAATTTTAGATACTTACAAGTTTCTTTGCGTGCTCTTAGTGGGCCATAAATCCTCCAGTGTGTACTGGTAGACTCTATCCTACAGTCCTCTCCGTTTGTTTGCAAAATTATGCTCTGAAATGAAGATTATCACGTGTGTAGCTTAGTACTGCTACCAACGACTCCTATTTCTTTAGATATATAAGGAGTTTGTACACCATTCTTATTTATCAAACTAACAAAGTCTCTATAATGTGCATAGCAATGCCTCTCCCATACATTATAAATGATAGCATCAAATTTTGAATCCCAAAAATATTCTTTCTAAAAAAATTAAAAGAAAAACATACTATAAGTACTTATAAACTATAATATTTATCCAATTAATGTTTAAAATTAGATAAAATAAAAAAGATTAAAGAATTTATGTTTTGTACCTCAAATGCCTGTTAATAAAAATCCTTTGTCCCCTGAGAGATATTCTTCCATATATAACTCTCAAGTTTTATATTCCCCTTGAACTTGGATGATATATTTCTAGAGCACGTTCCATATGGAACCAACTTAATATATAATCTATTTTAGATCATTTTCAAATTAAAATCTATAACTACAATATAAAACTATGGCGTTAGCATATATTACAAAATTTTTAGAGTTTCACTCAGATCGTTGACAATTGTAATGTAAATTCTCCCATCATCTCCTCTAGCTCCAAGTTAGAGGCTGCCTCTTTCATCCGCAACATCTACTCCTGATATCTCTATCAATATAGATTCAGATTTTGGTCTGGGAGTAGATGTTGCATCGATAGTATCTTACGGTCCAACTGTAGTAGGGGGTCCTAGATGGTGTAGCAGTAGGTAGGGAATGTGACTCTATAGGGACTGTAGGTGGGGAAGGTGATGCCTCATTTGGATGTGCACTAACTGGATGTGTAGCACCTGATTTTGTAGAGTTTGCATAATGTGATGTTTTACGTGGACGTGCACTGGCTCCTCCAAATGGTGATAATCTAAGCCTTAACCGTAACATATCTTTTTTTCTCTTCTATGACATATTTTTAACTTGAAATTCACATTTTATTGACCATTCCACTGATAAAACAATATAAACTAAATATATAACAATATATTGTTGATGTAAAAATAAATTTATTCATATAATAGTTTATTACTTACATAAATTAATCGTTATCATCACTTAATTGTAAATCAAAATCATCATCTTCTTCTTTTTATGAAGAATTAGAATCAAGGTCAAACTCCTTTTCATATCTCTCGCCCTCTATGGATTCCTCATCCTTTCTAAATGAAATTTCAATATATTTATTATTTAGATCATTCAAAGGTTAATTCTCATCATATGTTACATATGCATTTATTTTATGAACATCTTCCTAAAACGCTTCACTTTCAATTCTCTTATTTTTCTCATTTTCCATGTAATTCAAAAACACCTCTAGGTTTTACTTTGCAAATGGCCAACCAATCTGACTTATCTCATCTTTAGCTGAAAAAAGGGACATAATACACCTGGGTTGCTTGCATCACCAACAAGAAAGGCTCAAATTTTCTAAATCTCCTTCACTAGTTGATTTCAACTAGATTATAGTGGCTATGCACTTTTGTTCTAAAATTAGGAGTTGGATCAAACCATTTACACTTAAATATCACACTTCGTTTTATTGGCAATGCAGAGTACTTAATTTCAGGTATCTCAATAATTTTACCATAGTAATCCATCAATTCTCCCTATATGCAAACCTTATTATTTACTATTGCCATGCTATGACCATTATATTCTATATAAAATTTGTATCCATTAAAAAAACACATCTACGATTTAACAGTTTGCAAAGGTCCATTCGTAAGATTACATATGAACTTGTTCTCTATTAAATTTTCTAGACCTACATTAAAAAATTATCATACTAAATAGTCTAATGTCATTTGAACACTTTGATCTCATAATTCAATAATTTCAATTATTGCACGTCAAAAATTACATATTTCTTGAACAATCGAGGGAAGTGACTTTCAAGTTCTTTCTTGATATCATCCCATTTTTTTTAGCATTAGCTCGCTTAACCATTCCTCATATAATCTAAAAGAATTATTATGTATTTTAGTTGTGAACACCACTCACCTCGAAAACCAAATAAACAATTTTAAAATTAACTTAAACTTACTACACAAGAGGTTAAACCTCTTGGCAATTCAATAAAATGTAACAGTAGGTAGACTCTATTCTTCTTTTGTTAACACTCTTCTTATTGAGATTCCAATATTCGTTTAGGATATGTGAGAATGGATAAGTTACCTTCAAAATCACTTGTTTCACCTATATCGTCATTATGAGAAACTTTTCTTTCTCTTGTGTGCACATGCAGCTCAGAAAAATGTGAACAAAATATACTTGCCTCTTTCAATAAATAAACATTACATATCGAACCTTTGGCCCTAGCCATGTTTTTAACTATTTTTTCAAGTGATACAAATACCTACAATACAAATAAGGTTACTACAATTAAAACATGCTATAAGTTTTATTTAAATATTAACTATAATTACCTCTCAAATGAATACATCGATCGATATTAGGCTGGACCAACAAGTTTAGCGTCTTATGCTAAATGTACGGGTAGATACTCCATACTATTAAAGAAGATTGGAGAGAAAATACCTTCTAATTTGCACAAGATAACTGGAATTTCCCTTCCTAGTTTTTCCATTTTAGCCAAGTTTATTTTAGATGATGTTAAGTTTTTGAAAAATAAACTTGATTTTGTTATAGCTTCCTAAACTTTATTCGGTAGCAACTTCTAAAATGCAAATACATAAAAATCACAACTTTTCATCTCAAATAATTTATACTTCCTCATGTGCAGACATCTTGCCAAGTTCGAAACATAACCATCAGGAAACTTTAAACTTTTCAACCATTTACACAAAATTTTCTTTTGATTTTTATCTAAATTGTAACATGCTTTTGGATATTTACACATGTGAAGATCTTTATCTAAGTTATTCATTCTATAAAAAAGTTTCAAATCAGCTTGTCATTTTTCATTATCCTTTGTCCTCTCTTCAATGTTCATTATGGTGTTGAACAAATTATCAAAATTATTTTTTTCAATATGATTCACATCTAGATTATGACATATCAAATTAGTTTTCTAATATGGCAAATCCCAAAAGATGCTTCATTTTCTCCAACAGAAGTTTTCACTAATGCTTCTATTAACTTCTTTAGCTTCAAGTTTTGTAACTTTCAGCAACCCTAATTCATCAATCTCTAGCAATATCTCTTCACTAGCTTTATGAGAGGGAGGAGTTGTTTATGCCATCATATTCTTAATGAACTTTTGTTTATTGCATCTAAATGGATGATTTGGAGGGAGAAATTTTCTGTGGTTGTCAAACCAAGATGTTTTGCCTTTATTAGGAAGATAAAGCGCATCATAATCACTGCAACAATAAGGGCAAGCCAATTTTCATGTTGTACTCCATCCAAAAATCATAGCATACATGGGGAAATTACTAATATTTCACATCAAAGTTGCTCTTAACAAAAAATTTTGTTTAAAAGATACATCATATGTCTCCACACCAAATTCCCGAAGATTATGCAATTCAGATACTAATGGTTGTAAGAATACATCAATTTTATGCTTTGGATTTGTAGACCTTATCATAATCACCGTCGAGAACATATATGCTTCATTCATACACATCCATAGATGCCAATTATAAGGAATAAATATGGTTAGCCATGATGAATTTTGTTGGTCAGATTGACCAAAAGGTTGGAATTTATTTGTCGACAATCTCAATATAACATTTTAACTTTCGGTTGCAAACCCACAATGGGTGTTATTGAAATGTTTGTATGAGTGCATCCGATGGATGACTCATTATTTCATCTTCCTGTTCATGTTCATTATGTCAGAGACGCAATAACATCTCATATGAGATAGGCATATATTCTTTGAAGCCTTAGAGTTAGCGAGAAATAATATATCTGCTTCCAACATACTAATTCTGCTTCATAGTACACTTTTTTTGTTTAAACCTAGATTGACCACAAAATTTTTACTCTTACGATTCCACATCATCTCCCGAAAACAACATATATCTCAAATTGTAACATTCATTTTTCTCAATTGGAAAACGAAGACCCCTAATAAGTTTCTTCATATTGTAAAAGTTATCAACCATTTATGATTATGAGACAATGATTCATTATACCAAGTAAGAATTTTATCCAAAATCTATCAAAAATATGCCCTTTAGACTTTATGTTCAATGTTTGACCAATTGAAGATAACTGAGTCATGGTCTCATAATTTGGTTGTAATTCTTGGTCAATTGACTTTAGTAAGTCAAAAAAAATTTCCATTTAGGTTTGGTTCTTCTTTAAAATTTTCTATATTTGTTTTGAAGGTATAACTGGTTATATCATAAACCATTTGGGTGTAAGAATTTTTAGTTGCATCCATATTATTTGTTATAAATCCAATTTCCCTTTCAAACTCATCTACATTTATTAACAAGTTTACTTCATTATCCTTTGAGGTGCTATAAAATAATCGCTCCCCATGTCATGTCCACTCAAAGTAATTTGGAACAAACCATTTTTTAACAAATGGAGATTCACTTCATCAATAGGAAGAAAACAAATATGTTTGCACTTTTTACATGGACATCTGATTTTTGGACCATCCATATATGTAAGATGAGAACATGCATAGTCAATAAAAGCTTGAACTCCCTTAAAAAAACTCAAGATTAATGAAACCATCGGGTGCTAATCATCTACACATCCAAGACCTATCAACATTACTCATTTCTACAAAATTGTTATTTAAAAAAGTGATTTCATTGTTAGATATAATAATCGTTATGGTAGTATCCATATTAATCTTATAGAACATTTAATCTTTAGTTTACACATTAACAATAACACAAGAAGAAGGCATTGTATTATAGTATATGCATAAATTTTCGTAACGTCCGATGATAGGGAAATATGATAGGATGTATGTGACATCAACTAATTTCAAGTATCTACCATTTATATCAACTAACTAATGACAATATTTCGAGAGGACTTAATAGAATTATACTATTTCTTCATCTAAGCAGTTATCTAAGCATTATACGATCAAGATGTTTAATTGTAGATAAATAAATCATGCTTTAGAAACATTAAACGAAAACCCATTTTAATGATTAACATAAATAAACACATAAATTAAACAGTAAATTTGAAAAACAAGACAACAAAGTAAGTACGTTTATACTCCAGAAATGGAGAAATGAACACCCAGTAGAGAGAGAGACCTAGTACAGGATTGGCAAGGACAACAAATACAACAAATAACGCCTAGAACAAAAGCTATACCAGGTCCCTGACAACAAGCATCATAATCCAACCAAAAAGAAATCAACTTCACTCCAACCAATCAATAAATCAACAGTTGTATAAATAAATAAAAATCATATAGTCATTATTAAAAAAGAGGAAAAACTATTATGATTCATCAAATTGAACTCTATACAATAGGTAGGATTCATTATTCTAAAAAAAATTGTTGTTGTGCTAATTATAATAAAGGCTAGAAACATGTTACTAATTAAAACATTGAAAGTGTTATGCAGAGATCAATCTAAGACCTAAGGTTGAGAATCATTTTCACAATATGAAAAGTTTAATCTATTAAACAAAAGACCAAGATTAGATTCTATAAGATAATTATTGGCAAAATAATATAATTGTATCTTCATCCGTAGATAGAAAGACACCATTTCTAAAAATCCTCAATTAAAAAGGGATCTTCAGTGTTTAATTGCATCAGACATTTGCAATGGAAGCTCAAATTTGTTGTAAATAATAAGCAAAGTATAGGATTATTGTGACAAATATCTACAATTTGCTCATCTTGTATTAGCTCATTGTTTAGGAAGCATATTTAATTCTTGTAAACTTTGATTATGATATACATGCATTGGCTATGGAAAACTGGGAGTCTATAATAATAAAAATGCAAAAAATCCAATAACTACAAATATGACAAGTCAAAAATAGCAAAAGTGAAAGCAAAAATAAAACTAGTTTTTAAAAGATCATTTGGTAAGAATGAGGTGTAGTCCCCTTCTTGCTCCCCCAAATACCATAGATCTTGTCTCCACCGCTTCTTACATTTATATTCAAAACATATTTCCCCCAATTCAAAGATAAATATTCCCACCTTAATTCCCAGGAGAACATGTTTCTAGTTGATATATTGTGAGTAGAAGAATGATAGCTATTGTAATGCATTTCAAAGATAGATCTTGTTATACACAACTAACCAACTCTAATCTAGAAAAATAACCACACATCACAATCTTATTCTCCTACTGTGAATTTCCACAGCCAAAGCCCTTCTCCTCCTTGAACTCTCATCCACTAGCCTTACAAAACAAGAAAATTCGTGCCTCAAGACCCGATCCATCCCCAAACTGTTGGGAAATCGGGTCCGAATCTGATCCGACCGCAGCGGAATAATCACAAAACTTTTTCGTGACTTTTGATTT
>JANZLD010000236.1:35916296-35931183 GCA_026413575.1 Erythroxylum carthagenense
ACAAGATAAAGAATGCCTTTAAATAATTTGTCACTAAACTACAACCAAATCGATTGGCTGTAGGGCATAAACCAACACAAACACCCACTAACACAACTACTACTTTCCTTACCTCTCACACCCCTCGACACCTAGGAAACTCTTCTCAGCAAAACGCCATTATTAAACCCACCATCCATCTCCATAAGATAGAACAAAGCCAATTAAAAGATCAAAAGGTTAAAAGTTTATAAACAAAAAGGAAGCTACCTTTCGATGAGATAAGGGTGCGAAGCAATTTAGGGTTAGAACGATGGTGGGAGACAGTAAGACGATGGTGGTAGATGGTGCGATGCGATTTACGTTACATCCAATTGTCACTTCCTAGGACGATGGTGGGAGATGGTAGGCGACAGTGGGAGCGATTTAGAATTAGAACAAGAGAAACTGAAATATACGTCAAATATTTCTCGACTTTGTCTGTATTTGTTTTGTTATGTAAAGCGATTCCCTACCGAAATATCATTCCATAGCTAAATTACCTACGAAAACACCATTCTGTAGGGAATTTCTTGAATTTCCCTATGAAAACATCACTTCGTAGTAATTTACCTATAGAAATGTGACTCCGTAGGTAATTTACCTATGGAATGATATTTTTGTAGGAAATTTTCCTACGGAAATTTTTTCTATCAGTAAATTTCATACACAATTTTTACCGAAAACCATTAACGCCTATTTTTACATTGACTTTTACTATTCTGTTGGTAAAGTTTGACGGTAAAATTCCTTCCTCTATTAACGAAAAATTTTGTTCATCGCAAAATACCTTTTTTTTGACAAGTTTACTTTCGAAAAGCAAATTTTTTCCCTAATTTACTACAGAATTTTTTTGTTGTTGGTAATTTGCAATTTTCTTGTATTATATTAGCAACAAAAGAATTAACTTAATTAAAAAAATAAAATATGCTCACATTGGTAACTTGATAATGCCCAGTCAAATTCAAACTCAATTTATGGTAAATTCTCTTCACAAGATACTGCATACAAGACTAATATTTAATATTTAGACAGAATTATTAATTTATAAGTGGAACTCTTAGTATAGTAATAAGACTTTAACAATAAATCATATCTATCAATAAACTTTCTTTAGACCGACTTATTTTTATATAGAAAACTTGATAATTGTCACATATTGATTACCACTAATGTGCATATAGTTTGTCCAAATTGGTATGTTGGCTCTTGTTTTGTGATTTTCACTAGTGATGGGAATACCAAGAGGAAACCTAATAGTTTGACATCTAATTTGAGGACCATAACTATATTTTTATACTAGTAAAACCCTAAACCTAATGAGTTTAACATTTCTAATTTAACCCATCATCAAATTAGAAATTATTATCTTGGTCTCTACACATATAGAATTGGTTCATACCCTATTAGATGCTTCAAATCCAAAATTTAATTAGATCACTTTAATTTGGCTCAACCTTAAAGGTAGCCCTTAATATACAATATTTTCGTGATATATATATATATATATAAAAGCTCAAAATTAATTAAAAATTATTCCAACATAACATACGTGGAAAAGGGCGACTCTGAACTAACATTTTTTTGAATTATACTATCAAGATTCCCTAAGTATCTAGGAATCTCGATAACTGCCTCGTTAAATATCTCCAAGTTTTAGAGGCAAACATACAGGCACTTAATTTCCCAGTTTTTCCTGTCTTCATATGCGAAATTCGTAGCCAGGACTAATCCTAGATAATGGTAAATACATTTCAAAGATGGAATATGCAATGAAAGTTGGAATTCGGTAATGACTATAGGCCATTGATGATGAAAGTGATCGAATTTCTTTCCTCACGTGTAGACACATTCAGGTAATTGCGGATCATCTTGATCTTAATAGGGAAAGTGGATATGCTGGGTTATATCTTGGAAAATGACAAAGTCCAATATTGAAACACTAGGGTGAGGGTCACAGATTCAGTATATATCACAGTTAAAACATGGGGTTTTGAGGGATCTTTTTCTACGTACTTCACTTTTTTTGTTAGTGATATAGATCGAACCAAACTGTCCACTTTTACATGTTATAAAGTTGATTGCTCATCAGTATCAGTTTAGTGACTCTCTCCGACTCTGTCCCTACCCACCATCGTTAAGTTCTCTATAAATCTAAGGACCAAAAGTTTGTTGCTCTATCTCTCAAAACAAAAGGGAACAAGTGAAGGATACTCATCAGGCAAATAAGAAATCAAAAGATGGTCGCAGCAGAGAGTTCCCGCACGTACCCGACAATGCCAGAGGTACAAAATCTTGAAAACACAACTAAAAATATCTTCTCCACAATACATGATTTATCATTCTAACTCTGTTTTTTTTTTTTTTTTTTTCCTTCACTTCTTGTTTTCTCATTTTGTGTTTTTTTTTAAATTGAATAGCTTGTGGAGGAGCTAAAGAAAATGGCCGACATAAGCTTCCCCATAACGACCATGGGATTGGTAAGTTATCTTAAAAACATGGTCCTAGTTGTCTGCATGGGAAGGATTGGAAGTCTCGAGCTAGCCGGTGGTGCTTTAGCTATTGGTTTCACCAACATCACTGGATACTCGGTCCTTTCAGGTCTGGCCATGGGCATGGAGCCTCTATGTAGCCAAGCTTTCGGTTCAAGAAACATGTACTTGGCATTTCTTACTCTGCAAAGAACAATGATCATGCTACTGTTTGCTTCAGTACCAATTGCCTTTCTATGGGTCAACCTCAAACCTCTCATGCTTAGTCTCCATCAAGACCCTGATATAACTCAAGTTGCAAGCCTGTACTGTCTCTTTGCCATCCCTGACCTTATTGTTAATAGCCTTCTACTCCCTCTACGCATATATTTACGCAGCAAAGGGACCACATGGCCATTAATGTGGTGCACTTTTTTCTCTGCACTTCTTCATCTCCCTATCACCATATTCTTAGCTTTCACTCTCTCCCTTGGAGTTGCTGGAATAGCAATCTCAAATTTTATCTCCAATTTTAACACCCTTTCATTTCTTCTATGTTACATATACTTTACTCGCACGCCTGAGCAAACTTTGAGTACATCACCAAAGCCACTATTACCATCTTCAGCAGGTTCATTAGGAGGAGAATGGAGGGTCTTGGTTAGATTGGCCATACCAAGCAGTGTAGCTGTATGCTTAGAGTGGTGGTGGTACGAGTTTATGACAATTCTTGCAGGTTACTTGGATAAACCAAGAGTTGCTCTAGCAGCGTCTGCTATAGTGATTCAAACAACTTCACTCATGTACACCTTACCAACATCACTTAGTGCCTCAGTATCTACACGAGTGGGAAATGAGCTTGGAGCTGGCAGACCAGTAAAGGCACGTTTGGCCACCGTGGTTGCCATAGGAATAGCTCTAGTGACCTCGTTATTTGGATTGTTGTGGACTACCTTAGGAAGAGAACCATGGGTTAAAGTTTTCACAGAAGATAGGGATGTTCTTGAGCTAACAATGATTGTGCTACCAATTATTGGGGTGTGTGAACTAGCAAACTGCCCCCAGACAACAAGTTGTGGTATTCTAAGAGGAAGTGCTAGACCCAGTATAGGGGCAGGGATCAACTTTTACTCATTTTACTTGGTGGGCGCACCAGTGGCCATAGTCTTAGCCTTTGTTTGGAAACTAGGATTTTTGGGTCTTTGTTATGGTCTCCTAACCGCTCAAATTACATGTGTTGTCTCAATCCTCGTAGTGATTTACAAGACAGATTGGGAAAGAGAGTCGTTAAAGGCCCAACACTTGGTTGGCAAGAGTGACTCATTTGCACATGGAGACCAAACTGTCGTATGTGAAGAGGGAACGTAGATTGCATTTTTCAAAACAGTTGCTTTTGAAAAGTGAAATGCAGAGATTTTCAGGGAAGATTGTACAGATTGAGTCAAGGGTTCTATTCCTCGTCTTATAGACAAGTCAGATCTTGAAAAAGAAAAAGTAGATTGGTGATTCTTGGCTGTTGGTTCTGCAGGACATCAGTTAGTTCAAACTATGAATACTTTAATGCCTTACTAGATCCCTTGTTCCTTACGTTCAGTGTAATTGCTTCCTTGGAAAAAATACAATTAGATTGATATGGAGAGAACTATTTCCTTCTTTTGTTTTACAAATCGAGCAGAAACTATTTCATTCTATCAGTCAAGTAGGCATAACATAATAGCTTTCTCTTTAATTCTCAATCTAGTCATATGTATGCCTAATGCAATGTACAAGAAAACCCCAATTTATTGCAAGACATGTTCTTATACACTAAACCATGTGACATCTACCAACCACCAAAGATATGCTATAAGAGCAAAATGAGCCCTAACATTTATATTGGCGGCTAAGCATACTGTAACATTTATATTACATAAGAGACGAGTATATTGGCTGAGCATACTGGGAATAAAATCCATCCTAGGTCCAATCCAGTTGAAAGGTCTCTCCCAACTGTAAATTCTAATCCATTTTAAGCACCCTCAGCTGTAGCCAGTTCACCAAAGAAGTTAGAATGCGTTTTAAGTGTGTTTGTAACAGCCCCATCAATGGAAAAGATGATTACCATATATAAGCCTCTCAATCAAGTGCTTTGCACAGGCATATGACCACCTTTGCTTTTCAATGGAGCCAAAAATGCAGGGTGAGGCATCTTCTTTGAAAATGTGGTATGTCGGATCTTTTAATGACATAATAGTTGAAATATAAGGTCACCTAACCACAGTAAGTTGATAAAGGAAAATTAACAATAAATAGGACTAGAAAGATTCATATTCAACAACAGCAAGTCGCCATTAATCTCTTCTTAACATCCTCAAATTTCATGTCTGAGTAATGGAAGCTAATTTGCAAAGTCAAAACTAGCTAAGAATGTTGATGCCCAAAAATACGAATCCAATGATAAAAGACCCAAGTGAAAAATCAACAATGGCATACGCACATGCACATGCACATGCAACTAAAATTACCTTCGAGGCGAGAGTCGTGTTTGATATTGATGCGGTGGAACTGAATCCGGTCGTCCCAAGGCAGAGATTCAGCTTCTAAAAGGTGCTTGATCTTGTCGTTGTAAACATCTAGGGCCAGGATTCAGTCGCCATTATTATCGTCTCAAATCCAGCAACCTCTGTTTCTCTTTATCCTCTTGCTACACTGTAAGGAGGAATCCGCGACCCTCTGTTACGCGCACGTGAACTGTCAAAACACTGCACACATCATTAAACGGTGGGTCTCATTTTAAAATTTTTAAAAAGAAATCTACGTGAACAATTATTTTTTTGGCGTGAACACATAATTGACGATAGTGATCAAGTTTTATTTTAGACCTTTTTCAAATATTAAGATTCTTTTACACATCATCAATTGTTAGACTTTATTTTAGATATTAGCATAAATATTATGGTTCATTTCGATCTTTCCACCAAAGAGATGTATCAACATAATTGAAGCACATGTTGGTTTGGCAGTGTAGAAATTAAAGACTTGAACAGCAGGTGAATATAATTGAAAAACACTAAATTCCAGTTCACAACTTGCTGTTACTAAGAACATGCACGCATGTATTCTGAAAAAGAAAACGCGTGAAATATCAACCTCACTGTATGCATGTGATGCGCATGATTGTTAGAGATGTCACTACAACAATATATACTTTTGGCTATTTTTTTTTTAAGCTATGATCATGGCTAAAAGTTGATTTTTGAAGACGAATTTTAAAATCATTCTAAAATATTTTAGAATAAATTTTAAAATTGTAGCAAAATGTCTACTTTCAACAAAAATTTCTACAATCGTAGTCAAAAGTTAGCCATTTAACTACCACTTTAAAAATCGTCACAAAATATTTGGCGATAATTTTCGAAAATCGTTACGAAATTAATCCCCAAAAAAAACTTTGGGCGACGATTTTGGGAATCATCATCAATCTTTTGATACCAAAAATTAGGAGGGAAAAAAAAGAAGAGCGCAAAGAAAAGAATCCTAAACGCAAAATGCCTTCGATTATCACAGCTCTGTCATCACATTTTCGTTCCCTTTGTAGTTCGGTTCTAATGCTTAATCTCTAGTTCGCTCTTCCAAGAAGAAGAGTGTAGTTGATGAAACTGCTAATGGCTTGCATGAGAGCTACTAGGCAACAACGACAATACGCCCAGCTTCCACATTATGGATTTTCAGTTTTGACTTCTTCTTCTTATTGTTCTAGGGCTGTAAATGCTCAATTTGTTTGATCTAAGGCTACTTATGCTTCTTCTCAGTGCTCTACTACTCCTACTTCTGGCTCTCACTCTCTCTCTTCCTCCTCTAACTTCCACTTTAACAATAATCTCTCTCTGTCTTTCACATTAGAAGATTTGTTGAAAGCTTATTACTACTGTTCTTGTGATGTTAGCTTGTTGCATTTTCCTAATTAAGGTTTCTTATGTTTGGTTACTTTTTTCTTTTCTTCTTTGTTTTCTTTTGTTCTTTTTTGCAGGAAAAGATTAAACCTTAACCTTTTTATTTTTTTAATGTAAACACAGGTTTAGGAATTGCTGCTGGGTTTGAGGTTGTAATTGGGTTTGTTAAGCATGGAATTGTTGTTGGGTTTAAGGATGACTATTGAACTGGTTTTAGGACTGAAGTTGTAATTGAGTTTGATGATGAGCTTGGAATTTTTGTTGGGATTGAGACTGTAATTGTGTTTGAGGATGATGAGTATGGTATTGATGTAAGGGATGAGGTTGTAATTTTGTTTGAGATTGGGTATGGTATTGCTATAGGCATTGGGGCTGTAATTATTGTTGAGGTTGAGTATGGTATTGCTATTGGAGTTGGTACTGCTGTCGCCTGCAATCAAATTAATAACAACTCTAGCAATAAAAAATGTAGTTAGTGAAGAGTTGAGATCGTTCCCATGAGGAATTTTAACGGTAAATAATATATGAGTTCAAAATTAAACAAAATGGGGCGTTTTAATTCACATAAATTCATTAAATTAAAATAGATAAAATCGAAAATTTAACGAAAATATCACATCTGAAAATTCAGTAAATAAACCTTAGTTTTGGGTCACCAACGTTATTACACTAATATGGATCCTTGATATGAAATTTAATCCATCATCAAAGATTCATTAGGTGATATTTTCTCTTAAGTTTAAATGAATAGAAACATGTATAATAAACATTCTTATTAGTCAACAACTTAGATACAATCTTAAGTTTAATTGATTAATAGCTTTAAGAACTAAGAAACCAATGAACAAGACAACATGTGTACAATACGCATTTAATCAAGATAAGTATCTTCTTAGAATTTCCAACTCTAACGTAAAGATAGTAATCTTAATTGCCACTTGTGATTAGCAAAACTGAACGTCATATCTTACTAATCTGGCTATTAAACGAATCAATTCCTAGTTGAGCACCCTAGAAACCAGCCAATTCAATTATAAAAAGCAATATAGAAGACACTCAATATTTATCCATAAAACAAACTTTGTTTGGAAATCTCACACATAATAGATGATAATGCAGTTTCCTTCAATCAAGAAAAAGAATTTAACTATTTATAATGAAAATGAAAATTAACAAAGAAAGAGCAAAATACAAAGTCTTCATCCTTGGTCTTTTCCTAGAAAATAAGAAAATTCCTAGCAAAACCAGAAAAACTCTGCAGAAAACGTAAACTACTAACTATGGCTCACATGAATAGTAACAAAAATCTCCCTTTATGCTCTTCGATCTCCTCCTTTTTTCATGATTTTTAGCAGATAATCTTTTCCCCATATTCAAGTTGTAGCTCCCATTAGTATGGTAGTAATCTGATTCTCAAGATTATGAAAATCTTTGGTGAATCAGATCTGCATTTAAAAACAGATTCTGTAGGCATTCTTTGCCCTTGTACGTGCCTACGCTTAGTCAATGATTTTTCTACCATTCTAGAATTTCATATTACCTTTGCTTTCTTGCATCTTTTTAGTTCAATTTCATCTCTTAAGTATTGAAAATCAAATGAGAACAACTACGAAACAAATCCTTCAATTTTGAATAATAATTTCAACACATTAAAGGGATTTATATACAAAATAAGCACAAAATGACAACTTAACAGTGGTTAATCTTAGAATTATTGTTGAGGTTGTGATGATTGTTGTAATTGGTTTGGGGGTTGAGACTGTGCCCATTGAACAAGATAACTGTTGTATGACATCTGTCCTTGGTTCCCATTACATCCTTAAGAAATGTGGGAACATCCTTGGGTAGCAGAGGAAATCGATGTTTATTGCATGTTTTCATTGGATGCTGGAGGAGTTTAGGGGATCGTGTTGGGTGAGTTGGATGTGTTTGCTAAAGGGAGGTTGAGGAACTCAATTACGTCGTGTTCTTTTTCCGTTTTAACAGCTAGAGGTGGATCAATATCTGGTGTTTAAGTTTTAGTTGTTCACCAAAAAAAAATGCTGAGAAAGTGATTTCTGTTTTCTATTCTATAACAACAAAAAAAGAAGTATGGTGAAAGACAATTGGTTTACCGTTAGTTTTGAGGTTTGATTTTGTTAAACTAGTTGAGATATTCATTACATGTTTGTAATATGTTGTATCCTTACTAATAAATGTAAATAACTGAAGTGCCCCAGTTGCAAGGTAACAACAGGAGAAGGAGATATGTATGACATTGTGGCATTGGTGCTCATGTTCATTGTCCAATTATTATTGGCGTGCTACTTGTGAACTTGATAATGAACTTGATGTTAGCAGAAGCAAGGATCACTATAAAAATGGCGTGCGTAATGGGGGTGAGCTTGTCATTCTAATTAGACCTATGTCCAGACCTAGGAATGAGAGACGAAAAAAGGCTCCCTATGCACATATGGGCCAATTTTTTTAAAGGATGGAATGCACCAAGCCTATTAGAGGAGAGCTATCTAAATCACAGCCCAAATTGATTCATTTATCTCAAATCCTTATATTGGACTCACTTGGGACTTAAAGACCATTGTATTGGGTTGTACATCATCACTTAAGCCCGAGAGGAGAGGCACATTTATGATCAAAATTGGGGAGCGCATTGGACCAGGCTTAGGTGTGTTTTTATTATTATATTTTGGTCTTGTTTTAAGTTATATTTATTTTGGGCTTTCATGTATTATTTGGCCCATGTCTTTTATTATTTGACCTAGGTATAAATACCTTCTTTAGGATTAGGGAAAGGGAACTTTTGATCAGTTTATTATCTTGTGTGCCGCTAGCCATATTGAGAGGAGAAACCCCACTTGTTCTTTTCAGTTTAGGAATTAAACATCACTTATCAATTGAATCTGATTATGGTGTGATTTTGATCCTAAACTAACTTTCTTGATTTGTTCTTTACTCGTTATCTAGGTTGCTTGAGAAAAGTTCTTCGTGAGGTCTAGTCGGTAAATTTGAAATCCTATGTATCGGATTTAATTTTAGTTAATTTGAATCTACATTCTTCTTATTTCCTTGAATCTGAACTTTTCAAGCCATCAATTCCATGTGTGCGCATTATTTGGTATCAAAGCATTTGTGTGGAGGAGAATTCTTATTCAACTATATCAAAATTCAAGAAATTATAGCCCATTACATCCAATTATCGTCAACTTGTCAATTCAGGTGTGAATCAACTTTCGGCCTAGGGTTTAATCTTTCTTCTTGTTCTTATTTTGGTTAGAGTTTTCAATTATTCTTCTTGTTTATTTTTTGAAACTTTTGATCTATATTTAAAAAAAGAGTCTGAAAAAAAGACCAAAAAAGGTCCAAAAAGGTCCAAAAAATCTAAAAAATCCTAAAAAATCCAAAAATGTCAGAAAAAATCATAAAAATCTAAAGAAAATATAGAAACACTTTAATTTTTTTGTTTCTTCATACTTGTACTTGATATTTGTTTCAAAATTTTTACACCCTTTTTTTATTCTTTTGATCGGTTGAAAATTGGTTCTGAGTGGTGATTTAAATTTAAGAGGAGATTGAGTGGTAAAAGGAAATGTTAGCTTATTTGAGGGAGTCATTGCTGTGACTTAAACACGAGGGGAGTGATATCATTTAAGTGACATATGTGAGGGAGTGTATGAGGTTGTTTATTACTAACCTTATTTTGCAAGTATATCATTTTATCTACAATGTCACAGGGAAATAATAATGATGACAATCAAGAGGAAGATACAAATATCGCTTTCATTTTAAGAGCCATACAATAATAATTTGAGAGGTTCAATTTAACCTTAACTAAGATTAGGGACAGATGGATGAGCTCAGACAAGGGAGACTTGAGGAACCTTAACAACAACCACCACCTCATAGATCACCACCTTCGTATGAGCCAGAGGAGGATAACTTTGAGGAGGAGGAGGAGTTTGAGGTATGCAGACCTATGAGAGGTTAGAGAGTTGAACCATTTAACAGGAGAGACATCAAATCCATCAAGAAACAGATCCCAGCCTTCAAAGAAAGGAATGATGCAGAGGCTTACCTAAAGTGGGAAAGGAAGGTGGACTGGGTTTTTGAGTACCATAATTTTTCAGAAGATAAAAAGGTAAAGCTATCCATTGTTAAATTTACAGATTATGCACTAATATGGTGGGATCAGTTGGTGACATCCAGGAGGAGAAATGGAAAGGTAACAATTACTACTTGGGATGATATGAAGGCATACATGACAAAGCAGTTTGTGCCTTCTTATTATTACAGGGAGATGCACCAAAAACTTCAGAGACTCACTCAGGGGTCTAAATCAGTAGATGACTACCATAAAGAGATGCAGATGGCTATGATCTAAGCTAACATAGAAGAGGACCCAATGGCTACAATGGCCAGAGTTTTTAGTAGACTCAATAGGGAGATAGCCAATGTTATGGAGTTGCAACATTATGTGAAAATTGAGGACTTGGTAAACATAGCCATGAAGGTGGAGAAACAAATCAAAGCTAGAGTGGCAGCAAGGAGTAGGGCAAATTCTAGCCAATCATAGAGTTCAAAATGGCCTAAGAGAGAGGAGAAGTCAAAAGACAAAGGGTTGGACTTCAAGGAGACATCCAAAAGGTCAAATGTAAGGCTTGACCCTAAAGGTACACCTAACACCCAAGCTTCTTTTGATAAGCATTCTAGCATTAAATGTTTTAGGTGTTTGGGTACTGGCCATATTGCATCTCAATGTCCAAATAAAAGAGTCATGATTATGAGGGATAATGGGATGATTGATTCGGAGGATAGTGGTAGTGAATCTGAGTTTGTTGTTGATAATAATTTAGAGGATGATAGTTGCTTTGAGAGAGTTGTTACAGGGGAAGCACTAGTAGTTAGGAGGGTTCTGAGTGCTAAGGCCACAAATGAGGTTGTATATTAGAGAGAGAATATTTTCCATTCGAGGTGTTTAGTTCGTGGGAAAGTATGCAATTTGATCATTGATAGGGGTAGTTGCACTAATGCAGCTAGTTGGACTATGGTACAAAAATTAGGTTTGACATATATGAAACATTCAAAGCCACACAATTTATAGCGGCTCAATGATAGTGCTGGTGTGAAGGTGACTAGGTAGGTTGTAGTGCTACTTTCAGTAGGGAGATATAAGGATGAGGTGTTGTGTGATGTGGTACCAATGGAGGCTAGTCATATGTCACTTAAGAGACCTTGGCAGTTTGACAAGAGGATAGCACATGATGGGTATATCAATAGGTACTCCTTTAAGTTTAAGGGTAGGAATTTCATTCTACTACCTTTATCACCTCATCAATTGCACCTGGACCCAAGGTTTTGAAACCCAGACTAGACGTCTAACCGGAGGCCTTGCTGGTCACCTGTTCGATCGATTCGAACACCGGTCGAACCGGTGTAACATCATAATTACACAATAATTATATTTAATTATATATAATATTAGTAATATTAAAAAACAATAGAAAAATATGCCAAATAAATATAAATAACTGGTTGGGTCTTTTGGGTTCTGTACTTCTGATAGATTTTTGGAGAAAAGGTGGGTTTTACTTTTGAAAAAAATCAAAAAATGCATCAGTATTTTAGAAAAAAAAGCAAAGAAAATTTATTGAACAAGTGGGCAACCGGTTTAACCGGTCAATTGATCAGTTCTCACCGGTTTGCACTGATGCAATTGGGGACTAGTTTTTAGGGGTCACCTGGACCGGATAACCTATCGATCACCGGTTGAATTGATCGAATCGGCTAGTCTGGTCCGAGTTTCAAAACCATGTCTGAACCAGATAAAAGAAAGTAAAAGTGAGGAAGGTTCGGGCAGTGAGAACAAAAAATGTGAAGAGAGAAAAGAGACCCAAAAGAAAAATGAGTCTGGCCTAATGGTGAGTGACTGCATTAGTGAGGGAAAGAAAGTACTCAAAAAGAGAAAAGAAAGAGAGAAAAGTGAGCGTGTTTACTAAGGTAAAAGACTTGATGAGAGTAATTGGAGAGAAAAGAGCACTAGTAGTGCTGAGATACAGAGAGTATTTAGTTTCTGATACTAACCCTTTTGATGCTTTTCCTAGTGTTTTTGCTTCTCTTTTGTAGGAATATTCAGATGTCTTTCTTAAGGAGATGCTCAAGAGACTGCTGCCCTTGAAAGGCATCGAGCACCAGATTGATTTTGTGCCTGGAGCTCAAATTTCAAACCACCCAGATTATAAGAGTAATCCCGAGGAGACAAAGGAGCTTCAAAAGTATGTAGATGAGTTACTAGAAAAGGGACATGTGAGGGAGAGCTTGAGCCCGTGTGCGGTTCCTGTGTTACTGATGCTTAAGAAAGATGGAACCTAAAGGATGTATGTGGACTATAGAGCTACTAACAAAATCACTGTAAAGTATCGCCACCCTATCTCTAGGTTAGATGACATGCTTGATGAATTGCATGGTGCATATATCTTTACAAAAATTGACTTAAAAAGCGGATACCACTATATTAGAATGAAACTAGGAGATGAATGAAAAACTGCTTTCAAACTAAATATGGGTTGTATGAGTGGTTAGTTATGCCATTTGGTTTAACTAATGCACCCAACACTTTTATGAGTTTGATGAATCATGTCTTGTGTGCATTTCTTGGAAATTTTGTGGTTGTTTACTTTGATGACATCTTAATATATAGCACTAATCTTAATGAGCATGTCATGCATTTGAGATGTGTTTTGGATATATTGAGACAGGAGAAACTATATGCAAACCTTAAGAATTGTACTTTTTGCATTGATAGGCTTGTATTCTTGATTTGTAGTCAGTTTTAGGGAAGTTGAGGTTGATGAGGAGAAGGTGAAGGTTATCCAAGAATGACCGACGCCTAATAGTGCTAGTGAGGTGAGGAGTTTTCAGGGACTTGTTATTTTCTATAGGAGGTTTGTGAAAGATTTCTTTACCATTATTTCTCCTTTGACTGAAATAGTCAAGAAGGAGAAAGGGTTTACATGGGGTCAGGAACAAGAGCACACGTTTAATTTGTTGAACGCAAAATTATGTTCTGCTCCTATTCTATGTTTACCTGACTTTGAGAAAGCTTTTGAGGTTCAATGTGATGCTTCTGGTATTGGTATAGGTGCTGTGCTTTTGTAGAAAAATAAACCAGTAGCTTATTTTAATGAAAAATTGAGAAAAATAATAGAGACTATAATTGATATTTTGATCTTTTTGTTAGTTATTCTTTTGTCATCTCAAATTTGTTCAAACATTGGCATACATCATCATTAGAAATTCTTAGAAATAAACCAAACTAAGTAATAAACATTCCATTCTATTCCTTATCTATTCTATTTCTAAAATTAATCATTTTATTCCTTATCTATTTCAGCAGGTAAACAAAACACCCAGTAAGAGCCTTTTGGGTTTACGGTAATAGGTATTCTATTACCCATCTATTCCGAATAATTAGGAATTCTTTGTTTGGTTAACAAAACGCATGTAGAATAACCATTCCTGGCGTTAGTAATCCCTAGATATCAAGGAATAGATAAAGATAACTAACCTTTTCTTTACCTATTTCGTGCACATCCAGAATAGGTAAACCTAACAAATTATTCAATTTGACAATTTCGTCATCTCCTACCACAATACTTTCTCACTTACACAGCAACAACTTCGTGCACTTGTCCCATGATTATTTCTCACTCACGTAACATCACTATCTCGTCTGGTCTCACTCACATCCAGTGGCTCTTTCTCCCGAGCTCATCTCTTTTCTCCACTCTCTGGTCTAATCTCACTCACTCACTCTCGTCTCTAGCCTGATCTCACTCACACACAGGTTGATTAATTAAGTCACTGCTTGACTAGCATTTAAGTCCCTTGCCAGTCATTCACAAGTGTTAGTCACCTCGTGATTAGAGTCATGCACTGTGGTAACTCACTTTCGTCCTTTGCTTCAACTTTGATAAATGAAATATTGAACTTTTGAAAGTGGCACAAATTTTTTTTTAAAGTTCAATAATATATACCTATGATATTGATAGTTCACTATATACACAACTGTTTTCATGATAATAAAACCTTAGTTAATTCAAATAGTTGGATTTACAGTAATTCTTAAAATTTAGGCCAATTTTAAAATTATGAGATAGAATTAATCAAAAATTAGGTAGAAATGCTTAAGGTTGTAAAAGTATGCAAACTTCTGAAAATCTGTATCCCTCGTTTTACAATCAAAGTTAAGACTTTAACTAGTTAATAATAATAAGAATAACAAAATTAATAATAATAAGAAGAAAATTAATAATAATAAGGAATTTAATAATAATAAAATTAATAATAATAAGAATAAGTAGAAAATTAATAATAATAAAGAATTTAATAATAAAAAATAAATTTAATAATAATAATAAGAAATTTAATAATAAAATTAATAATTATTAATAAAATTAATAATAAGAAGAA
>JANZLD010000236.1:36112545-36124959 GCA_026413575.1 Erythroxylum carthagenense
ATTAAAATATAATTAATTAATTAATTAAAATATTGTAATTAATTTAACTACAATATAATTAATTAAAATATAATTCAATCATTCATTAAAATATTGTAATTAATTAATTACAATATAATTAATTAAAATATTATTATTACTTATTTATTAAAATATTTTTAATTAATTAAAATATAATTAATTAGTTACAATATAAGTAATTAAAATATTATTATTCATTAATTAAAATATTATTAATTAGTTACAATATAATTAATTAATTAATTAAAATAAAATATAATTAATTAATTATAATAAAATTTTATTTCTTAGTATTTTTGCAAACCAACCACTATCAATGGTAATAGTAATCATTCCTTCATCTTAACCAACCATCATAATTATAATGATAATATCCATTCCTATTCTTTACTATATTCATTCTCATTCCTATTACCATTTTCTTATTAGAACCAACCGCACCCTAAATGTCTCGTGTGAGTATGAGCTGAACTGTCTGCTCCAGTTGAGTGTGTTGTGAATGAATTCTCGGATTAATGTAATTCTATTAGAGAATATTTTAAAATTCTTTTCTCATACTCCAATATTGATTACAAGTTTAAATCTTGTAAAGTCACCATGATAAGTATATCCTGTGTCCAGTAGACAAAGATTGGCCAGCTTCTAGCTTGGAACACTATTAAATTTTACTTTCTTCTGTCCACATGAATCATTAAAAATCAACTTGGTCGTAGATTAATACATTGGGAGTAACCTTCCTTATACAACTCTCCATTAAATAGTGAATAACTAATATAACTAACAAAATTTACATGATAACCATCCTACCATGTTTAAGCTTTACAGCAAGACCATCAGTCTTTTCCCTCGAGAACTTGGTATTCATGGCAAAGTTTCCATAAATTAGTGAAGATGATCTTTGTTAACCAAGAAACCATTTTGCACTTGCACTGGAAGACATTTTAAACTACAGTCCAAAATATATAACCATAACATCAAACCAAAGAATGACTTCTTTCTTTTCCAGAATAGGAATCTAATAAACGATTGGGAACAAGAGAAAAACATCAGTAATTTGTTTATCAGAATCTTCGTATGTACTCTCGTGTCCTTTGAAGTTGTTCTCTTCCAAATAAATTTTTAAAAAATAAGTCAATGGTCCATAGGAACTATACGAGTTTCTGCTCTATCCTTATGTCTCGAGTGCCCTTTTTAATTAGTTGCTTGTAAGATAAATGTCTCATTATGTACACGTCACAAGGACTTGCTTAATTGTGTCTTTCTTCGTCTAAGTCTCATAATGGACTTACCAATAAGATTGGAACATAAGTTGTGCCTTGTCATGTCAACTTCGATTACATGATCAATAACTTCTCCAAGATTGAAGTCTCCGAACAGTACTGGCAGGGCGAGCAGTTGAGTGCTAACAGTAACTTAGAAGGATTGGCACGGGACGTGGACTTTCTCTACTAAACAACTATGGTGAAGAGTGTTCTTTTCATGTCTTCAGGCCTGTTTTGCAGCTTGCCCGGCCCCGTCCAAGTGAATTGATCTGGAGAGAGACTACAAATACATTCTCGAGACTGCAAAAATAAAGAAAACCTTTCCCTGACTTTGAGTTGACTTATCCATAGGAACTGGTCGAATCAATTCAGGTATTAATTAGGCAATTCTTTTTAATTGGACATTTGAGTTACCATCAAAATAGCAATTGTTGGAGGAGATTATCCCGTTATACGAGCCAGCATGATGCCATAACTTAATATACAAACAAAAATGAGATTTTTATTTAAAGTGAAGGCTTGTAAAATATATTAATAATAAATTATATTCATATTTATATTAATAACTTTATTTAAAATAAAATAAAAATTACAATAGAAAAAAAAAAGAAAGTGATGGTCCGTTATCTATTTTGTCTGATCCCATCATAGAACTGTAGAAGTGATGATGAGGATGAGAATTAATTGCCCCACTAAAGATAACCTCTGAGGACCGTACATTACGGCGATCTCTGGAAGAAACTGATCAGAGTAGAGAAGGCGGGGTTTCGCTCGAGGTTTTGACACGGAACTTTGAAACAGGTGGATTCCACTTGGAAAAAAGCACCATTAAATGCTTGGCACCATATTCATCGTCTTATTTTCGGCAGAGTTCTTAGAGCCCCCGACCTGTTAGTATAGGTTACCACACGAGCTTGCTCTAAACATCGAATATCTTTCTTCACTGTGATTTGTTTTTTGTTCGACTTCTGTACAAAACAGTTTTTCTTGCTTTAAGGTGGGATTGAACAATGGGATGTGACAAAAGTTGCCAATAAAGTACTCCTAAAGAATACAATTAGTATTGTAGTAAATAGGTTTAAGACAACAAGAGCTATCCTTATGTTTTTTTTTTTTTAAGGTTATATAAAATATGTACGAAAAGGACTAATCCTATTAATTACTTACGCTTTTATTTTATTGGAATGGATGTTGATCTGTCAATCAATTATCAAAAGTCACTGAAAGGAGTTGAACATAAAATATTCCTCAAGTTTATTGAGATTATCTAATATTTAAATATCCCTTAGATTAATAAATATTTATAATAAGAAAACATAATCGATTCCAAACGTTATAATATTGCTAAGCAAAATCTTTGCTACCAACTTAAATCTTTGTCCTCTTAATGGTAATAATTAAACAACAAAAAGGAGATATTAAATAATAATGTTCAACTAATAATTATATTATCACATATTATAGAATCTTAATAAAAATAAATTTGGTAGACTTGTTAACTAATATAAGATTAATTATTTCTATTCTCTATGTGATTTCTACTTTTTCCTAAGTTACTTTTGTAGTTTAAAAGTTTAGAATAATTTTTTATAGTATAGTTTTTTGAAATTAAATGAAAATGTATTTTCAAAGAAAATAATCAAATATATCTTTCGCAGTTTTATATAAGACCTTAATTCTCACTTTGTCTTACTGACGTAATGCGTCATAACACAATTCAAAATAATTAGATCTCCAACTATAGTAGTGGTCGGTGAGTCTAGGTTTATCCTACAAAGAGTGCGTATAAAGTTGTTAAAATGAAAAGAATCAGTATTTAGGTTTAATGAGGGGTTGGGGGTTTGGTTGATTTTCAAATAAGAAAATAAAATGAAATAAAATAATAAAAACAAATTAAAGAAAACATTCAAAATTGATGAAAAGTGATTAATACGTTAAGGACCCGGTCATCAGTTCAATCTCGAGCTACATACAATTAAACATACTTCATTAAACTCCTGTTCTCATATCTCTCCTACTAACTATTAATCGTAGGTTAACAATAAACTCTATTAACCTCGGTTTGTTTCCTTAGATCGTGGTTAATTAACAAGAGCTCGATAATTAAACCTAGTTCCTAAACAAGCTCTTTAGATTTAATTAGACAGTCACATTATGAGTTAAGAAAACAGATTAATTAAAGCAACAATCACACAAGTTTGGGTCATTTAACCTAGTTATGTTATCCTTAACGAGTAAAAATCATTAGTTGCAACAAATGAATCTCAACATAACAATCACGAATTATATTGAAATTCTAATAATGGGTTCATACATAAAAACAACAAATAGAGCATTCAATCATTCTTATACAACACTCAAACATTAAACATAGGAAAACATAGTCAATCTCTAAGAGAAAAAATCAACAAATAATGAGAGAAACGCTTAATCGGATTTTTCAGCGTCGACATCACCTCTGAGTCGGCGTCGAGAAGCTAGCCCTCTATGGGTCTCTAAAAGAATAAAGCTTTGCCCTTTCTCTTCTTTAAAATCAAGACTCTTCACTTAACAATGTGTTTATACTAAAACTTAGGGTTTGGGTAAGCTGTCATTCCTCGTGGGCATGAGTGAAAGTCTCACGAGCCGTGAGCTACCTTGTATGGGCGTGACTTAATCATCATGCCTATGCAAGTTGTGTCATGGGCATGAGAGATGTCTTACGCCTATGACAATTTCATGCATAGGCGTGAGCCATGTTCTAGACTTTTCATTCTTTATGTTCTTCATTTTATGTATTTTCTTGTCTTCTTTTGCTCTAATCCTTCTCGTTCTTGCTCCATTAAGACAATTGAGTGTGAATCTCACGATGACGACTCAAATATGGTGCTTTCAACTCACTTTAGCTCTTTTACTTCCAAATTGTAGCTAAAACTAAATATGAACTAAAGTGAATGTCTTAAGCATTTCATATCATTAAATACTAAGTGTTATAGAGTAAATGCATAATTAATTAAGCACATATCAATTTTTCCCACATTTAGCTTTTGACTGTCCTAGGGCAAAATATCATAATTAAAATCATAGACTCAAAAAAATTTACTCATTTCTTATATGTTCCAAGAATATATAGTCATAAGCAAAGATAAATAACTTTCAAAAATCATGGCAACAATTCAACATTCAATGCTTCTACTCATGATCAATCAACATTCATCACCTTTATTAGAAACTAAGCAATCTAGATGTAAGCTTGGGTAAAATGTGTTTAAATAAGATAGATACATGAGGACACTCAAATACCATTTATGATCGTGACATTCCACAACTATGCAAATCATTTCATTTCTCCACCATTAAGGTTCATTTTATAAAACCCTCAATATTTTTGCAAGCACCTAGGTCATAATGTAGTATATGAGGTGTCAATCCCATGAGGAATTAGTGAACTATTCGAATCCTAATTTGTCTAAGGTTTAAAGGTGTAATTAAAATGAAAATAAAAACTAAAAAGAAAAGTAAACAATCGAATATGAAGTGAATGAAATGAGAATTCTAAATTAATGTAAGAAATCAAATTTAGGCACCACCAATTGACAATTGAATTTCAAACAAGGAAGATTAACAAGTTATAAGAAAGGAGATTTATCTTATCATAAATGTTAACTTAGTCACTTTTGTGTTAATGCGGTGTCAGTAGTAGACTTTCGAAGGATAAATTAGTCTCTTTTGAGTTGATATCACTAAGTCCTAAATCATAAACTCTAATTAAATTAAGTTACTGAATATGTAATCTCTCAATTAACAAACAATCCTCAATGTAGTTCTTAGGCATTCCAATAAACAATCGAGTCCTTATACAAGATCTCTCTTTGTATAATTATCGATTTGATTATTTACGTGGTCTATTATATTTCTTAACTCGCATTAACCAACCTAATCATTTTACATTCGATTCACTCTCTCGATTTATTACCAAAGCATGTAATCACAACAAATAATTACAACATCCAACATCATTAACAACAAAAGCAACTAGATTAACATTAAATCAATTATAAATCCCTAAAAGAAGTTAGAAAATCCTTAACCTAAGGTTCATCATCATCAATTCCATCTCATACATCAAATGACCGAAATAAAAGAAGAAAAGAAGAAAAGATAACTTGGAGGATTAGAGGTTAAAGCAGCTGAAGCTCCACCGTCTTCTTTCTCTTCTTCTCTCTCTTCCTTCTTCCTCTTCCTTAGCTATTTTTTTTTCCCAAAGTGGCAAATGGAGGCTCTCCTTTTTAGGTCATTTTGCCTCTCTTATGTAGTCTTTTACTAATTAGGGTAAAAGCTAGGTTTACCCAGGCCTAAAAGTCCAAAAAAACTCATGACAATTTAAGTTGGGAAGCCGATTTTTGTCCATCCTCACGCAGGCCTTGATTATGGCTTGTTGAAAGAGTCTCTGTCAAGATTGTGGCCCCCTAGGCCACGATCGTGGCCTACTGGAAGAGTCTCTACCACGATCGTGGCCCTGGGTCCTCCATTGGGCTTCCTCTAAATCTTCTATATTCTTTGATATATGATCTAAAATATTAACAAACACATCAAAGCACCTCAAACACATAAAATTAAAGCTCAATAACATGCATTAATCAGTTAATTAACAACTAAAAACGTACTAAAATACCTATCAAAACATCATTTGACCTACAAATATCAGTTCATATACATAATCATGAATCAAAGGACTTTTCAAGTTTATAATGTGGGAAAGGGTAAGGTGAAATGTATTTGGGTAAAGTAGCATAAAAGCCATCAAAGCTAGTGCAACAAGAAAAACACTCGATATACCATTAAGCGAAAAAACTAGCATTCACTCAAAATTGTGTACTTCAATTAAGATGAATGCAAAAACTATGTTTCCTAGCATAAATTCAAACTCTCACACCATAAACCACATAAAGTATAACCGATTAGAACGAATTAGTCATACAATTGATGACAATACATTGAAACTACAAGGAGTGATCTTTCAAAGCCACATCTACCTCATATGCATTATAGTCAAATTACCCATTCCATACAACTTTAGGAGGAGACATTAATAATAAATAACTTTGTAAAACAATTGTCTTTCCTCCTAGATACTTTTATTTAAACATTTTTTCTTTTTCTTTTTCTTTTCTTTTTCTTTTCTCCTTTTCTTTTTCTTTCTTTTTATTTAAAAATTGAAAGAAGCTACATCAACATGAGAATTTCATTGATAAAAAATAAAATAACATCCTAATAATTATAATCATCCCACACATATGCACACCCCCACACTTATACTCTTGTACATCCACAATCATTAACAATTAGAAAATGCTCCATTAGCTTTAAGGCTTGGGTAGGACATTTCATTAGGTTTAAAACATGTAATGTGGTTAGCACAAAAAGAAAGGCTAATAAAGCTCAAGGGGCTTAACAAAGGGAAAAATCACATCAAGGGATAAGCTATTTGACTAATTTAGTTTATAAAAAGAAAGAATGCCTATATCATTTCCATGTTAATGCATATGATAAAAATGTGGTCTTTAATAGAGAATCAAAGCAAACTCAGGATGTACATGTCATAAAGGTCACACATAAACAAAAGATAATGAGACTGATATAAAGGTGTTAGTTTATAAATGCTCAAAATCTCACTGGCTTGTGCCTGCCACTAGTCACTACATTTCTAAAGATAATGTATATTGACCAATCACAGAAGTGAAAATACATGCTTAAGTTTTCATAAATTTTTCTAGTCAATTCACTCTCTAATCATGACTATATAGTCTTAGAAGCAATAGAAAAATGAAAAAAAATGTTTGTATGTTTGTTTGATTCTCTCTCCCTTTTTGTTGAAAACTTAAAAACAAGTAAGAAAAAAAACAAACTTAAAAACACGCATGCATATAAGAAAGAAATGTGAAAATGTATAGAAAATAAATAAATTTCCCTTAGGTTGCCTCCCAAAAAGCATATTTTTTATTGTCACTGGCTTGACTCCTTTTTCTCTTAATGTGACAAAATTATAATCCTCGGGTGTCAAAACTTGAGCTTTCTTCACATGAGGTTGTTCAAGATAGGGTCTCAGTTGATGACCATTCATATTCAACATCTTCCTTATCTTCAAAATCTCAATCTTTATTGAGTCCCAACACTCTTGGAGTATCTCAAATGTCTCTTCAACTTTTTCCTCCTCGTTTAATTTCTTCCATCTACTATGTAAAGGTGAAGGGTTAATATTAACAGCAATAAAGGACTCAACATTTACTTAAATGATATTTCATTTTTTGCTTCAAGCTCTTCCTCCACTTCTTTGACATAAGCAATTCTTTAAGTAGTTCTCTTAAGATTCTCAAGCTCCTCTTCACTTTATAAGGTCTCTGCACTAATGCCCCTTAGGTACACCTCGAGTTAAGATGGTTGTGCCTCTTCGCTTTGTGATTCTAGCTGGTTGATAGCTTCGGCCAATTGACCCACCTAGCTTGCCACGTTTTGGAGTCTAGACATTGTATCTTGGTGAAAATATATCATATTTTTTTAAAGTTGCATCATATCCTCCTAGGACTATTGTACACTCTATTGAATACCCTATTGAAGTTGAATATTGTTAGCATTAATAGTATTAAGCAAGTATTTCAAAGATGTATTTGAGCCTTGACAAGAAGCTTATGGTTTATACAAGAATTGTTGTGTGTCCAGCACGCTATCAAGGAAGTAATTCTATTGATTATCCCATCCATAACTAAAGTTTATATGATCACTCCAGACATGGTTATAAGAATAGGAATATGAGTTATAGAAAAATTACTTTCATCCATGTAATTTTAATTTTTTAACACACAAATGCTAAACAAAAAGTGAAAAGATCAAGAAACAAATATAAAAATTAATTATGAACAAATATATACAAAACACCAATAAAAATCCATAACTAAAACAAAAAACATCGCACTCCTTAGCAACAACACCAAAATTAACATAACGCATCATAAGTTGAATGTTTTGCTTTTGTAATAGCACGATGTCATGCACCTCTAATGACATAAATGAAAGCTCAAATCATTTTTTCCTTTACAATCCATTCCCTAAGCATTTATCCTACTAAATTTGTTACCATTGTTGCTCCAATCCCATAATATAAGATTGCGTCAAAATTGCTAGCATGAGAAGTACATTTTGAAGCATAAAGAAAATTAGGTGATGTAGATTAAAGGACATAACTCCTTCTTCAAGCCATTAAAAGTATAAATAATAGAAATTTCTTTCTTATTCAAATGGGAGTATTTCATTACCTACATTGTTGCTATAATTCCTTTGTATTAATGATATACAAAATAGAAGTTTATTTAACATGAAAATCATATATACTTATATGTTTCAATTGGTTAGTAAGCTGGATATTGAGTTTGGGTGAAGATGATAACTTCTAATCAAAACATTTATAGCATCACAAGATATTATTCTAAATACATAAATCATATATGTTTATTTCAGAATAATTTATATCAAATGTAGCTTATATTGAGTGTTAAATCATCATTAACTTTGATTGTTGTTATAATTCCTTTGTTATTAAAGATATACAAAATAAAAGTTTATTTAACATGAAAATCATCTATGCTTATATGTTTCAATTGGTTAGTAAGATGAACTTTAAGTTTGGTTAAAGATGATAGCTTGTAATCAAAACATTTATAGCATCACAAGATATTAGTCTAAATACATAAATCATATATGTTTGTTTAAAATAATTTATATCATATGTAGCTTATATTGAGTTTTAAATTATCTTTAACTTTGATTAAATTATTTGATAAATGTAGTTAGTCCATATCATTTATGGCTAGTTATGATTTATGATGTTTATCAATGATATGTAGTTCTTTTGTAATATTGCCAACTTTTACATTGTTAATAAACCTAAAACTTAATTTTGAATATCATTATGGTAGAGTTCTTAATTTCAATCCAAAGATAAGGTACAAAGGGGCAATGTGGATTATTTTAGGATTAAGGTAGCCATAATCTCATTCATTGATTTCATATTCGACGAGAAAACAAAAGCACAAATAAGTATGAGAGCTTTCATAAAAATTTTCATGTAAGTCTTTTAAGGATGAAATTGACTTTTAGAGAATGATCGACATGTCATTACTATAAGCAATCTAATAAAAAAGATAATAAGAAGATGGTAAAAATTTATATTGAATTTGAGAAGTAACCTTTGATTGCTTATGAGCTAATATTTGTTCAAAATATGAGCTAATATTTGTTCAAAATAACCAAGTCTTGATGATTGAAGATGTACTAATTGAAATAAGTAATCAATTGAAGTAAACTCAATAATCTAACTTAAGTTAAGTTAACATGTTTAGGATTCTTAATATTATAAACTAACTTAACAAAATGAGTTTACCAAAAAAAAAAAGGCAAATTCAGTCACCAAGATGAAGTAGATGAGCAAAGTAAGGCAACTTCAAGTCACCAAATTGAAGTGATGGAGCAAGCTAAGGCAAATATGATTCATCTAGTTGAACAATATAAACAAATATAGGTGGTAGCAATGACCAGTTATCATAAAGGATTAAATATGGTATATATTAGATAAGTATACAAATTTAGGGTAGGAAAAGAAATTAAGAAGCTTGAATTATTAAATAAAGAAGTACATATTTGATTAAAGAAGCAATATAAAAAATTTGATACAAACATAAAGTTAACTGAAGATCCAAATACAATATTTTGTCAAATAACATATTTAGAAGCTTGAATAAATACTTAAAGAAAGTTAAAGACAAACATTTTATCACTTGCTTGGAAGTCACTAAAGAAAAGATTTCATTTGAAGAGAGAAAGCTTGACTACTTATATGATAAATATATGTCCAAATCCAAAAAGAAAATTAGAATCAACAAAAAAAGAAGCTTCAAACTATCTTCACATTATGTTGTATAAGTAAAATTTAAAGTCGAGCATTATCAAAGATCATCATATGGTTAACTTAAGAAACTCATTTTATATAAATGGTAGGTTTGATATAACCAAAATCCCTTGTGGATATATGGTTACAAATTTTACTTGATAGAGGGACACTAAAAGAATATATGGGAAAATGTTACTCTAATGAGATATATTTGAATGCATATTGAAAAAATTTCATATTTAGTGAATAGGTTTAGGCTTTACTAGTTGAACAACATAGGCATTTCATAAGACCAACAGTCTTTTAAATTAAAGAAAGCATTAACAAAAACTTGGAAAATGGAGAACAAGCTATGTGTATGACTTAAAGACCATATCACATGTGAAAGATGCAAAAAAAAAACATAATTTTAAGTTGAAAAGAACCTCCATCTTAACCTTAACAAAAGAAGAGATGTAGTAAAGCTAACTAGCATTTTTTTCATCTCATTACCTTTTATTACATATTATCCACTTTCTCTTTTCATACTTTCTCTTTTCATATTCAATATACTAAGAACTTCGTTTTATTCAATGTAGAGCTAACTTTTTCTTACTTTTGCCCTAAAGGGTAATAGGCCACTTTAACTTTTTGTCTTTTACACAAACCATTCTTTTAGATTGATTGTCATTATAATGTTATATTTATTAAATAACTTGTGCTTATTATTATATGTCTTTTCACAATTATTTTTATTCACATTTCATGCAATAATCACATTTAATTATGTTTACATGTATTTTTGTCTTCATATCGCAAAAATGGCTTGTTTATTAATTAGATCACAAATATATTTTTCAATAATTTTAAAATGGCAAACAAACTTAGTCAAATTTATTATTACAAATAAAAATATCTATTATATTACATAATCCAAAGTAACTGTTCTAAACATCAGAGTAGGTGACAAGATAAATACAACATTCTCTAATATGATTTTAACAACCTACCAAGAAGTAATGCAATCACAAGTCTAAACACAATCCTAAAAACATGAAGTAGAATCCAAATCGTTCTCATTTTCTTGGTAGCAGGTAACTTATCACTGTTAATAAGTTCATTATTTTTTCTTTTAGTTTATTATTCACTCTAATACTTTGAATTTTTCATAATACCAAATAGAAAAGTTTCAGTCCTTGTTATCCTACACAACAAAACATGTTGTCATTATTCTTAAAATAAAATTAATTAACTCAAGAATTAAATAAATTCAAAATAATTTAATATTCAACACACTCTACATTTTCTACAATCAAAAGAATCTCCTCTCATGATTCTATTCTACAATAATGAAAATCTTGCAAATGTTTAAGAATATTAGAAGAGGCAATTGTATTGTATTCTATTTAGTTTATCATACAAATGTTTAGCTTATAATACATTTAAATTAAAATAAAAATTAAATTCAAAAATATGAATAACCCTTGTTTCATAACTATATAGCATATAACAAAGTAATTTATACTAAAAAATTGAATAGTGTCTTTATACTGGCATAAGATATTAGTTGTTAGTTGATCTAAAGTTATCAGTCAGAACTAATAGACCAATAATATATAACCAAATCTTAATGAGAAATTTTCAAAATTTTCACATTTTAAATAAAATTTATAAAATAAAAGAATTACGATAATTATGGTCTATGCAAACAAACAAACAGGGTGAATGAAAGAAAATAAATAAAATTAGTTACCATAAAATTATAATGATTTGGCTTTAACAACCAACAAATTTGGATAATAATTAGTTTGTTTTTTTTAGATTTACACTACAAGAAATACACACAATTCGCGACGTTTTATTAATAAAACGTCGCATATTGTAAAGATTTTTCGTGATGTTTCAAAAACGTCACGAAAAGTCTTCATAATTTGTGACGTTTTTGTAAAACGTCGTAGATTTGTAATATTTTTTGTAACGTTTTTTTCTTCAAACGTTATAGTATAAAAAGCGCGACGTTTTGTTGTACAAAACTTCGTTGTTGACCTTTGTCTTTTAGAACGATACTAAAAGTTTTTTTCTCTCCCGTTCATCTCTCATAGGTTTCTTCTCTGTCGTTTCTTCTCTATCATCATCTCCCTCTTCTGCTTTGGTGACTTTTTTGTTTCTCTTTAATATTCAGGAGGTATATTCTTAACTCTTAAGGGGTTTTAGATTTACATTTATTTC
>JANZLD010000236.1:36328561-36339082 GCA_026413575.1 Erythroxylum carthagenense
AAACCCAAAATGATTTTAAAAGTTGGCCCAATTTCATATGAATAAATCAAACCCAAAATGAGTTTAAAAAGTGGATCGGTAATCTGCAAATGATAAAGGCTAGTTCTAATAGCCCAAGCCCAATGTCATAACACATTAATACCTCAAGGTGGATCTGGAAATCATAAAGGCTAGACCTAAAATAGCCAAGCCCAAGCCCAACTAAATTTTTTTTTAAGAAAAAGGACAACAGTGTTGTTTTCTTCCTCCAGCCGGGTCGGGCGTGACCCGATTGGAATTAGTCGGAGCTCCTACTGGTTTGACGCACAGGAACCACCAAATTGGACGGGAATCGCGACAATGGGAAAACGGGGACGACGCGAACCGTATGAGACGTCCAAAACCCGACCATGCAACGCCTCCCGAAGGACACATCCAAAGTTCCACGTACGAGTCACGTCCCTCCTCCTCCTCCTCCTCCATGTTCCAGACAATATCGTGTGCACCAAGGATGACGATAAAACCAACTCTAGCATCTCAAGGAGGTCTAAAATGTCGAAAAATCGACAACCTCAAACACATATATATATATACGGATACATACGGTAGAAACAGAGGAAAACAGAGGAAAAGTTTTCGGTGGCTTTTCATAGTTCGATGGCAAGACAGAGGCTAGCAAATGGCTCTGATACCAATTGTAAACTCAACTATGCATTTCGTACAGACCATTAACGTATAAAACACATGCACAAAATATACATATATGTAACCGTAATATATATGTGAAAAACAGCAGCAGAAGACAAAGAACAATTATACCTCCAGCCATTGCCTCCACCGTAGATCTGAAAGTTTTGTTGCAAGTCTGAATTTCTATCCTCTTCCAGAGCAAGCTCGATGGTGTGTTCTCTTATACTTGGCGAAGATAGGACCCGAAATCAAAACCAACGTTTCGTTTTTAAACCAACCCTTCATACTCTACTCTCCATCACAGTAGTTGAAGGTTGAGGAAGTGGGTGACAAGAACACATGTGGGGGTTACGGGACATGATGAAAGGGACCATGTAAAGACATGATGAAAGGGACCATGTAAAAAGTGAAGGGACCGTAGGTAACGTTTGACTAAATCCTTACATTCTGACATGATGAAAGGCACCATGTAAAAAGAGAAGGGACCATATATAGGTAGGTAAGATTTGACCGAATCCTTACAAGTGGTTCCTAGAATTTTTAGCTGCTGCTGTTCACATATCATATCCTTTGATCTGTCAAGGATGACAGAGGCCTTGGGTGAAGATAGTTGCAGAGTTGGATCATATGCATCAATCCATACAGTTGGAAAGTTAAGTGATTTCCTAAAAATGTCTGGCAAAGAGGATTACAGAACAGTTGATCCTGGACCAGACCAGGAAGAGGACTAATGCCTCGTAGCTTTTTGATCTCCACAAAAACCCCATGATCATATATAAAGGCCAGATGGAAGACCTTTTTTTTTTTTTCAGTAACAAGCAGAGTGAAAGATCAAGCCCTGATCGTGACTAATCAAGTTAAGACCTGGCCTGCGAAACAACAATCTCTTATAACAAATTACTCTAACTTAGACCATCCTTATATCTAAAACCAAAAGGATCATGTAAGAATAATAAGGTACTGATCATGGTCAAATGGCAGTTGTCAGAGAAAACAATTGCGCATGAAGCATATAACTTGAACATTATTCTCGACTTTTAGACAACTTATCATATAACATAATAGTACAACTATTATTTTCTACCACCTATTCAGTATCCTAGTCTCCCTTTAACTTTGGAATTATCAAGTAACCATTCTAACACATTATAAGGTTGTTATTCTTGCATGGGTTTTAGAAATTTATATGGTTACAATTTATTTGGAGATGTTCACTTGTTCACTCACTGGAGAAGGTTAAAAGTTTCATCTTTTGCATCCTTTTGGCTATACCAAACAGATTTTTTTTTTTTCGACTCCTATAATGCTAAAATTTAAAATTTACTCTTCTTTTGTGGTCTGTACAAACTTCAACTCTATTGCAGCCTCGTTATTTCAGGGACAGGTTGATTATTTCAGCCATAGGTGCGTGGCTTTTGGTGAATAAATCATAAAACCCTCGTCTGTAGACTCTGTTTTTTTTTTTTTTCCTGAACAGATAAATCAATGTATAGGTGTTCATATTTATATGGATTCATTGCCCAAAACAAACTGCAAACTTTACAGAATCCTATACCTATAATTCTTTCCAGGCCAACATATGTAACAGATAAATCAATGTATAGGTGTTCATCTTTATATGGATTCATTGCCCAAAACAAACTGCAAACTTTACAGAATCCTATACCTATAATTCTTTCCAGGCCAACATATGTAGTACGCACAATGTTTACGTGATAATATCAACAACTCAGTGAACAATCACCCCGGGAAACAAATGGAAAGGTTCTGCCTTTTGTGTTGAACGCATTCTTATAGTGGAATCCAACCCTGTGTTGAGACGGAATTGAATTGAGAGCAATTATTGAATTGAACTGGATCAAGGTCTGAGTGTAGTGAACTAACCTTGATAAGTCCTTTTTCGGTGCCACATATAATGATGTCATTAGCTGTAAGGAGGCTAGTTATTTTGCTTCCTGCTGATATCCTCCCAACTCTCTGGTGTGTTGCTCTCAGCCAAATCTGTTCTCAACAGATACTAGAAGTACTTAAGATGGCCTCCTAAGCAGCTAAAAGCACTTTTACAGATAGAATTTATGATTAAAAAGTATCAATATGCATCTAAGAGGGGGTCCAAAATGATGAAATCTAGCAAAAGTTACTTGGCATTCTGGTTTTAGGTTCATGACGGAAACATCAGAAACTAAAAACTACCATCACGTACCTGTAGGGTGCTGGTTGATGAGCTGGAATTTAAGTACAAGAAATCTTCCACTACTCCCATTGTTAGCACATTTCTTACTTCAGCTATAGAAACTTGGGGATTATAGTATGTTCTGCAATCCTGTAAAGACATTCCTAAGATTAATAAAAGCTTTTTGTGCAACATAAACTATTCATATTACAATTCATTGCTCCCACCTGAACTTTTGAACCCTCGACATTTGAACTTGCGCTGTAAATCCAATCTTTGTACACAACAATAGAATTGACGGGCTTACTTTGCATACTCCAGCTCTTTGTTGGTGGTCTTATCTCTCGCTCTCGGTTGCTTGCTATGGCTAACTCCTACAGAAGGGACGTCAAATACCTCTTAAGCATATTTCATGAGTTGAATTAAGAGAGGCTCTATGACCTACCTGTATGCTTGAATCCGTGCAGCCTATGTACACTTTTCCCCGGACCACACTCATGCATTTCGCCTTTTTGGCCTTGCAGATATCTTTTATCGTTCTTTGGGGATCAACAACCTGTTTAAGATTAAGTTCTGAAGTTAAAAGAGTTATCCTGCAAGTGAATTTCAAAGAGCAATACTAATATGACTTCTCATAATTTGAGCTAGTAACAATCTCATGATCTCCATATCCTTATCCGGAAATTTGGAAAGATAAAAATTCTGTTCTCAATCAAGAAATTTCAGTTTTGTGATTGTGACTTTTGTTATTCGGTTTCTCAGCATTTCTTATATTCCCTTGGCAGTTAGGTTTTACAAGCCTAACATTGTTTGATTTTCTCTTCTTAGTTTGGACACTAAACTTTTTAAGAGTTGTCAAGTCTATAAGCCAATTTGACTTGCTAAGTTTTCACCTTCATTGAATGACCTTGGGTGATCACGAAAATCATTTGGCCATAGGTTTGTAACTTCCGAACTGCCTCTTTCATGGAAACAACTTCAACGCACTCAAGTTTCCTGCAGACCATTTCCCATACCTGCAATAGAAACACATAACTTAAACGTCGAACTACTCGAGATTTCATGATCTGATGAGCAAACACAGTACTATCTTTGAGAAAGAAGTGTTCCACACCCTGATAGTTTTATCATCAGATCCACTCAAAAGGCTGTCTCCTGCTTCAAAGAGTGCAAAACATGTTACTGATTTTTTATGTTCTTTCATGTGGCACACAAGAGTAGCTGATTGCTGTTTGATGTCCCACACCTGTTGAAAACCTTCAAATTTTTACTAAAAAATTCTTCTCTATTTTCCATTGTGAAGATTTTTTTGCCTTGAATTTTTATCCCCAGATATGAGAAATTGTACTGTTAAGTGTTGAACCTTTAATATGTGGAACTATTTCATACCTTGATTGAACCGTCAGAGTATCCACTATGAAGCAGTCCTTTATAGTAGATGAGAGCAGTCACTGATCCACTTTTGCTGTCCGATGCCTCCATAATTTGTGTATGCACACAAGAAATACGCTGTTCTTACAATAGTAAGGATGATGTTAGGCAATGAAGTGCTGCTTCCACTAATCATTAATGCAATATGTTCTAGACATGGATGCTCGTTGATAATATGAATGTAGATGATACAATCTTCCTCAGAGCTACTGAATGCTTACATATATAGATAGTTCCAAGGAGCACAGGTTTAAATGAAAATCACAGCAGAGATGCTAGCAGGAAGCTGAGTTACTAGTTAGGACTAGAAAATCCAAGAGCATTCAGAATTTGAATTTAGAGATGGTCACTCGGGTGTTCCTTGAATGGCTTGCAGGAAACTATGAGAAGGGTTTCTAAGAGTCTGTCCTATTATTGTGATAACATCGAAGAGCTATCTCACACTACATTTAGTAAAATTTGATACTGCTGCATTTCTACCAAAAAGTTCTTGTGAAGAACGACGTAAATAACAGAATAAAGAATATGTGACTTTTTATGCAACTCTGAGTGCTTTAGACCACTAACCGATTTGTTGCGCAAGTAATAGTCAGCCACTCTATGCAATTCCTCAGCCATCCAGGTTACGCTTGAAAACCGCCTCAGTGACTCCCTTACTCCTTCTGAGAGATGAATTAGTTTCTGCATTCCTGAATAAATAACATGAATCTAGATAGGAATTGAGCATAAATCACTGTACTTTCATATTAGTACATTGTACAGTCGCTCGTTAGCTATAGCTGACTTTCTGATGAGATATTAGAGCCTCTTCAGGTCATAGTCCTGTATAAGTGGGATCTTTACCTCTTCCAGATGCATAGTTGTAGATGCAGAGACAGGCTAGCAGCCTCTCCTCAAGCTCTAAGCCAGGATGCATAAATTGCTCAATTCCATTAAGCAAGATATCGCATGCAGTATATCTTATACTCTTTGGACATTTGGCAACTTCGAATCCTAACCATGCAATCGCTGTGAGAGAGTCACGAGAAATCTTCTTTGTCTTACTTGTCAAACCTTTATTTAGAGCTTGGAAAACAGGTTTCCCCATGGAAATGATTCCTTTTGCAATTTTGCTGCACCACCAGTCTATGTCTCTGTCCTGCATATGTAGATCTTTCTTAATTTGAATACCTAAATATAACACCAAAATACACCATCCATTTTCACTTCTTACCTGCAGGCTTGGATCCATCCAGTCAAAGTTTCTTATCATGTTTCGATGGTATAAAGAGCTTAAACCTGCTTTCTTCACTAGCCATGCCACTGTGTATGGTTCCCCTGTCCAAGAATAAGTTCCTCCAAGATTTGCTAGAATGAATGCAGATAATTGCTGTGTAGTAGAGCAATTTTCTGAAGCCAATAATTCAAAGATGATCTGCATGGCCTTGTCTATGAATACGCTCTTGACCGACAAGTTTTCCTGATACATTAAATTGCTGGCTACATCAGCTGCGCAGAAGTTCAACTTTCTCCACCATTTATTCAGTCAAATAAGAAAGCATACATTACTCTTTTTAACATAAGCCCATAAAGGAATAGCACAATGTGGTAACTTACCACTATCTCTAATTGCAATACAAAATTAGCTACCAAAAGTTGATAGTTCTGTTGAAGGTTTCGCACACAGTGGATTAGTGATTGCACCATGTCTGTGCTTCCTTCCTTTTTCATCCTTCGCAATAGGCTGATGGCTGAGGATCTGAGAATCCCCCCAAAAAAAACCCAGTCATATACTAAGAAAGAACGATGAACTTATGTAACTTATGCAAAAGATCATTGTATTCTACTTATAAGTAGATGTCTCTATGAAGGATAATTAACTTGATCTTTTATTTAAAACAACAAGGAGTAGTCGTTACAACTTCAAATAGAAAATCTAAAGAAAACTGGGTTGAGTGAGAAAAAACCTCTAGAACTTCACTGGTAAATGTTTGGCGTGGACCTAGAAGTGACATTTATAATATAAGCACATTCATAATGTTGTTAATAATAAAATTCTGACTACATGACCATGCGAGTCGATAACCTGAAACTTGTACCTTGGCATGTGAAGGATTTCATGGAAAAACTCAATTGCTGTTAACTTGACATCCTCCACGTCACTTTGGAGGAGACATTGTAAGGGGGAAATGGAAATAGTTTGTGATACATACTTTCTGCATTGTCCATTGAATTGCATACACTTTATCAGAACTTTGACCAAAGAGATGTATTCATTCGTATTGTAACTTCTACCAAGATCTAGGAGCCTGCAGAGAACGTGAGGAGAAGTAATTGCAGCCATGTGCATATTATTGGTTGCACAGTCAAATGCAGTTATCAGTACTTCAATAATCATCAGAGAAGCTGCTGGCGGTGTCATCGGAAGTGACGTTGGTTTCCCCATGTTCGTGTTTGAAGTGCAGACAATCTCCACCAACGCAGGCAAAAGTTCTAATGTCTTTATTTCCGTCGGAGAAGGATTTATCAAGTATATAAGAGTAGCTGCTTCGTGCACATTGTGCTTCAGAGCACTTGCGAGATCACAAAGCTGCAAACCCTTCTTCTTGATGTCTGCTAAAGCAGACTTGTTCACTGATATTATAGATGTAAGTACATACACTGATGCTCTTATGATTCTTTCCTCCTTGGAACTTGAAATAGCTGTAAGCAGCTGATCCAAAATCACATCCTTCAACATTGTGTATTTTGCTCCTCTTTTCTTGTTCAGCATTTCGTAAATGGTTGTAACTTGTACAGCATAGTCTTCCTCACACTTTACTAATCCATCCGAGAAAAATAGCTTTGAAATTGCTTTCTCAAGTACTCCAACCAATCCCATTTTGGAATCTTTTCCAGAGATATCGAACGATTCATTGAAGTTTCTTGACTTATGAGATATCTGTTGTTTAGTTGGAGATATTTTCTGTTGACTTACCAGGGAAAACTTGTAACTCTGCAGATTTGTGGATGATGTCTGATTAAGAACTTCGCGCTGTGATAACTTCTCAACTGAATTTTCTTCTAGGAGGCAATTCTCCTTGGTATGGTATCTATGTTTTGATAAGGATAAATCTAAACCACCGACAGAATTGACAAATCTGCCAGAGAATAAGTCTGTTATGTCTACATCTTGCACTTGATGTTGTCGAGAATGTGACAAGATCATTTTTGTGGACCTCGTACTCAATGAAGAGCATGGAGCTTGCAGGTTCCTGTGCAAGTTGGAGAAATTTCATGTCAGAAAAAAAGTATAATTATGAGACTAACCTTTCTATTGCTTTCTTGGGTAATAACTAAAGATGGCTATAGCTGCTATTGTGAACGTAACTGAGCACAGACTTCTGGTTGCAGTTTATTGTCGCTTTCCCTTGCTCTTCTGGTTGAAGTTTTAATATATTCATTGGTTCCCTGGTTTTCGGAGATATGAGTGAGTGTTATTATTGGATGGTTCTTGAAAATGGTAAGTAAAATTCCTTTGAAACATTTACCTCTAGATCACTGTCTTTCAGAGAACAATCGTGATGTGAACTCGATGAAGTTGGTGTATCTGATTCAGTGTCCAGGAGCACTTCATGGAGGCATTTGATGCTTAAGTACTCCTCATGTTCTGTTTTCTGAAATTTTGACTTTGGAACTTGATTCAAATGTTTAAGAGCTGTACTACTATGTTGAAGTTTCTGATTTTCTCTGCATACCTTAGGTTCATTTGGTAGACATTCAAGTACATGTCCTTGAGGATCAAGTGGATGTACCTTGTCATTCTGCGTTAACATTTATAACAATTTAATCTGTTAACAAACACGAGCCAAATTTGTTGAATAACATACACGACTTTGTAAATAAAAGCAAGATTATCCATAGGTCTTTTATGATTTTCAATTTCAAGCATAATCGTCAATCAGAATTCTGCTCCATTATGAACTAATGTTAGCTTACAGTGTAAAAGTTTTGGAAGAGGTGTCCTTGCTCATTAGAGTTGTAATAGTCATTAGTGCTGGTCACCACATGCCTGTCATGAGATATAATGACTATGAGCTATGAGAAGATATCACAAGTATATAGATTCAAACTTACTCTGGCTACTGTAATTGAGACAGAAAGGACAGGGAAGTATTAATGATTTTCTCTTCTAATTTATACTGCCATTTATTCATTCAAGGGTCAGTCCTGGGTAATTAGGGAGGTTCAAATTCAACTTTTGTGCAATTACATGTCAATGATTAAATTATAGAAGGTCCAATAGCAGAAAATGAGTAAAAGAAGACTTACGAAAAGCACTGTGATTCGTCTTCCAGGGAAGAAGAGTTTATATTTCTGTTGTTCCCCTTAGGAAGCTCTCCATATGAAATAACCTGATAATACATTAGCCACTGCTTGTACCTCCCGGCAATTTGCTTTACTGCTTCATCAATACTGTCCTCACATCTATCTGCTAAAGGATCATCCGATAAGCCTTTCTGTTCATTGATTACTTCTACATGGGGCATAATACTCGAGTAAAAGAAGCTTCTCCCAAATTTCAGCAGAAATTCTTTTTGAAGCACTCTTGGAGAGACTAGCATTGCTTGAAGAAAGTGCAGGGCTACCTGCCATTCATCGTTTTGCAGCTTCTTAACAACTGACAGATATAAGTACGCTAAACAAACCAAATAATGGTTTGAAATTCCAGCAGTGACTCCGTGCTCATCAAGCAGTGCTGGGACCTGAAGCATTCTCTCTGAATCACGCAGTAAAGTGCTTTTCTCTCCAGGACATTTTGCATGTAACGCAGCTTCAATGTTTTCAATACCCCAGTAAAGATTTGAGAGGACCGAGTGCTCGAAGAATTCAAAGAACTCTTGCTTTTGAATGTGTAGCCTGGAAGTGCATTGCAGTTTCAAGGATTTCCAGGAGTCCGTGTTTGCTAGGAATTCAAGAATGCATTCATTGATTGAAAAGACAAGTGCCCTTATGGATTGAAGGCCTGGTCTTTCATCATCTTGAGATAGAACTGAGAAAGAACAAGATGAAACAGAAGCCATGAAACCTTCAGACCTGCAGACTTCATGAGAAGAATACTATGAAGAGGATAAGAGAGAGACCTAATTGGAGGGAGTTGTGTTAAGAACAGTACTTGTAGAATTGTAGGCATGGAACAATTCCCCGTGACTCTTCCAGCCAAACTCCAAACTCCAATGGTCCCTCTATTGCCCAATTCCTGCCTAGAGACAAGAAATTAACCATAGCCATCTATTCATGGAAGGAGAGGGAGTGTCTTCACATGCCATTTATCATATACATTCCAAATTCTTATTTGTCTCTTCTTATTCTTTCTAATTAAGATTCTTCTAATCAAATACGAAACAGAACTTGATATTGGAAGATTTAGCTATGCCGGTGCGGGATCATTATTGGGTTGTTGCTCAGGAATTCAAGTGGTATGCTTGTGATAAGGTGTATTGGTGGACGTAGAAAACAATATTATTATTTATTTCCCTCAAGTTTTGTCATTTGGTGTGGAAATGCTGAGAAAGAATCTGCAGAGAGCATGTTGACTTGACAGGAGAAGTTTCATCTATGCTTAAAAATTATAGTAAAGATTTAAAGACTGGCGGTCTGAAGGAAGCAGATCCTTGACTTCAAGACCTGAAGCATTTCTGCATGAATTAAGGTGATGATGCACATGAGTGACAGATGAAAATGAATTGAAGAGTGGCTGTTCTATTGTAAGTAGAAGCCATGTCTATGTGGGTATGCTTAGCTTGACTATAATTCAGCTGTAGGTAATACAGTGTGTGATTTTGTTTGGTATTGATAAAGAGGCAAGTTGTGCTACTGTTCATGAGGCTGTCATGAAAAGGACACTACCCTTTTGTTGTAAGCAACTTGGACCCCTTTGGCCTTCTTGTCAGAATGATAAAGCTCACAGAGCCAACGTTAATGAAAGCTACAAATCAGACAGTACCTCTACAATATTTGGATTGTCAAATTTAGAATGCATAGATTGTTAAATCAAGCGCTGCTTTAAGAATGGCATTAGCCTAGTCAAGATTCCTATCTCTGGTGGGACCATAGGTTGGACATATACATTCACGCATGTTTGTAATAAAATTATAACATGAAAAACAATATACCCTAGCCTTTAAAGGTATTAATTTTATTGGTTTATTTATTTTCCTGTTCATATATACATACTACATACACAAATACATCAATTGAAAGAAGGCGAAGCAGAAGCAGAAGCAGAA
>JANZLD010000236.1:36410684-36423991 GCA_026413575.1 Erythroxylum carthagenense
AGTTTTAAATTGCAGCGAGTGTTCTAGTATGCCACCCTCGCGGGTCACGAGTTCGGATATCACCCTCGATATCGGGTCCGGGTCACGCGGGAGTGGGATGCTACATTGATTAATGTATTTTGCATGTTTCAGTAACAAATTGAGAGGGTGAGCCAGATAAAAATGATTAGATTAGATTAACAAGAGTTAGGCGATCTAATTGACCATTTAATCACCCTAGTAGGTAATTTCCTAGAAAGAGATCTGGTGTGAGACTCGATTGTTTATTAGAGAGCCTTAGAACTAATTAGAATTGTGGGTAATTTGTGAATTGAGAGATTGTAAGTCCATAGTTCGATTAGGATTTACAATTTAGGAAATGGTTAAAACTTGAAAGAAAGTAATCAACCCTACGATTGTTGAGAACTGACAACCTATAAACACATAAATGGCTATATTAGCATTAATGATAGGTAAAATTCTCCTCACTCATAACTTGATTAATTCTCTTGACAAACTTCCATTGTTACATTATTTGTTCATTGCTAGTTTGTTTGATTTAGTTTGCTTTTCATTTTATTATTTGAATTTGAGTCTTAAACAAAGCACAAACTGAATTAAGTGGTACCTAAGCACAATCTCTGTGGGACAATATCTTATTTTTACTATAAGTAATAACCCATATACTTGCATTTTTTAGCGTAAAACAAGTAGTTTATTTTTGCAATCAACAAGTTTTTAACGTCGTTGCCAGAGATTGTTTTGTTTAACATCTTATTTAGTTTAGGTGGCTTTGATTTAAGAGTTTTTAATACTTTTCCTTGCGTTTTTATAGGTGAATGAACACAAGGAGCACTAGAAGGTCTAACAAGCTTAGGGAAGAAGAGTTTTCAAATATTACAAGGCATGAAAGAGAGCCAAAAAGAGCTAAGCATTAAGACAAAACAAAAAGGAATATGGCAGAAGAAGGAGAGCAAAGAGGAGCTGAGAGGACATTGATGGACTTTATGAGGCCAAGTTTCAGTCCTCAAGGAGTTGCAAGGCCAGCAATTCAAACTAATAATTTTGAGATCAGGCTAGCACTCCTCAACATACTTTAGAGCAGTGAGTAATTTTATAAGCTGTCCAACGAAGATTCCAACACCCATTTTGCAAATTTCTTAAAGATTTGTGATACCTTCAGGTTTAATGGGATGTCTAATGATTCTGTAAGGTTAAGATTGTTTTCTTTTACCTTGAGGGATTAGGCAAATGAATGATATAATTCATTTAGTACAAGTCAAATCACTACTTGGAAACAGCTAGCCTAAGCCTTCCTAACTAAGTACTTCTTGTTGGCCAAGACAACAAAAATTATCAAAGAGATCACAAACTTTCAAAAAAGTGATGGAGATTCATTGTATGAAGCCTAAGAGAGATTTAAGGAATTACGAAGGAGTTGCCCCCATCACAACCTTTTGAGGAAATTTCTTTTGCAAACATTCTACAATGGTGTAACTCAGAACACAAGGGGAACAATAGTTGCAGCTATAAGAAGGTCTTTGATAAGGAAAACCATTTATGCAACTCATGACCTTTTGGAAGAGTTGGAGAGTAACAGTTGTATGTGACTAAATGAAAGGAATAGACAAGGGACTAAGGAGAAAAAATAAATGATTCCACTTGACTCGGTCATAGCCTTGCAAGCACAAATTGCTACCCTCACCAAGTAGTTAAGTAACATGGAAGGAGCTTCTTCATCCATAGTCATGACCATGTAATTACAATGTGAATTATGTGGGCAGGATAACCATGGCACAGTTGAATGTTTTTTGCTAGGAACGAGTGGTATAGAACAAGTAAATTACTTAGGTCAGCAACAACGGGGTAACAATCTATACTCTAATACATACAATCCTGGGTGAGAAAACCACTCAAATTTTTCGTAGGGTACTAACAATGCAGGTGGTCGTGTGAGAGCATAAGGACCTCCTGGATTTTAGCAAGAATGACTTGGGTCTTTGGAGAACAAAATGGACAAGTTAATAGACATATTAGGTTCCAAGTTCTCAAGCCAAGAGGAAGGTTAAAGAAGATAAGAAGAGAGTCAGAAGAGAATAGGGGCAAAGTTTGACCAGATTGTGAAGAATTATGCTTTATTCATCCATAACTTGGAGGTACAAGTAAGTTAACTTGCTAATGCTTTATCTTCTAGGAATGCAGGAAGCTTACTAAGTGACACTAAGGTCAATACAAGGGAATAACTCAAGGTGATCATACTTAGGAGTGACAAGCAATTGTAGGAGCTAAGTGTTCAATAAAATAGTCAACAAAAGGAAAATGTATAAGAGAAAGAAGAAGAGAAGCCATATGTGCCTAAGATTTCATATCCGTAGAGGGTGAGACAACATCAAGTTGACACTCAATTTTCCAAATTTTTAGAGAAGTTAAAGAAACTTTAGATTAATTTGTCTTTGATGGAAGCATTGGAGTGTATGCCTAAATATGTAAAGTTTCTCAAAGACATATTGACACATAAACGCACTTGGGAGGACAATCAGACAGTGACCTTGACGAGGAACTGTAGTTCGGTCATCACAAGCACAATGTCTTCAAAACTACAAGATCCTGGGAGTTTTACTATTTCATATGTCATTGCTGATTTTGAATTTTCTAAATGCTTATGTGATTTAGGCGCAGGTATTAACTTGATGCCTTTGTCTATTTTTAGGAAATTGGGGCTACGAGACGTCAAGCCAATATCCATGCTTATCTAACTTGCGGATCAATCCATCAAAAGGCTATTTAGGGTAGTAGAAGACGTTATGGAAAAAGTGGATAAATTTATAATTCTTGTTGTTTTTGTTGTGTTTGATTTTGAAGAACATAGGAATTGTCCATTGATTTTGGGTAGGCCCTGTATGAATACTAGTAGGGCATCAGTTGATGTACACAAAAGAAAACTGGTTTTGAGAATTGGTAATGAGCAGGTTGAATTCAATATAACTAAATCTTTGAAAAAGCTGGTCGATGAAAGTGCTTGTATGAAGATTGATGTTATGGATGATTGTGTGAAGGAGGTTGAAAAGGAAGTTGAGAAAGTCGTTGAAGTGCATAAGGATGAGAGTACGAGTGAAGAGGAAATGTGTTAGGAGGGTGAGCAAGAGAAGTTAGAGACAGTGAATCCACCAATACCACCCTCCATTGTGAAGCTCCCTACTGTAGAGCTAAAACCCTTACCTTCTCACCTGAGATACACATTTTTAGGTAAAGGCCAGACCTTACCCATCATCATTTCCAATCAATTGGATGTTAAGCAAGAAGAGAAAATGGTAGAGACCATTAAGAAGAGGATGAGACCTATGGGGTGACAAATTTATGATATTAGGGAGATTAACCCCAATGTAGTAATACATAGGATTAACCTTGAAGAATGATGCAAGGCTATATGTAGTAGCACGACACTTAAGTTGGCCAAAGTTTTAGAGATTGCATGCTTTAATCTTTGTAAAAATGAAGTAATAGAATTTTATTTGTTTTATTTGATCTTTGCTTGAGGATAAGAAAAAGTTTAAGTGTAGAGATGTTGATAGGTGTAGATTTTATTGTACTTTTATAGGTAATTTTATTGTGTTTAATTATTAATTTGATTGTTTAGTGTGTGTTTATGTGAAGAAATTGTGATAGTTCATAAATATTTGAGTTTTAAGTGTTCTTTGGGTGAGAACATATTTTTGAGTTTCAATTTTATATATTGGAGTTGTGATGATGAGTTTATTAGTGTTTTAAGGCATTTAGAGAAGTTTTGGAGGAGACCCGAACCAAAACACAATCTCACGATCATAACAGGCAAATCACGATTGTGACAGAAACACCATCACAGGCCCACGATCGTGGTAGAAGCTCAAGCATAGGGCGACAATCGTGACAAAGAGCTAATAAACAGGCCACGATCATGCAATAAGGGTCATGATCGTGGCCTGGTATAGACAAATGCGAGGTCACTTTCAGATTCGAGTTTTTGAGGGATATTTTAGACATTTCAAACCCCAAAAAGACACTAGGGTTACCTTATTTGGAAAACACTATAAAATTATTAGGAGGTAACCTTAAAAAGGACTTTACATTCAACCTAAATTTGGAAGCCCAAAAGAGAGAGAGAAAGAAGAGAGAGAAAAAAAGAAGAGCTAAAGCTTCTTAGAATAGGTGATCTTCCGACACTGCTGCTTTCCTAAATTGTCCAACCTAAGTTTCATTTCCTCCTCATTTCCCTTTTTATTCATTTAATGTGTAAGATTGATATGGGTGTATGGTTAGGAATTTTGAGTTGCTAATGATGTTCTAACTTTTCCTTCCAGAGTTTACTTCTGTTTAATGTTATTTTATTTGAATTGTGTTTATTTGAATTAGAGGTTATGATTGATTAATATATTTGCATGTTTTAGTAACAAACTGAGAGGATGAGCCAGATAAAAATGATTATATTGGATTAATGATAGTTAGGCGATCTAATCAACCACTTAAATCAATCTAGTCGATAACTTCATAAAGAGATCTCATACGAGAACTAATTGTTTATTAAAGAGCTTTAGAACTTATTAGAATTGTGAGTAATTTGTCAATTAAGAGATTGTAAGTCCATAACTCGATTAGGGTTTACAATTTAGGGAATGGTTATAACTCGAGAGAGAGTAATCAACCCTATGATCATCTAGAACCAACACCCCATAAACATATAAATGGCTATATTAGCATTAATGATAGGTAAAATCTCCTCTCTCGTAACTTGATTAATTCTCTTAACAGAATTCCATTGTTACATTATTTTTTCATTGCTAGTTAGTTTGATTTGTTTGCTTTTTAGTTTATTATTGGAATTTGAGTCTTAAACAAAGCACAACTTAAATTAAGTGGTGTCTAAGTACAATCTTTGTGGGATGATATATTATTCTTACTACAAGTAACGACCATATACTTGTAATTTTTAGCATAAAACAAGTAGTTTACTAGAGAGATAGATTTTTGACAAGGAGGATTGAAGGATTGAGGAAACAAAAGTTGTAGAGATAAAGGAAGAAGAGCAATTAAAACCTATTGAAGAATCTCCTAAATTGGAACTTAAAACTCTCCCTTCACATCTACATATGTTATTCTTGAACAAAATTCTAAGTCTGTAACTGTTTCTGCTTTCTCTAATAAGTGAAAAAGAGGACAAGCTATTGAATGCCCTTAGAAACCACAGAAGTGCCTTAGGATGGACTATTGAAGATATAAAAGGGATAAGTCATTCGATTTGCATGCACAAAATATTAATGGAGGACAATTGCAAATCGGTGATCAAACCCCAAAGGAGGCTAATCCTAAGATGCAATAAGTGGTAAAGAAAGAAGTTGCAAAGCTACTCGATGCATGTACAATCTTTCCTATTTCTAATAGTGAGTAGACTAGTCATATGCATGTTGTTCCTAAGAAAAGTGGTATGACTGTATTAGCTAATGAAAATAATGAGTTAATTCTTACAAGAACTGTGACTGGATGGCATGTGTGCATACATTATATGAAGCTTAATGATTCCACTAGGAAAGACCATTATCTTTTGCCATCTGTAGATCAAATGTTTGAGAGAATTGTTGGCTTTAAAGATTACTGTTTCCGATATGGATATTCGGGTTATAATTCAATTCTTATTGCACCTAAAGATCAAGAAAAAATCACGTTTACATGCCCTTATGGTTCTTTTGCTTATAGGCATATGTCTTTTGGTCTTTGTAATGCATCTTTTTCTTTTCAACGTTACTTGATTGCTATTTTTCATGACATGATTGAAAAGTTTTTTAAAATTTTTATGGATGATTTTACATTTTTTGATCAATCTTTTAATAATTTTTTGCATAATTTGAAGTTAGTTTTGCAACGTTGTGAAAAGACTAACCTTGTGCTTAATTAGGAAAAATGTCTCTTTATGGTTAAAGGGTATAGTCTTAGGTCACAAAATTTCTTCTAAAGGTATTGAAGTTGATAAGGTTAAAGTTGAATTGATTGAAAAATTACCACCACCTACATTTGTTAAGGGAATCCAAACTTTTCTAAGACATGTAGGTTTTTATAGATTATTTATAAAAGATTTTTCAAAAATTACAAAACCACTTTCAAATCTTTTGATGAAAGACACTAAGTTCAATTTTTCTAATGAGTGTTTAAATGCTTTTATTGTGTTGAAAGAATGTTTAGTGTTTGCATCTATTATAACATCACCATAATTGGTCAAAGCTTTTTGAATTAATGTGTAACGCTAGTGATTATGCTGTAGGGGCAACATTTAGGCAATGAAAAGACAAATTTTTTAGGCCAATATATTATGCTAATCGTACACTTAATGAAGCTCAAATTAAATATGCTACAATTGAAAAAGAGCTACTAGTAATTATGTTTGCTTTTGACAAGTATCAATCATATTTAATTGGGTCTAAAGTTATTGTTTTTATTGACCATTTTACTTTAAGATATCTTTTTGCAAAGAAGGAAGTCAAACCTAGATTATTACGATGGATTCTCACTTACAAGAATTTGATCTTGAAATAAAAGATCGAAAAGGAAGTGAAAACCAAGTGGCTGATCATCTCTCAAGGATTAAAAAGATGTGTGGAGGAGACAAAAATAAAAGAGGAGTTTCCTAAGGAAACAATTTTCTCTATGTCCATTCCTAGTTTAATTTCAGCAATTAATAAATTACCATGGTTTGCAAATTTTGCTAATTATTTGGCAAGTAATCTATTCCACGGCACCTCACTTACCAACAAAGAAAGAAGTTATTTATAGATGTCAATTATTATTTTTAAGAGGAACCATATCGATTTAAATGGTGTGTTAATGGAATGGTGAGAAGGTGCGTCCCTAAAGAAGAGTTTCAAAGCATTTTGGAACATTGTCATTCATCAGAAGTTGGAGGCCATTATGTAGCAAATCGAATAGTAGTAAAAGTGCTACAATCAGGTTTTTTCTGGCCTACTCTCTTTAAAGATGCTTATGCATTTGTTTTCTCTTATGATAGTTGTCAACAAACTGGGAATATTTCTAAAAGAGATGAGATGTCTCACACCAACATTTTGATTTATGAAATTTTTTATGTACGAGAAATTGACTTTATGGGACCATTTCCTCCTTCACTTGGTAATTTATACATTTTAGTAGCAATTGATTATGTTTTTAAGTGGGTTGAGACTACACTTACACACACTAATGATGCTAAAGTTGTGTTACAATTTATACGAAAACACATTTTCACTAGATTTGGCACACCTAAAACAATAATTAGTAATAAAGGGACTCATTTCACAAATAAACAAATTTCAATTCTTCTTTGGAAATATAGGGTGCATCACAAAAATGATACATCATATCATCCCTAAACAAGCAGATAGGTAGAAGTGTCAAATAGGAAACTAAAATAAATTTTGAAAAAGACTGCTAGAAAAGATTAGGCTATTAAATTTGATGATACATTGAGGGCTTATCGAATTGCATTTAAAACTCTTATAGGTATGCCAGTTTATAGGATAGTTTTTGGTAAAGCATGTCATCTTCCTATTGAGTTAGAGCATTGTGCATATTGGGCAACTAAATTTTTGAATTTTGATATAAAGTTCGTACGAGAAAGACATTTGTTGCAACTTAATAAGTTAGATGAATTTAAAGAGAATGCTTATGAGAATGCTAAAATTTATAAAGAATAGACTAAGAAGTAGCATGACAAGCACATAAAAGACAAAGAATTTCAGCTGGGTCAGCAAGTCTTGTTGTACAATAGCCATCTGCAACTTTTTCTGAGCAAATTGAAGTCTAGGTGATCTGGTCCTTACCGAGTAGTTGACACTTCACCTTTTGATGCGATTGAAATTTTGAATGAAAAGAACAATGAAAGATTCAAGGTTAATAGATAACAACTTAAACATTACATGTTGGGCGACTATCTGCAGCAACCGCCTTCCAAACACTTGGAAAAACTATGAAAAGAGAGAGAAAGCTGAGCTAATGACTATAACTTAGAACTATATGTTTGTTTTTTCCCCCCTTTTGAATTAAGTTATTAGGTTAAAGTTATCGTTTTTCTTTTAGGAATCCTTCCCCACCCAAAACATGAGTGACACCTAGGGAAGTTTTCTTACTCCATCTTTGTATTATTTCTCGAACATTGGGGACAATATTTTCTTTTAAGTTTGGGAGTGGGAAATTTCCTTAAAATTTTAGTTTTTAGTTTAAAACTCAAGTTTATTGAAAATCTTTTGAAAAGAAAAACATGTCCTCGGGCTTAATTTTTGTGATAAACTTCAATGCTTTAGGATGATATATGATTACTAAAGAATATAACCTAGCAAAAATGCTTGATAGTGTTTCAATGTTATACATAAGATAAAATTGTTTTTTTTTATGTACAAATTTGATTTTGATCCATAATTGATATTACTTTGAGATTATTGGAAACAAGTTATGTGAATTTTGTTTTTGCAAATTAATATATTTGACTAACTCCTAGAACCTACTTGAGGGCCACTTAAGGCAAAATAACTGATTTGGGACCTTATTAAAGAAGTAATTTCGACCATGTTTGAGCCTTTGAGCCTTTCTAGCCTATCATATATTAAAAATGTTGCAATATCATGTAGAGTCTTTGTGTTATATTGCTAATGCAATTTTTGAGAATTTAAAAGAAGTTTATCCATTTTATAATTTTTTTGTTTGCTCGAGGACGAACAAACCCTAAGTTTAGGGTAGTTTGATGCCTAAAAATTCTGCATCAATATTTAGTATGTTTTTTCAATCCTAGCATGAAATTGTACCCTATTTTGTTAATTTAAACTTCTAATTTGTTGCTTAATTAGTTTTATTTTATTTTGCAGAAGCTAAAATTTAGGAATTTTTGAGCTAAAAAAGGAAGGATTAAACAGATATGGTTAAATACTAATTCTATGTGCAAATGACTCCAAAATAAGCATACAAAACTTTTCTAAATCAAGAAAAAAAATCTTCCTAATCTAAACAAGGCAAGCATGCTACGAATTTTGCAGTATAAAAAAGGCCTACCAAATATCAAAGAAAACAACATGCACAACCTGCATTTGAGAGAAAAGGCTAAAAGGGGATTATCCTAATGACGAATTTGCTTTATATTACTTCCATCATGTTTTGTCTAAATTTATTACCAATTATGTTTTGTTTACAAACATGTTAGCTCTTTTTAGTACCAAAGCGAGGCTAAACCGAACCCCACTCGGCCATGATTTGATTGTTTAATTGTTATCTTTCAATATATGAATTTATACTTTATTTTGTTTTTAATGTTTCTTTGATTTTATAGATGTTCATTAAAGCAACCTAAAGCATAGACCTTTAATTGATACACGTATGAGATTCTTAAATGAATTGATTATTAGATCTTGATAAAACATGGCTAGAATTACTAAGACAATCTAAAATATTACTCTTAGATAATTTTGACAATGATATTACATGAGTTTTATTGATTTTTAATCCATCCAGATAATTTTGATTGATTACATGATTTGAAAAATTGGATATTTGATGTCAAAAATGTCTAAGTAGTTAATTAAAACTTAAAATATGTCTGATTTTTTTGGAAAAAACTACACAAATTTATGTAAAGAAAGTATGTTTAAAACTTTTCATGGTAGAGGAGGTGAGGGAAAGCTAAACTTTGGTCCGCTTTTAGTAAATTAATTATTTCTTTAAGTATTTTTGTATAGTTATTAATTTTTAGTCAATAACTTCATAACTGACAGGAGCTAAAGGTGTGACTTTGAGTGTTCGTAATCAATCCTCCTGAAAACAATATCTAATCTGCTATACTATAATTCTAATGCACTTGCTAGGTGAAAGTTTAGCTCGTATCTGTATCCATTGCACAATTAGCGTAAAGTGGCTATTGGCATGAGCAACAAGAATTATGAACAACCAGCAACTTCAAGCATCAATACCTGAATTCCTTGTACATTTGGCTAGAACTTTACACACCTAATAACAAGAATTTTCAAATATGGCAACACTTCAAAAAAAAAAGTATCTTCTTGGTAGCTGCTAATGTTTCAAAGCACGTGTGCATCATATCAACTGAGGAACTTTGTATTCCTAGGCCATGCATGAAGGATTCATGCAATCATTAAGAATGGACATCTCAAGAATCCATACTATCTATCCTACTTTATTTTCAAACTCACCATCCACTTCACATCCAAACGATTTAGATGAAAATAAAAGTGGGTAAGACTGGAAGATGGTGCTTCCAATTGAATAGGAATACAGGATAGAGTAGTTAAAAGGTGAATTGACGCGTATTTCTAGTCAATAACAACAAATAAAACAACTACAAAGCAGACAGAGCGACTCAAAGAAAAATGTTTCCATAAAACGTAAAATCAGTAAATTTATAAAGTATTAGGGAAAGTTGTAAAAAACTAGTCTAGAGGACCACAGCAAATAATGAGTTACAGAAATTTGTTGCAGGCATATTAAAAAGTCAAGTACCAATTTAAGTCTTGCACAAGATGGTACGATGCTACAAGTTAATTGATGAATATTGGTTAATAGGCATGCTTGGCTCTTGCAAGGGTTCAAACAGAAGGACGTTGTCATACAATGCCACACAGGATCCAGGACCGTACCTTCCGATTCAACACAAAATCTAATCCAAAATAAACTAAAAGCAAAGCCACATCGCAAAGGAAAACGGCAATGGATTTGGTAGCCAATAATAACAAATCTTTTTGAGGACCTCTAATATTTACCAATACCTACTATCACAAGGAAATCATAAAGAAAGTAGAAATACAAACAAACAAGAGCATAAGCCTGTAAAGTAGGCAGAGTAGCACATAGGATTCAACATAAAAGCATAAAAACAAAAAATAATTAGCTGGAGAAGAATACTAAACATACTATCAATTACACATAGCTGGAACAAAAAAAAGCTGAAATGAGACACAAACAATAATAGAAAACAAACAATAAACACGCCCAAGAATTTGACTGATGAGAATAGAAAAAGAAGTCTGCTCAAAACTGAAGAAGGCAAGCACGTTAAAAAGATTTACACAGTAAATAAGAAATTGAACCAGGAAAATTATTCTAAATAACCATAGTAGGACCTTAATTGTATAGTTCTAGATAAAAAGCAAGACAAATAAAAAAATAAAATAAACATTAGGAGCAAACACAAATCACTGAACCTTATGCTGATCCAAGATTCTGTAGTTTGATACAGCTAGGAGTAGGCAGATTTCTATTCCAGCTACGTCTCTGGACTTCTATATGACAATAACGCCAAAGCATTTTTCTATAGTCTTTAGTCACAGTATTCTCAATATCTTCTCGAGCAGGACTTCCAGGAGGAAATCTTTCATCAAAGGCCAATGATTTGACAAAATATTCAATGCCATATTTCTCAGTTGTCTTCAGAATCTGATAAGCATAATTTTTATGCAAAGAATAATTGGGCTCTGAGGTGGGTAGATAAGCAAGCACCAAAATCAACAACACTGGTAAAATTTGTAGGAGAAGGATCAGGTAGGGTCCTCTATGAAATCCCTCTCTCTCATGGCTTGCCATTCCTCTACTCCTATAGGTATTACGGGCCCTGAACTTTTCTGCCTGACCAAAAAATGACCTGAATATCTCATCTGGATCCATATCATTTTCATAGAAATCATGCACATGTCTCCTCCTCTTCGGTCTCCTAACATTGTAGGTTTGCTTATTCTCAAACTCCTCAATTAAACCCATCTGATCATATCGCCTCCTCGAATCAGTATCACTCAAACACTTAAAAGCATTGGAAACTTTCTTAAATGCTTCATCAGATCCTGGAGCCATGTTCTTATCTGGATGAACTCTTAATGACAGTTTCTTGTAAGCCTTCCTAATCTCCTCAACCGAACAAGTCTTTTCCACTCCAAGAATCACATAGTAATCCTTATTCCTGTTAATCCGTCTAACCAATTGAACATGTTCTTCAGTGTAACTACGACCCCCATTTACATCATCAACGCATCTCGCTGAACCAGCCTTCTTTCTCTCATCACCATTAACAGATCCTTTTTCACCCACAGATGAAGCACTCGTCCCCAACTCAACCCTCTCACAAGCAGCTAAAAGTTCATCAACCACTATTTCTCGATTAAGCCGTTGTGCAATTTTAATGAATTTCAGTGCACGCTCTTTGTTATGAGATGCAATAGCTTCTTCAGCTATAAGTACGCATTTTAAAGCTTCATCTTTGTTACCATCCATGATTTCATTCCCTTATATTTGGTAAATAAAAAAGTACCCAGTTCAAAATTTCAATCAAAATCCAACTTAGAAAGAGAAAAAGCGATCACGTTAGATTAAGAATGAGATTTTTTTCTAACCCACAAAATTTCCATACGCGGAAGACATGATGATCGGAAGAAACATACCAGAACAAAGCTGTAACCTGAACGAAAACAAGACGCAGTTAGGACGGAGACAAGCAAGTCGCAACCAACTGGACAGTTACAACCCTATCAAATATCGACAATTGCAAAAAGAAAATCCATCAATCTGAGCTGAAATTTAATTTTTCAATTTCAAGTTTCAAGGATACAGAGATTTTTGATCGAGATTGGAAAAACTAAAATCCTGGCAATTACCTCGTACAGAGTCTGGTCTCTAGCCTTCACAGAGACAACAAAGAAGACCCAATGGACACGCCTTCTTTGGGGCAATTTATCCGTGTTTGCATAGTACGAGTGCAGTCGTGGCGGATCAAATCACAGAGTGCCGCGTTGGATCTATACAGAACAAAATACACTCTAAGTATCAACGTAAGAAATCGACCACGCTATCAAATGGCAATATGAATTATAAAGAATATTGATTCGAATAGAAATGGATATAACTTTTTTTTTTTTGGTAAATATATAACTTTTATTTTTATTATATTAAACATACAAAAATATTATCTTAAAAGAGATATAAAAATATTGTTTATTTAATAATATATTATCAATTTTTATTCTTTACTCATTTATTTCTTATCATACTAATTAACTAAGCACCCCTAAACTTATAAGAAGAAACTTAAAAGAGGAGAGATGTTGGATATAAAAGTTTAGAAGGTACTCCTCATAAAATCCATATATAATAAATATGTTAAAATTTTGTTAATTAACCATTATTTTATAAGACAATTTAAATAAAATATAAGTGCATACTATATCATAAGTATCAATTAAATTAAGAAATTAATCAAGATTTTTTTAATCTTCAATCAATTCACTCGTTTGTAATAATAATACATCATGTTATTCTCCAATTAT
>JANZLD010000236.1:36474980-36503194 GCA_026413575.1 Erythroxylum carthagenense
TCATACTTGTCAAGAGGCCCAAATGATATCTCTCTCATTTAAGAGAGGTACAAATCCCATCTACGTCATTCACATCCTTTCGCATGATTTATTTAATGTCCAACATAAAACTACTAGTTATTCAGTTAAAGAAAACTTAGTCTAATGTCAAAACGCTGAATTCCTCATGTAAAGAACCATGATGACCTCAGGTTAGAGGACTAAAGTCAAACCATATTAAGAATCACTAATGACATGAAAACATGTAGTGTTCTCTCTGTGGGTTGGTCCAATATATGTTTTATAACATATATCTATGTTTCTGATTTGATAACTCATATCTATGATCAGAAAAACGTGATCATCAATTAGAACACATACTAGTCTTAATTCATTATTGTTCCACCAATAACTATCGACCAGGGACAGTTTAGAATATTATTATAACACTTATGGTTTTCGTATCAAGTCACATACTTGATGATATAAGCCTAATACTATTTATGGAACGTAAATCACATTACATAAACGATATACATGCATATATAAAAGAATACCTGATAATATATTATTAATAAGTCATAATGTTAGTACAAAAGTCACATATGTCTATTAGCCTAGGGCACACTACTAACGATAAAGCCCCTTAAAACCCTTACATAATTCACCTTTTATTATGCAATTGTTTTATTGACTATTGGATCGTGGAAATTCCTATTGTATGTTAATAACTCACTCGAGACTCCTATCAACTAATTTTATCATCAATCAATATTATTCAGGTTAAAGGCACTAAGAGTGCTTTACTGATTTGTGAATTTCACTATTAGGTTTGGCCCTAATCTAGAGGATTTATGTCTATCTATCTTTAGGTTTGCAATCAACTTCTGTCAATTATGGTAGATATATTCATAAAAAGGATTTTTCAATCTCTATATTATGAAATCAAATTGAGAACTAATATTCTAGATCTATTATATTAAACACATAATTGAATCACAATAGATCAATTGAAACAATCGCATCAAATAAAAGAACCAAGACATGTTATATCTCAAATAAGGTTATCACACTTAAACACTAAAGATGCTTAGTTACATATGATAGAAAACAAAATTAAACATAAACAAAAGGAAAAACTAATAGAAATGAAGAGTTCATAATTCTAATTCTCCTTTCTTGTCTATCGAATGTTCTTGCAAGCTAGACATGTGATGATGTATTATATTGGATCTGTAGATGATTTCCTCATGTTTTCTATGTCTTTGGATCAATATCCTCCCTTATGGACGTTCTCTACATTTGGAATCATCTCCAAAAGTCTGCTCTCCCTATGTGCCTCCATTCACGTCCTTATATAGTAAAATTTAGTGTTTATGGGACATACACGATTTGATACATAACACTTAAAATTATGACTTTACCTGTTTTAAGAGGCATATATGGCCATATACATGGCCATTTATCTCTCAATTGATTTAAATCTTCATGTTATGCCTCGATTTCACCCAAATTCCTCTCCTTTTGGTCCATGAAAGTAATTATCACCTATGAACGCACTTGGAGCAAATTAAGTACCAAATATACAATAAAAGTATAAAATATCAAACAAAAATACATTAAATATGAGGTATAAATAAGGTCAATTATGCATATATCACCTTTTCATACCCACTAAGAGTTGTTCTTGGAATATCATATTTTAAACAATTGAAAATATAAGTTTTGTTCACGATAAATAGTATAACTCTACATACTCTCCCTAAAGAAGACAATTATACTCTCACTAACCTTCATGTATACATGATAGATCCATAATAATCTCTAAAGTGAACGCTTTGAATTTATTATGAAGTGAATCTTTTAATGTCTCAAAGCCTTTCAATTATAAATCAAATGTATCAACAAAGGCCCTAGTTCCAATTGGATGTGTTGTCATGAGACTTAAGTCTTTCAAATTTCATCTTACTCCAACTACTTATCTTGGGAACCATAATCCTATAAATATACAATAAAATAAACATTTTGTTTAATAGGTTCTATAAGATTATATCTAACCTTTTTGATATCTTATAACCTTCTATTATCCAATTTATTTTTAATCCTATTAGATAATACACATTTCAACTAAGCATCAGATCTTAAAATAATTAACTTTTATTCCTTCAAAATTTTGTCATTTAATATCAACCATAAAATATTGTTAATTGATTTAATTGAAATTATTGAAGATAAGTTAGTATACTAAGCATAACTATAAAAGAAATAAATATTACATTACACAATATCTCCTATTACAGTTCCTCCTTACACAAATCCATACTATTATAGAATTTAGTTTTGAAAGTATTTTCTAGAAAATCTTATAGATATAAAAAAACATTATATCTAAGTATATCGATCTCATTATAGTGCTTTAACATTCTTAATGCTTAAGTTTTACTTAGATTTAAATAATTTAAACTTTTTAAAAATTTTAAATGAACATTTCATTTAATACATAGGATTATATCACATAAACTCTAGAAAATTTAATGAAGTTCAAGTTCAAGTATCATCCTTTTATAAATTGTTATTACATCTTATGTATAAGATTTAAAAATTCAATACCATCACCATATTTTCACCAAATGTTGATTAGCAAGTTTCATATGGTTCATAATCAAATAGATACATATATCCTTGTATGTAACTTTATGCTTTTCATTATTTTAATTTAACCAATATGGCATAAAAGGATAGTCTTAGTTGTCTAACTTAGTATTCTTGCCACTTATATTAAGTATAAGTCTCCTTTAATCCAACATACAAATTATTTGTATAAATTTGGATCAATTACTTTTCCTCAACAATCTGTTTTATGCTTTGAACATTATGATAATGTTGAATTCAAATTCGCTTAAAAGCATGAATTAGATATATATAAACATATGATCTTTATCATATCACATATAGACAAGAAAAGTCATGAAATAGATTTTTTGAATGAATGCTAGTATCATACTATAACAAATGCCTTAAATTGTAATTCATGTTTATGCTTTTAGTAGGCCAAATATGAGCGGAACAATTCCATCAAAGTACTATATCTTTCAGCTCTACTTTATATAACCTTTTACATCATGTTATAATAATGTTAATATACATCTTACATGTTGTCATTAAATTTTATAAAATATTAACTAACGCGAAATGTCATTACATTTTGTCATCTATATGATATTGACATATCTATAAAATTTTGTAACCAATCCTCAATAAAGATTAAAGGTAAAACTACATAATAGACATACAAATTTTCTTTTATATCTTTGATAATTCTTCTCAAACCTAACCTATGTCTAAGAAAGTTCATCCATAAATTTCTAGTATCAACTATATTAAACAAAGTAATTTCTACTCAAAATAAAATATAAATGTAAGAAAATAGGTTATAGGTTAAATTTCCAAATAAGGTTAAGACTTAAATACATAAAGATTACTCTAGTACCTCTAGTGGGTTAGGATCCTATTCAAACTTAGTTGAACTTGAGTTTGCTCAACAAATCATCTAAATTTAAATTAGATAGATAATAACTTTATCTATCACATCTTATATGACTCCCAGATCTGTTAGATGATAACTCTTACTAAAACATATCTTATATGTTATTTTTAACCTTGTCTCTAAATTCATATGATCATAATTTTGCTCATCCAAATCAAACAAATTTGGTTAAGTAAGACTCATTATTATAAAACCAAATATATTTGGGTTAAAGTAGCCTTAAGTTTGTTAGCTTAATAATAAATAAGACTTTGCTTTATTCTTATAACAATTGAAGAAAACAATCTTGTTCGAAACATTTACTTCATATTTTAATGGTCTTATAGGGGAAACATCGAATAGATATTCATAGACTGATGGGAGTTTTGGGTACAGTAATAGGAATGATAATAGGACTACTTTGTTGAATCCCGCGGTAGTGTTTGAGTGGGAAATAACTAACTCTTATTTTAAAGAAAAACAAAGAGTACCTAGTGACTTTTAAGAGTAGAATCATGAAAACTCAAATTGAATACTTCCTCGTAAGGTGGAGCAATCAAATTAGTTGCAAGGATTGCAAGGTGATACCTAATGCTTGCTTATCAAATCAATATAAATTGCTAGTTTTGGATCTTATAATTAAGGGTTGAGGAAGAAGAGAAGTCCTAAGAGGTGTGCCAAAGTTAGACGGTGAAATTTGAAAAGGGATACAGTGGAACAACTTAGGAATAGAGTAATATATGGAGAAGAATAGAAAATGGAAGGAGATGATAAACAGATGTGGGAGACAGTAGCAGCTCTCTTGAGGAATACATCTAAAGAGATCTTAGGTATTTCTAAAAGGCCTAGGACTAGTAAGATGGAGTCTTAGTAGTGAAATAAAGATGTATAAGAAAAGATTAACATCAAGAAGGGTGACTATAAAGCTCTATTGGATAACACCACAGAGGTAGAGAGAGTAGTTAATAAAGAAACTTATAAACTAGCTCAAAAAGAGGCAAAGAAGATAATCTCATAAACTAAAAGAAGATCTTATGAGAAATTATACCAACGATGGAAACAAAAGATGGAGAAAAAGATATTTTTAAGTTGGCTAGAGATAGGGAACATAAAGTGAGAGACTTAGTTCAAGTTTGTTATATAAAAGATGATGCAGAACGGGAGCTTATGGCTAAAAATGACATCTAGAGCTGATAGTAGAGGTACTTCTACAGCCTTTTTAGTTAAGGTGTAGAGGATAACATTTTTTAGGCGATCTTAACACGCTAGAGACATATCGTAACTTTACTTGTTGTCAGTAGATACAAAGGAAGAAATTAAAAGATCTTTAAGGGAGATGAAGAGTAGAAGGATAGTAAGGCCTATGAGATATCCATAGAGGTGTGCAAGAGCCTAGGCAAAGAGGATCTTACTTGGCTAGCCAAGCTTTTTTATATGATCCTTAAGTCTACCAAAATGTTAGATAAGTAGAGATATAATATATTAATTCCTCTATATAAGAACAAAGGGGATATCCAAAGTTGTAATAACTATAAAGGCATCAAACTACTTAGTCACACTAAGAAGTTACAAGAGAAGGTGATTTAGAAAGGATGCTCTTATGTCAGAGAACCTATTCAACTTTATGCCAAGAAGGTCCCCAATAGAAGATTTACATCTCCTCAAAAGATTAACTGAATATTATAAGAAAAGAAAGTGCAACCTACACATGGTTATTATTGATTTAGAAAAGGTGTATGACAGGGTACTAAGGAAAATCTAGTGGAGGCATTTAGAAGTTAAGGGAGGTCTTATAACTTATATATGGGTTATTAAAGATATGTATGAATGTGTAAAGATTAGAGTAAGGAAAATAAGAGAAGATACAGAGCATTTTTCTATCGATATTGGACTACATCAAAGCTCATTATTAAGCCCCTTTTTGTTTACAATGGCGATGGATGAGCTTACCAAGAATATCCAAGGGGATGTGACTTAGTGTATATTGTTTGCTGATAACATTATTTTAGTGGATGAGATAAAAGAGGTTGTCAACGTCAACCTAGAACTTTAGAGGGATACAATAGAGTCAAAAGGCTTTAAATTGAGCAAGACTAAGACTGAGTACTTAAAGTGTAACTTTTTGATCCATAGGGTGGCTTCTGATGTGAATGTAAAGATTGGTCAGAAGTTATACCACAAAAAGAGTGTTTTAAGTATCTAAGATTTATCATCCAAAACAATAGAGATCGATGAAGACATAGTTCATCGTATCAGATTAGGGTGGCTTAAATAGAGAAATGCATCGGAAGTTTTATGTGAGAAGAAGATACTACTCAAGCTCAAAGGTAAATTCTATTATTTAATGATTAGGTAGGACATACTCTATAAGGCAGAGTGTTGGCCCATCAAATAAGTGCATAGTCATATGCTAATGGTGATGGAGATGAGGATGCTCTATTGGAAGTGCAATCTTACTAGAAGAGATAAGGTCAGGAATGTCATGGTAAGAGATAAATTAAAGGTAGCTAATATTAATAGAAACTTAAAAGAAACAAATCTTAGGTGGTTCAAACATGTTAAGAGGAGACACCCTAATGTTCTAATGAGAAGATGCGAGAAGATTGTACTTAGAGACTATAAGAGCAGAAAAGAAATGCCTAAGAAGAACTAAGGAGAGGTAATCAAGAATGATATGGCTCTGTTAGAACTTACTGAGGACATGGCCCTCAATAGAAAACTTTGACATACTAGTATATATATAAAGGATCTCATATAGAGAAATCTTTGTCGATCTCATAGGTCTTTTAAACATTTTTCTTCAGGTCCTATATCTTGTATTTAGCCTAAACATTTAATATATAGTAATTCCTTTTTATTTATTTAACCAAAACATTTCCTTCCTTAGCCTAAATGTTTTCTTGTAATAACTTGCTTGATTTATTTATTTACTTGTCTTTTTTCTTGTATATGTATTTATTTACTTATTTTATCTTTTATTTTAGTTGTTTACCTTGCTCTATTTTTATTGTATCGTTTATTTATTTTTATATTTTTTATGTGTATTTATCATCATCATCTTTTATATATTTTTTATTGTCTTTTATTATTTAAATATGCATATGCATATACATAAATATTCTTTTTTAGGTTATTTGGAAACAACTTCTCTACTAGTTAGAGGTAAAGTTGCATACTATTGGACCTCCTCAGACCTTGCATGTCAACGAGATTATTACTAGGAGCTTTTATTGTTGTATATATTCTTTCTTTTCTTTTCTTCATATAGGTCTATCCAAAACACTCTCTACTAGTTAGGGGTAAGACTATATATTATTGGACCTCACCAAACTTCACATGTCAACAGGACTTTTACTGTATTGTTGTTATTGAATATATATATATATTGAATTAAGGTAAGGTTGCATAGTATTAGACCTCGCGTGCCAATGAGATTATTTCTAGGAGTTTTTATTGTTGTATATATTCTTTATTTTCTTTTCTTCATAGGTTTATCAAAAATACTCTCTACCAATTAGGGGTAAGACTATATATTATTGCACATCCCCAAACTTCAAATGTCAACATTCCCTTTTCTCACAACAAATGGGGTTTCTCTTGAACGACTTGTATAGAGGAAAACTCTCTGCTCATCGGAGATGTCATATCTCTTGCTGCTCTTCTTCCTCCAGTATGACTTTTATTCTTCTTTTTTGGATGGTATGTAGAATAATGGAACATAAGTTCCAATTTTAAGAGTTATATCAAGCATATGAGCTCACAACAGGCCAATGCATTCAATTCAGTTGGACGGCTACTTGTCCAATTTCCTTATATTTTGTTAATGGCTTCATATTGCTTTAGCCAATCCTTGATCATTCATTTTGCTACCCCTAAAGGCATTTTCTCTTTTTTTCTTTATCTTTTTCAAAAATCCCGAAGGTTATTAGAAAACATTGCTAGTGTTTTTCCACTGCAGGAGAAGTGAATTTGGGTTGTGAACTTTTTTAGATTCCACCTTGGGTTTTGTTGGTATCTTCTGAATTTGGAGTAATTTTTTTGGCACTTCTTTTGGTATGTGAATTTTTTTTTCAAATGGTTACTGACGGTACCTATCGATTGTATGATTTGAATGTAAATATGTGATCTGATGTTGGTGTGCCGTTATTCAAACCATTCTATAATAGAGTAGAGTATAGTTGAGTTATGAGGCTACCTGTTACAAGAAAACAAAGATTTGGGGAAGTGGGTTGTTCTCCACAGAAGAAGGTGAATGAATGGTGGAGGTAGGTGATCTTTAGATATTCCACAAGTTAAGGGGCTTGACGGGTTATCGCATTCTTTCTCACTCTTCGTGCAATTTGGAGTGAGTAAGGCTATTTATTAGAGGGGTTTGTACTGACAGACGCTAACCTTACCCTCATTTTTGACAGAGAAGCGACATAACCAAGTGCAGGATCTTTTTCCAATCTTTGATGTGCTCCCTCTTTTTCTTTCTATGTTAATACAACACGTCACTTAATACAAACTCTTTCGTTATATCAAATCTACTAATACAAATTGTAGGATTGTCATTATTGTTGGGAAATAAATAGTTACATTTTTGTTAGGCTTTAGTATTCACTCATGTGATGTACGTATGTGGGATTATGAAAGCCCAAGGACTTGAACACAGGTGTAGGAGGAAAGATTCCCATGGACGTATCAAACTGCAGGATTGTCGTATCCTTAGGGTTGCCCAGTGAAGATTCCTAGTGCAATTAGTAACAAAAAAAATCCGGTCTTTGCAAGGATGTAAGGTACTAGCATATTAGGGTCACCATCAGGTATCTATCTATATATATACATATATATATTCATGCTATTTTTTTTGCATCACTATTATCCTGTCATATTTGGTCTACTGGAAACAGTCTCTCTACTATGTAGAGGTAAGGTTGCATACTATCAGACTTTCTCAGACCTCACTTCATTGCGAGACTTCGGGGTATGATAATGATGAATGATGATTTCGTAAATGAATTAAATACATATTTTAAATAAAAATTAATTTTGATTTAAAAATTCTAATTCAATTGAAAACTATTTTTAATTATTTTCACCCCGTTAATAAGATTTGGTTTTAAAATAATTTTTGGTAAATTATGCTTCTTACTATTTGTAAATTAGATTTTTTTAAAATTTTAGAAGACATTCTAATCAAATTAAAAAATGATTTCTAATTTAATTAAAAGTAAATTTTTAATTAGAAAATTGTTTTCTAATATTAAGAGGAAACTACTTTCAAAATTAAATAAAACTTTTTTAAATTTAATTAAGAATGTCCTTTATAATATTTATTTAGAGATCAATTCTCAACCAATTAGAAAATAATTCCTTAATAAATCCAAAAAACTATTTCAAAAATGTTAAAGAAAGCTTATTTATTCTTAATTAATAAATAAAAACATCTTTGCAAATTTTATTAAGAAAAATCTCAACCAAATTGAAAAACATTTTTAATAACTTAAGAAAATACTTTTCTTCATTTTAAGGAGTTTAATTAATTAATTTCAATCAAATTGAAATATAATTAGTAAACAACTTTTTTAATTTTAATAAGAAACTAATTTAATTATCAATCTTAATCATATTAAAAGAATAATTACTTTAATTTTGAAATTGTTTTAGTATTTTAAACTTTTTCAAAATTTTATTTGACACTAAATCTTGTAATATGCTAAATCTAGACTACGATATTCTAAGTCAAGAATAATTTTGTAAACTTTTGGATTCCTTTATTCCAAAATTAGGAGACACTATCTTGTATAAGATTTAGGTTCTGTAACCCAATTACCAAATATTCTTTCTTCTAGGTTAAAAATACCTTATTCTTCATTTGGAATAACTTAAATTTATTTGCTAGTCAACTCCTTCCTTAAAAAACCTAATCTTAACTATAGATGAAATCTAGCTGCCAAAACATCAAGCCTCTAGCTGCTAAAACACCAAGCCTTTACCTCCTATAACCTGCTTGCTTCGCTCGCCCTTGTGATACCACAAGCTTCCAATGGCGCCTCTATGTCTAGCTATTGTCACTTACAACCCAAGCCATTACTAACGAGAATCTACAGTATCTCTAATAACTTTTATCCACCAATAATAGACACACTTATGTAATGTTCAACCTAGTAAGAGAATACAAAGACTAGAAGTGGAGGAAATTATGATATATAATTATATCAAAAGTTAGTCCCTAATACAACACAAGGGAAAACATGTTAAGAAAAAGAGAATCACCCAATAAAGAAGAAGAAGACAAATACAGGAGGGAAAAAAATACAAAGAGATCATTTATAACATTTTCCACACCTCTCTCTCATGCTATTAATCCTCTTGTATGTAACTTTTATGACAACCTCCTTATACGGTTACTCTTGCATAGGACACTTATCTTTCTCACCATATGCCTCATATCCTAAATATTATAACCATCCATGTGACCCTGTGATATAACATAAACCCCCCTCTTCGAGAATGACCTTGTCCTCAAGGTCAAAATGAGGATAAGATTCAAAAGAAGACAAAGGTGTCCAAGTTGGGTCGGTAGGACCATCCCATGCAACTAAAACTTCAGGTTGAAACCCATCAGAGTCGATAGTCTTTCAAATGTTTTGAATAGCACAAGGTTGATAAATAGGTCTAGTGTTAGAAGTAAGAAGGGGCAGTGAACATATTGTTGTGTAGGATCTCCAACACAATTTTTTAAGAGGGAAATATGAAAGGTAGAATGAATTTTGGATTCAAAAGATAAGGACAATTTTTAAGCAACATATCCAATTTGAGCTAACACCTAAAAGGGACCAAAATAGCGCAAACCAAGCTTTTGTGACTTTTAAAGCTGCACTGAGTATTGTCGATAAGGCTAGAGCTTAATGAAGACCTAATCTCCAATATTAAAAGAAGCCTTAGTATGCTGTAGGTTAGCAAATCACTTCATTCGCTCTTGACCACGAACTAAGTTGGTCATGAGATGATCTAGGAGAGCATCCCGATCTTGTAAATATTGTAACAAATCAGAAGGAGCATCATCGGAAGGTGCAACTCGTATAATAGTCAGAGGATCTTTGCCATATACAGCCTTAAATGGTGTCATGCCAATTGAAGTATGAAATGAGGAATTATACCAAAACTCATCCCACGGTGAATACTAGACCCAGAGACAAGGTTGTTCAAGCATAAAGCATCTTAAGTACATCTCAATGCACTTGTTAAGAGCCTTCAACTAACCATCGGACCATGGGTGGTGAAAAGAGCTCATAGCCAAAGTAGTTCCTCGTAAGCAAAACAAGTGCTACCAAAATGCACTAGTGAAAGCTCTATCATGATTTAAGAAAATCGACCAAGGAATGTCGTGAAGCTTGACCACTATATGAACAAAGGTTTCTGCAACTTATGAACTGGTATAGTTGCCCTGTAAGGAAGCCAAATGATAATATTTTAAAAGTTGATCAATAAGCACCATGATCACTGAGAGGCCTCAAAATATTGGAAGATTGGTTATAAAATCCATTGTCATATCTTCTTAAATCTAGTTAGGGATAGGTACAGGGCTCAACAGATCAGCAGGATGTAACTGAGACATTTTCACTTGTTGACAAACTTCGCAATGTTGCACAAAGGTACAAAAATCTTCTCGTATTCTCATCCAAAAGAACATACTAGAAATCTGCACTAGAGTTTGTAAATAACCCGAGTGTCCATCAACTTCAAAATAACAAAACTCCTGTAATATTCTTGTAATAATGGCTCGAGCGTGATGAGGAATTACTACTCGATTCCTCCAATACAACAACCTATTGTATACAGCATGGTGAGGCATGGTAGCAGGGTCACCTCAGAATTTTTGCATAAGTTCCTATAACTCAGTAGAACTTCAAACCTCCAAAAATATATCATCAATAATAGAAGCATGTGATATAGAGTATGCAAATAAACAACAATAAGATAAAGCATCAACAGCTCAATTTTGTTTGCTTGGTTCATACTCAATAGAATAGCGATAACGTAATAATTTAGGAAGCCACTCCTATTATTCTGGTGTCTGTACAACTTGATCAGAGAGATGTTTGAGGCGTTTTTGATCTGTACGAATTATAAAATAATGATTGTATAAATAAGGTCAAAATTTCACAACTACCTCTATTATTGCATAAAGCTTTTGAACATAGGCAGATTGAGCACTCATTCGTGGGGAAAGCTTCTTCAAAAAAATAAGAAATTGGATGCCCATTCTAACTAAAAATTGTACCCACTTCTTGGCTAGAAGCATCGGTCTCAATAATGAATGGTTGGGAAAAATCAGGTAGAGCAAGAACTGGAGCTGATGACAAGGTATGCTTAAGCTGTTGAAATGTAGACTGCGCCTCAAAGGACCATAAAAATTTATCTTTTTGAAAAAGCTATGTAAGTAGTAAGGCAATGGAAGCATATTGATGTATAAAACGCCAATAATATCTCGTTAAACCAAGGAAACCACAAAATTATGTAACAGTTTGCAGAGTAGGCCAATTGACTACTGCCTTGACCTTATTGGGGTCCATATTCACTCTTTGAGCATAAATAATTTGTCCGAGATACTCGATTCGGGATTGACCAAAAGAGAATTTTGAAAGCTTAGCATATAAATGATGATGTAACAGTTGTTCTAACAACACAGTAAGATGCTCAAGATTAGTGCTCCAAGAAGGGCTATAAACAAGTATGTCATTAAAGAAATTGAGGACAAACCGTCAAAAAATGGCCTAAAAATGTCAGTCATTAAAGCCTGAAAAGTTGTAGGGGCATTGTGAGGCCAAAAGGCATTACTAATCACTTATAATGGCTATAGTGTGTTCTAAATGTTGCTTTCTCTCCTGATCTTCTGTTTGAAATAGCACTTAATGATAACCAAATCATAGGTCAAACTTTGAATACATAGTTTAACCATTCAACTCATCTAACAATTCATCTACAATAGGAATAGGAAATTAATCCTTAACAGTAACCACATTGAGTGCTCTATAATCAATACAAAATTACCACATGCCATCTTTCTTTTTAACCAGTAACATTAAGGACTAGTACTAGGTTGTATTAAATCCTCATCCAACATATACATAACCATTTTCTCAATTTCAGTTTTCTAGCTATAAGGGTATCTATACAATCATACCTTAACTGGTATAGTCCTAGGATCCCAAACAATGGTGTGGCCATGGGATCAAGAAGGGGTAACCCATAAGGAACAGAGAAGACTAGCGTGAACTTTTGCAAAATTGCTGCTAATTCCTCTAGAAGATCTGATGGTAATGTAAAGAGCCATTTAGGTTCAATTTCCAATAAACTTGTAGAAAAAATAAATAACTTTTAATTGCTTCAGTTGATTGAAGCTTTTTGAATTGATGAAATTGAGCAACAATAGGTAGAGTGGACTTACTTCCTAGTAATGAGACAAATTTACCATTATGGTAAAATTTCATAATAGAAGCACTATAATCAGCAATGTGGGGTCCAAGAGCAGTCAACCATGAAGCACCAAGAATTACGTTAGAGCCAGCCACTTGCAACGCATAAGTTGGGAAGACCAATAAATGACCCTATATCATCATATGTAATGTAATAGCTTGTTCCTATACTTATAGGCCTAATGGTTAGATTAAATCATATGAGTTATATCATTTGAGAATTCTTGAGGTGCATGTCATTTACATACATAATATTCGCATACACACATGAATCATAATTTGGAAATATTGCAAAGATAGTATATGCACTCAATTGACTTTCTGGGGTTTGAAATATTTTAAATAATTATGAAGTGATTGTGTGATTGTATATTGAACATGTCTTGAATTTTGGTTTGATGGACTATAATTAGTAAATTGGAATTCATTGTTACAAGTGAGAGATTGATGATGTGATATGTGTACCTAGACTAGGAAAAATGTTAAATGACAAGAAAAATTAATACATTAAAATTTAGGTTGACTAGGCCTATGAAATAGTGACATGTGGTAATAGAGAATGAGTGACAAATGGCTTAGGTAATTAAGTCACAAATGGCATAGGTAACTAAATGACAATGGCTTAGGTAATTGGGAGGCAACTGGCCTAGGAAACTATAAAACAAAGGGACCAAATATTAAGTGACAATTGGCGGTTGGAGTAGAAGACATGTAACACGCCTCTTTACTCAACAAGTATTTGGACAATTGTCCAAACCCTTGCCACACACCCACACCCATGATTTCCATACTTAAAAGACCTTTTTTTTTTCTTGTTTCTGGTTACATGCTCCCTTCTTCTTTCTTCTTACCATCGACTTACACCCATAACCCTCATAACCTTGAGATTTTGCTAAAATTCTGCACCTTGTCACTCTAAAATTTTGTTTCTTCATCTTGTTGCTGAAATCCCTTTTTGTTTTCACCTTGTTCTTGGAGTTGTGTTTATATGCTTGGAAGGCTAGGTTAGCTTGATCATTAAATAGGCTTTGAGCTGAACAAGTAAGCGATTTATTGATCTATTATGATGTAAGTTAGCAAAACATTCATGATGATTAAATTGAGGTAGGATTCATGTAGGGTTGATGATGAGTCGTGCTGGAATTTTATGGATGAATTGGTTTTGTTTTGATGTATGAAACTGTAGGTTAAAGGTTGTTCAATGGGTGATTTTAGGTTGGTATTTAAAGTATAATGAAGGTGAATTTATGCTAAAGAAAATCTTTAGTGTAGTGCTCTTAAAATGGGAAAGAACTAGGACTACATGTATGATAGTGAATGATAGTTTCTGTTTTGATTTTTAATGCATGAAAGACTAGTTTATGAGCTATTAATTGAATGATTTTAAATTGGAATTGGAGATGAAGTTGATGAGGAAAATGAAGTATAATTAAGGGATAATTGAGGTATAAACAATGGACTATTATGATGGTGTTAGAATCTAGAAAAAATTGAAGGAAATGGATAGTGAACTTTCTATTAACCCGTCCCACGATCGTGGGAGCTGATCAATTGGTTAAGGGTTTGATAAGTCTAAGTTGTTAATTGATGTGATAATTTAAGGAATGGATTGTCTTGATATCAATGTACTTAAATATGGAATTTATGAGTTGTTAAAGGAATGAAGGTGTTCTTAGCAATGCAAATGTGATCCAAAGGATGTGAGAAATGTGAATTAGGTATGAATGAATGAGAATTGGTGAATTTTGTGAATATATATGGCTAGAAAAGGATTGGTAAATGAATGATTGATGAATCTAGAATAATCAAGTTTACTTAAGGCATAAATCTAATTGCCAATAAGTTATGTACAAGATATGATGTATAATGATCAAAATTTGTAAATAAGGATATATACCCAGAAAGTCAATTGAGCATGCATTGATCATGACATATAAATATGTGGATGATTGAGTATCATATGATTGATCAACTTAGTAATGTGTGAACTATATATGTGTATTGCATGATTAAAGAAGCATAAGTAGATCATCAGGATCTAAACATTGCTTGATCTTCAAGGCAATAACTTATTTAGAGCGTACAATGAGTTAACCTAGATATTTCTCACTACGATTGATTTGTTTTTATTTAAATTTCAGTTACTAAATCGTTACTTACATAATTTTGATATTTCCAGACATTAAAGGTCCGAGGAGTTTGATATTCAGGAATGTATTGGAAGTGCTTGGTGATTGTATGTGAATAAGGAAATGTGTTCTCAACTGAATGTTGAATGCTAGACTTAGATCCGAAGAATACGATAAATGACTGAGCACATTGAATAAAAGGTATTGATAGCATAATATGTGAATTGAAGCATTCCATCAAATTAAAATGCATGATCAGATAAAGGAGTTATGACCGGAGTGACCAATGTGAAAAAGAGCTTTAAGCTCAGGAATGTGCACAAAAAGCCACAAGCTCAGTTATTAAAAAGGCCCAGGATCCATAATAGATATCGGATAGTATATAAAATGAGCCAGTATCCACAACGGATTCAAGATAATAAATAGGTGCTCGGCGGTCACAACAAAGTAAAAATGAAAGTGGAGTCACATGTGCATTTGCATATATAACTTTACATGTATAATGCAAAAGATTTCAATGAATTATTAAATTGTTTTAATATGCGATATGCAATATTTATGTACATGTTGTACTTATTGAAATGTGATGAATGGTGATATGGTATATATAATGGAACAATATGATGTACTCGTTGAATTTGGACATTTACTTGTGATATTTATGTTTTGACTTGAGTGAGTACACGATGATGGTTCACTCACCGAGTTAGCAAACTCATCAAAATTGCAACATTGATTTTCAGGTGCAAGGGAGACCTAGCTTTTAAGGTAAACTAATAGAAGTCTAGTGCTGTCAATTTGGGAAATAATAATGGCTCAAAGGTTTGGTCAACTGACACTGAAGAGTCTAGCTAGGATATTTTGGTTTAATAGCCCGTCTCATATTGGAAATTTTGTATATAGAGCAGTAAACTCTCAGATGTTTTTGAAATGTAAATATATGGATTATGTAATGTAATGTTTATACATGAGTTATAAATTGTAATGACATAATGAATGTTTTGTTTGTGAATGAAATGAGAATGCTTGATCTTTTGAAGATCTTGTGATACGTGTGATGCCATAAATAAGTTAATGTGATTGCTCTAAAGTGTCATTCCTATAGGGTATATGCTCGAATATACTCTAGTATGCTGGGTATATGATCTATGGTAGTGGTGTGTTACATGTAAAGCTCAAACAATACCTTGACTTTTTAAATAATTCCCATTTCCCACTAACACTCTAAAAACTAGCTATAAATGTCGAGTGATGAAGTTATCTAAACTATGTCAAGAAGTACTTGAACGTTAGTGCCATCAATAAAGCCAGTAAAGCATATTGTAGCAACTCCCATTGATCCTTGATAAGCATGGAATGAAAGATGAGGAGTTGTGGAAGAATCTCCAATGGTAGAAGAAGCTGGTTGTTCATCATTCTTGTCTGGAGGTAAGCCCTCCCCTTAATCAGGATCAGTTACTAATAGCATAAATTGACGATTTAGACACCTATGAGATGGAAAAAAAATTTCATCACAATTGTAACATAAGCCCTTCTCTTGCCTTATTTGCATTTCTACAAGTGAAATACGCTTAATTGGATGCAGTGGTTTTATAGTTAGTGTAGAAAGTAAAGGAGCAACATTAGATTTCTAATTTACAGTAACTATAGATTAAGTACTAGTATAAGAACATGGATTGGTTGCTCTTGAGGACACAGATATTGTCTTGGGTCTCACCGATTAAGGCAGAATACTATCCTTCTAGCCAAATCCACGACCTTTAAAAGAGTTGATGGAGATTGTGCCACAACATCTCATCAGATATAGGGCTTTAGTCCACTAACAAAACAGTTTAGAAGAGCATCTTCTGTTAACCTAATAACTCGATTAGACAAAACTATGAATTTCTAATAATAAGACGCAACCAACTCAGTTTGAGTCAATTTAAATAACTACGGCTACGAACAATCAAATTGAGAAGGCCTAAACTAGTGTTCAATTGCATCTATCAATATAGTCCATGTGGAGAATTGCCCCAATTTCTATAGCATTTGCAACTAAGGTATTATTGAACTTTCCATATTTATTCTAACAATAAGTAAACATTGAGGATCCAGAGTATCGTAGTAGGAAAAGAACTATTTTACACGAAAAATCGAATTGAGAGGATCGGTGCCATCAAACTTAGGGAAATCCAACTTCACTTGTCATATGTGAAGTGGTTGGGAGACTGATATATAGACAAAGCATTGGTGTCTGTATTGGAATTAGTGTTGGAAGGTGGTTGTTGTACACGATCCACATTTTAGGTTAATGAATCCATCGTTGAAAGAAAATTCTAGTCTATCTACACGACTTATTGTACTCTCTAATATGTCCATTCGTCCAACATTAAGACGATTCAATTGGTCCACCATATTAATAAGACGTTTTAACTTATTTGATAAATCTTTGAGATGTGTGTTATCTGCCATGCCTTATCTCTCAATGAAAGCACCAATATATAATGTTCAACCTGCCAAGAGAATACAGCTACTAGAAGTAGAGGAAATTATGATATATGATTACATTAAAAGTTATGTCTCTAATACAACACAAGGGAAAACAAGTTAATAAAAAGAATATCACCCAGTAAAGAAGAAGAAGACAAATGTAGGAGGGGAAATAATATAAAGAGATCACTTGTAACATTTTCCACCCCTCTTTCACTCTATCTCTACTATTAATCCTTATATACGTAACTTTCATGACAACTTCCTCCTACGGTAACTCTTATGTAGGACACTTGTCTTTCTCACCATGTGCCTCAGATCCTGAATATTAGAACCATCCACGTGTCCCTGTGATATAACAACACATTAAACCATAATGTCTTTAGGAGTTGCTTCCTCTTGTCTCGACAACCATAATAACCAAGAGAGACCACCAAAACACAACCAATAAAACACAATTAGACATCCAACTCTCAAACAACAATACCAAAAACATGACCACTAGTGACTCTTCTCTGCTAATTGAAGTAAATCACACGTTAATGTTGAACTCACGAAGAACACAAAAAGGGGGGTTGAATTGTGTAATCTTTTCGTGAATACACAAAACCTTTGATAATCTCTTGAAAAAGAAACTTTTTCAAGTATTAAGTGAATATCAAATAGGTACTTAGTTAAATCGCAAAATAACTCGTATGAACTTGTAAATGAACAAGAGTATTTAAGACTAAAGAGTTAGAAGATAGACGATGCGATTTTTATACTGGTTGACCCCAAACCTTGGGCTACGTCCAGTCTTCATAATTCTTTTGAGTTTTCACTATACTTCGACAAAATTATAAGTATTCTTTCCTCCTTTCCAGAGCCTCTTCACGTCTCTTACACTGAGTATTATTTTTCTCAGCTATCTTAGCCTCTCCAGGCTCTCAGCCTTTTCTTTCTCTCACTAGAAAGATATTGTGAGCTTTTGTTACAGTAATGTTAGCTCATATATCGCACAAAATTTTTTGTACATAAACGCTTGTAAACAAAAAAAAATTGTTCAGTCTTCGACTACGACTAGTATTTATAGCCTAAGTCTCCAACCGCTTCTTGAATCTTGATAACTGCTTCTTGCTTCTTGCTTCTTGCTTCTTGTAGAAACCGTTATTTTGTTGAGTTATGTAACTAACTCAACTTGCTTCTTCTTAGTTTTCGAACTTCTTCTGAGTTTTGAAACTTCTTCTGAGTTTTCAAACTTCTTTTGTGTTTTGAAACTCCTTCTGTGTTTTGGAACTCCTTCTGTGTTTCGCAACTTCTTCTGTGTTTTAAAACTCCTTCTGTGTTTCGAAACTCCTTCTGTGTTTTGAAACTCCTTCTGTGTTTTGCAACTTCTTCTGTGTTTTGAAACTCCTTCTGTGTTTTGCAACTTCTTCTGTGTTTTGCAACTCCTTCTGTGTTTCGCAACTTCTTCTGTGTTTTCTAACTGCACGCTTAATACACTTATCAAAATAGTTCATTTATTTCAAACATTATTATTATTTGATTATCAACAAAATTATTAAACATGAAGTTATTTTAACTTAACACTAACAACTCAAACAACTCAAAACCAACATCACAACAAGTAACCCACATCGATGTCATACACTAAAAGATCTCTCATCTATTTTCCATCATAAGTTTAAGATGAGCTTTTCAAGAGTCCTATACTTTTTTAATTTCTGGAAATCATAATCTATAACTTGTGATTGTCTTTTATGCCTTTAGGATTCTAGAACCTTTTAATTTCCAGATTTTAGGTGATGTAAAATAGCCACAGCAACAATACAAAACACTTATTTGTATTTCTTAGGGGGTTTTCATCTTAAGTTCTATCAAATATTAAGAATGGAAATTTGTATTTATGTATGATTATTATTTGATTGGTTTTATAAATAAATAATTAAACTATTTTATATTATTATTAATTTTTAAATAATTAGGTATGATGTTTATTATAAGAATAAAATTAAAAAATTATGATAAAAATTATTGAGATAAAAAATAATTATTAAATAAATTAAATAAAGCAACCAAAGAGGAATAGCTTTATTTGTTATTCCTAGGAATAAAATTCAATATAATTAAAAATCCATTCCAAATATGTCATATCTTATCCATTACTAACAATCGTAGGGGTGGCATTGGGTTGGGTGGAGCTCAACCTGATCTGACCCACGGGTTGGGTGGCCTATTTGGCCCAGCCCCTAGCCTATGACAAAATAACATTGTTTTTTTTTAATATAAGGACCCGACCAGCCCATGGCTCATCAAGGAAACAACATCATTTTGTACGTTCCCGTCAAATCACCTTGATAGCCCTATCTCGTGGCTCGGTCAGGTCGAATAGTTTCAAACCATGGCCTAGTCAACTCGGGCTAAAGTCATGCTGGTTGGGCCAGGTTTGGCGGGCTGGGTTAATTTTTCAAATTATGGGTGTTTGAAGATATTACCTCTTAATTTTTCAAATTTGCCCTTTAGGTTTCTAAAATTACAATCTTATTATAATTATTTGTTAATTTTAAATTTTTATCAATTAAATCTGATTATAGGATTAAAAAGTTATTTAAGAATATGATCTAATCTAATTTTAAAACTTAGGGTTTGTAATTTCAATTCTACAATTTTAATTAATAACGATAAATGTTTTTTATCTAGTTATGTAATATTTCAATTAGATATAAAGCATAAAATTAATGTTTACTCCATTTGAATCCAATCATGTTAATTCTTTATTAGTACTACCTGTTTCAATTAATGACATTTGAAAACTATTGTCAAAGTATCATTATACCTTAGCCAAGGATTTCCCAAATCAATAATAATCGTGAAGAAAGTAACATTCCCCCTAATCACTTTAGGATGAGGAGTCCTATATTGATTACTCAACTTCCTCTATATAGTTCATGCTATATCTAGTGATTATCGATTGAGCTACCTTTGACTATAATAAGTCATAAGTATTATCAAAATATAACAATTTTCATCTGAGATACTTTAGAGATTTTAAGTCAAAAGATCACTTATATAATGGTGACAAAACAAATTTCATAGATACACAAGTAAAGTTTTAAATGAATTTCTCATATGAGATTAGTTCAATGAATTTGTTCTTTAATAAGTACTCACATGTTTATTCAGGTATCTCCATACTTTAGTTTTATAAGATCTATTACTTCCTTCATAAGGAAAAATATAATGTGTATTAGTTCTTTTTACATTTATTAATGTCTAATATTAATAGAATAATAACTAGGAATAATTTAGGGATAATACATAAATACAATATGAATATCATAGTTATGGTTTTATTATAATTTCATTTGTAATGTATATTTACCTATATATTTTATCATAAACATATAAATATGTATAAACAAAAGAATGCCTTTAAAGAATTATGTTACTAAACTATGAATAATCGATTGACTATAGCACATAAATTAACTTAAATCATATAAATCGTTAATTTCAAAATATTCCTAGAGAAAGTTAAATGTATAAGAAATTGTATCTTCTTTCTTCAATAACTAAACACTAGCACCACTAATGACCTATAAAGATTCTCACATCCAAGTTTAAGAAGATTTTAGATTTGGTATCAACAATAATAGGTAGAGACATGAAAAATTTTTCTATTGATATTGGACTACACCAAGGCTTCGCTTTAAGCCCTTTTATGTTTGTAGTAGTGTTGGATGAGCTTATCAAATATATTCAAGGAGAGGTACCTTGGTTGATGTTAGTAGTTGACGATATTGTCTTAATAGATGAGACAAAGCAGGGGGATAATATTAGGATGGACTATTAGAGGGAAACTTTAGAATCTAAAGATTTTAAAATGAGCAGGATTAAGATTAAGTACTTTTAATGCAACTTTTCGGGATGTCAGGTGATCCATGATGTGCTAGTAATAATTGGAGCCAAAGTCGTACTACAAAAATCATGTTTTAAGTACCTCGGTTCTATCATTCAGAATAATGGCGAGATCAATGCCGATATAGTCCATCGTTTCAGATCCAGATGGTTCAAATGACGAAATGCATTAGGGGTCTTATGTGATAAGAAGATCCCACTCAAGCTTAAAGGTAAATTTTATAGAATGATGAATTAACTAACCAATTTATATGGGGCGGATTGTTGGCCCACGAAACTCATACATACTAGTAAGTTGTTGGTAGCAGAGATGAGGATGTTCCAGTGGATGCGTGACATTATCAGAAGGGATAAGGTCTGGAATCGTATGGTGAGAGAAAAACTACAAGTGGCTGGTATTAATGACAAGTTATAAGAGACAAGACTCAGATGGTTCAGAAATATGAGAAACAAGCACCTTGATGCACCGGTGTCACGATGCAAGAACATAACCCTTCAAGACTACAAGAGGAAAAAAGGGAAGGCCACATAAAAACTGGGGAGAGCTGATCAAGAAAGATATGGCAGGTGTGGCTTTTACCAAGGACTTAGCTAGTAATAGGAAACTCTGGCGTATTAGGATATGGGTAAAGGATATCCTTTAAAGTGAGTCGATAGAGTCGTGCAAGTTCTATGAAGTTGGATATTGTAACTTTGTTGTGTCATATGTACCTCTTAAGAAGTCTCACCCAATTGTGCACTATATCGCTAACTAGTTGCTAGTCGTGGACAAGTCATTATGTCCTAGGTCTTGGCTTATTAGCTCTATTGACCCGACTAGCAACTGGTGAAGTGGTCCATCGCTTCGCCTTAATGCCTCGATTAAAATCACGTCGTTAACTCATAGTAGCAAACTGGCCTGTATTTATTAGGATGCAATAATTGCTAATTGTCTCTTTGGGGACATTCGATAACATTGGAATGCTACAAAGCAGATTCACATATGCCAAACACAACTCGAGACAAGGGGAGCAGAACTTGGCAGCATATTAGGTATAAACAGACCTCAGCAGCATCTCACATATATCTATCCTGCTATTTTCTTAAATACTTTGTCTTCTAAACTTGCATTAGAATAATTTTTTACTTACTGTTTTATTTCTTTTAAATTCTTCATGTAACATTTACATATGAGTCTACTAGAAACAGTTTATCTACTTGGTAAGAGTAAAGTTGCATGCTATCAGACTTCTCTAGGCCCCGCATTAGGCAGAATTCAATTGAGTCTGATGAAGATGATGATGACGACGAATAATAGATTTTAGATTTGGTATCAACAACAATCTTAACTGATTATTCTCTGTAAGTGCATTTAGAAATTATTTACTCTCAATTTTGATCATTCGAGTGTTTAAGTATTTTCAATGTTAGAGAATTCCACTATGATGCTAGGATGTTGCAGGATTTCTAACACAACAATATCGCTACAATAAGCGGAAGAGAGGAGTAACACGAAATCTAATGTAATATGACACACAAATAAGTTGAGTTAATATCTTCAATCTCATATTTCTATGCTTTGTCCTTTATTTATATTTTTAGTTTTTAATAAGAAAAATTATTTGTTGAGTTTTTTTTTTCAGTTCTTCTTCTTCTAGTTCTCATGATTTACAAAAACCATAAAAAATGATTTTTATTTCTGTTTTATTTTTATAATCTGATTTAGTGTTAAATAAATGTTTATTTAATATTAATTATTCTACTAGTTAGGGATAAAGTTGCATACTACTGGACTTTCTCAGACATCTCGTCAGCGGAATTTTTACTGAGTGTTATTGTTGTTGTTATTAATTTAATTTTTATAATTAATTTAAAAATAAATAATTATTAATAAATATAATTTAACATTTAAAATATATTCAAATATATATTTTTTAAATAAAATCTGACTTAATAAATAAAAATAAAAATTATTTAATAAATTATTTATTAATTATTTACTCATAAAATAATATATCTTTAACTTGTATCAATTCTATAATTATTATTAGTAATAAAAATATAACTAAATTTATAATAATAATCAAATAAGTTTTTTTAAAGGAAACTAAAAGCCGAAAGTTAAAATTAAAAACTGCAATATAAAAATATTAGCGAAAGCAAACGAATTATTAAAAAATAGTTTTTTTTTATATATATACATGCCTTTTAGTGTTATTGTTAAGACAATTCTTTTCAAGTTTCAAACTTTATAGGTTTAGTACAAGAGGAGGACAGTTGGGTCATTTAGCGACACAAAGGGCGCTTTTCGTAATTTCGGTTCTTGAGCCGTATTTTCCTATTTAGAAGCGAAAACCCTAGCCCGTGTTTGCGTACTGCCCACCGCTGTGCAAGACCTCTCTCGCTCTCTTGCGCGCCTTGGCGTCTCTCTTTTAACTGTTCAGATCGATCCAAGAGAGAGACAAGCTCTGTAACCATGTTGGTTTATCAGGATCTCATCAGCGGTAACTTTTCTTGCACTTTCATTGATGTTTGATTTTGTTGTTTCTAGTTGCTTTTTAACATCTTTTCTTATTTCTTTGGATGTTGTTTCGATCTGTTTGCTTGTCAAGTTTGACCCTTTGGGTTTTCTATTTTTTTTGGGAATTGGGTTTTTATTCGACATAATTCTATTTGATTTGGTTATTGAGGTGATCAGTCGGTTTTCGTAGAAAAATAGTAATGGGCCTTGTGTAGTTACTTGTTTATAGTGGCTCGGTCTTGGAGCTTCTTGTATAATGTGTGTCATGGGCTGTATTAGTGTGGTCACTCTCGTGTATTGTTCAGCTTAATGGTTTTGCTTGCTAGTGTTATGTGATTCTTGATATAGCGGACGCTTTGTTTTGTTACTGCTTGTGAATTAATATTTCAATACTTATACTAGTTAAAGGATTTAGCTCAATAAATGCTTCTGACCTTAATTGGTGCGGCTTGATTTGATGATTCTTGTTTTTGTAATCCTCATACTTAATATGCGTGAGCATGTTTATTGCTCCGAGGATTTTTGAATTGTTGACGCAGAATTATCAGTTTTTGTTTTTGTTTTGAGTAAACCCCCAATTCATTTGCCTTTATTTAATGAACCACGACAGAGAAAGAAAGGGTTGAGGCTGGTGGTAAAATTTACTCCTACTTAATTTTTAAAGAGAAGGTCCTCCAAAGGCATAAGAGCAATAGCTTATTTAGAAGCGGTTGTGAATTTGGACTGTATTGCTGTAGTCAACTGATTGCAAATGGTTATTGAGAAGCAGTCACGGCTTTATAGTTGTTAATTATTGTTGATGAATTTCAGGAGATGAGCTTCTCTCGGATTCATTCACATACAAGGAAATTGAAAATGGAATGCTCTGGGAGGTTGAGGGAAAGGTATTGCTAATCAGTGTTTGGTGATGCAAATTGTTCCAAAATAAAATTTAACTGTTACTAATGCAAAATGCCCTTGTGTTGTTGGTCTGTAGTGGGTTGTTCAAGGAGCCGTTGATGTTGACATTGGTGCAAATCCATCTGCTGAAGGCTGTGAGGAAGATGAGGGTGTCGATGACCAAGCTGTAAAGGTGGTTGATATTGTGGACACATTTAGGCTCCAGGTAAATTGTAATATTTGAAGGATGTTGAGCGCAATTGTTAACTCTATCTCAAGGAATATGATATTGATTATGATGCTTTCAGGAGCAACCTTCTTTCGATAAGAAGCAATTTGTGACATATATGAAGAGATTCATCAAGTTGTTGCAACCGAAGCTTGACGGGGAGAAGCAAGAGTTATTTAAGAAGCATATTGAGGGAGCAACAAAATATCTGCTTTCAAAGCTGAGTGATCTCCAATTGTAAGTAATCATTGTCCCTGTTGTAGAGCTGTGCTTGCTGTTTTGGTGGTAATTACTTGTGAGTTTTATTTAGACGGGTGCCAACTTGATCTCTAAATGCAGCTTTGTGGGGGAGAGCATGACGGATGATAGCACTTTGGTGTTTGCTTACTACAAGGAAGGTGCTACTGACCCAACATTTTTGTACTTCGCTTATGCTTTGAAGGAGGTCAAGTGTTAAGTAATGAGGATTACTGGCGGGCGGTAGCTCTAGCTTGAAGTTGCATCTTTGCTTATCTTTGGAACAGAGGCCCATGTCTCTTATTTTTGTTACTATTTAAAAGGGTTATCAATGTGTTGTTTGACAAATAATCTAAAATTTGTTGGAATGTATTTTATAACTTAAATGGTGGTTTTATATGTGATTTGAGGGTGTTTATCTTCATGGTGTATCAGCACAGAAGTTAATTCATTTACCTGCGAGAATAATAATATCCTTGCCAACAATTACCATCGTTATAAAATTATTGGAATTGTTTTATCTTCAATAGTAGCCCTCTTGCACCTTAAGTAGGGAGCGGGCGCGGGAGCCGGAGCACAGGAGCACGGTGAAAGATGGTTCACTACCGAACCATCTTATATAACTGTGTACAGCTAAATCATTTTATAACCCATACTTGTGGGTGATATAATTTAACTGAGAGAAGTAGCCTCTTCCGCTATAAAGTTTTAATTTATTTTAATTACACTTCAGAAATCTAATCTGTTTGTTCCTACTCAATTTAAATTAGTTGGCTCATTTACGACACTTTAAACAACTCAGATTATTGATACGGCCTCCCTTCAGTCCTCGAAAGGGATTGTTGCTGGCGACGGCGAGGGAAGCTGAGAAGACTAGAGAGTCGCTAAGCATAAGTGCCTTACGAGAATAAACCCATTGCGGGCGCCGGGCTGGATCTGAAAAGAGAGAGAAAGCTCCGGTACTTCGAGAAAGGGTGGTTTCAAAGTTTCCGGAATCGAGGAAAAATAACATAATTGAATTCCACCTCAATGCCAAACCTTGACGAAAAAGTAGAAAAAATAATCAAAAGTTCCCAAAAAAAGAGAAGGAATATGAAAATTGTGCGGAGGCATCCGAATGAAGACAAGAGTGAGCGTCTGGACGAAAAGTAGTATGAATGTGTGTGGCGTGTAAATAATGCAGGTACTTTTAAACTTGACTTAATTTTAAAATTTTAGATTTAGTCCTACTTCTGTTTTTTTTTTTTTTTGTAGTTTTTAATTTTTATTTTCAGTTTTTAATTTTTAAGTTTTTAAATAAAAATAAAATTTTGTTTGATTCTTAATATTAATATAGTTATATTTTATCAATAATAATAATTAAATGTTAGATAGAACTTAAAGATAAAATATTTTTAATTAAACAAATTTATTTAATTTCTTATATAATATTTATTAACAAATTATCAATAAAATTATATTAATTTAATAAAATAAATAATTTAAATTTAAAATTTTATTTATAAATTAATATTTATTTGAAATATATTTTAATTATTAAATAAAATTTTATTTGAATATTTATATATTTTAATTTTATTTATATTTATTAATAAGTATTAAAATTTAATTACATATAATTTAATTATAATCATAATTTTATTGATAATTATTTTCAATTTATTAAATACATAATCTTGAATTAAATTATTTATAGTTTCATAATATATATTTAAATAATAGTAAATAAGATTATAAAAACAGGAAATAAAAACTACTTTTTATAATTTTCATAATTTTTAAAAACCAGAAAAAAGTAAAACAAAAAACAGAAATAAAAACTCAAATAATCAAATTTTTCTACTGAATTTGAAAACAAAAACAAAAGACCAAAAACAAAAATAGAAACAAACACTCCCTAAGCATTCCAAATAATAATAATTATAAAACATGACTTCAATTTTATTGCAAGCTAAAATCTTAATTTCCTAAAATTATACTATTTAAATGCAAAATTAACATTATTACATTTTTCAAAAATGTCTTGGTATTGTCTCCAAATGGATAGTTTAATTTTTGCTAAATTAGATATTTTCTTATAAATTAGATTAAACTATAATTATTAAATTATTGTTGAGTGTTACATATACCAAAAGGTTTTTTTAATTACTATAGAGTTTTTTTTTAATTTTAAGAAAACTATATTACTAATAAACGATAAAGTCTACAATATACAATTACTAACAAACCTACGAAGGTAGTCAAAGGGGGGCGGGAAACAACCTCAGCTATCTCAAAAGCACAATTAATACAAACCACTTAAACTATAGAAACCAACGCCTCCTCATTGCTAGTCTTATAGAGTTCTATTTGTCGTTCACGATGATGGCCTCCCTTATCAAGTTAACTATGCTGTCCGCCAGCTCATATTTGCTTCTTTCCACTTGCTTGTAAAGTCGAATGTTTCTCTCCCTCCATACTTGATAAATAACCATCTGAAACGAGGCCTTGATAAGTAAATCATCCAGTCTCCCATTTTTGGTTTTTTGTATAACTTCTACCAACACATCATTCCACTCATATGCAGAATTTAAAGTGCCTAGCAAATGCAAAATACGACTCCACACCACTTTGGTATTCTCACATTCAAAAAACAAGTGGTTTCTGCTTTCATTTATAAGCTTACACAACACAGAAATGGGGTCAAAAGTACCAAACCACCTATCCTTGATTTTCAATCTATTTTTAATAGCGAGCCATAAGAAGAAAGCAGCTTTCGGGCGCAAAACCTGATTCCAAACCAGTTCAGCCCACAGTGCCTATAACACCCGAATACCCCCTGGAATGATACATGGATGCCACCCAAAACAGAACAGACAAAACCAAACATCATACTGATATTTATTTTATGTAGTAACTCAAA
>JANZLD010000236.1:36530483-36553820 GCA_026413575.1 Erythroxylum carthagenense
TCTTATTATTATTATTATTATAAATTTTGTAATAATAATAATAAATATGATATGAAAAATGGTATTATATTATCTTTTATTCTCATTAATGCAACAAACCAAACAACATTATTAGTATTAATACAAAAACCCAAGTTACAAACCAAACATTATTTTTTATTTTTCATACTCATTCTCATTCCTTTCTACTATTATACTCATATCCATACCCAATCATGTACTCAAACCAAACGCCCCCTAACTCACGCTAGACCACTGTCATTAGACGGATAGTACCCCATTAACCAATCCCCATTAAGCAAATATTAAATTCCACCGTTGCCAAATGTATGATAAGCAAAATGAATACAATTGACAAAACTTCATAACGTAGACTGTCACGTCTTGTTCGTTTCAAAGAGCAGTTGAAGGCGCGCGTCATCTACTATTTCCCATTTTTCTCACTCAAGTAGGGGGTATAAATGACAACAACAAAACTTAAGAACGGCAAACAAGTTTGAGGAAACAAGGAAAAAGATACAAAAAACATTGACCCACATGACAATTACAAGCCAAGCCATCCATTCTCTTGCACCTGTACTGTAGGTCGCTTGCTTCTCGAGTCACAATCTAGTTAGCGTCAGTCCTTAAGCACTGAGGCAAAAGAATTTAGACGAAGCTTAAGCGCCCATATATTCACTATGTACAGCAGATACCACTGGCAGTACCGCCAAATACCAAATCCTCAGTCTGCTCTCAATCTCAGAATCTCCTTAGCCGTCCTCTTCCGAAAATATGGCATATGCTCCTGCAGACCAAACCGAATTAAAAATGACCAGATATTGCAACATACTTTGATGAAGTTTCAGCAATTGCAATTTATAAATTGCTCAACTTGAGACCAGGTGATGTCTCGTATTGTAATTAATAACTACACACCAAGTACAAGAACCTTTCCAACATAAATTCAAGTGTGGATAGCTCAATTTCAGGTCTAATGATTAAGAAATGGCAACTACGAGCTAATTTAACGAAAGAGACCCGAGATTTGAAGCCGGTATTTTCATGCATGAAAATTTTATTTTTATGCCCACCTGGCCAAAACACAACCCCAGACCTCTGCTAAAAAAATCAGCATATTTGATCATGAACATGCCGCAGTCATACCTGTTAATACCATAAAAAGATAGTCAGGAGATAATCAATACTTACACAGGACCTGTTGATCCCATCAACCACAATCTAATGTTTGATGGTACTCAATTCTAATAACTGTTTAATTTAATGGCAAAGTAACTACTGTTAAACAACTGCAAAGCTGACTTCAAAGAAGGGGGATGAACCCATCAATATAAGCAATCACATTTAAGAGAATTTTGTTACAAGCATGCATTTGGCAGGAAAATGCTTCCAGGAATATTAACCCATTACAACCTACCAGTCTGGAGGCTTCTAAGTTAGATGTATTTTTGCTAACACCATAAAATTCGTTGGATGAATGTTAATGACTAGACTTATTAACTGAATTCAATACCAACAATACAGACCCATTCTCCTGTTCAGGAAGGTCTTCAAGAAATTCCCGCTCCCAATTGCTCACATCAATGTTTTTTCGACTCTTGTCCTTGACTTCTTCAACATAATATCTCGCCTGGAACACAGAAGTGGAAATGATCAGCATTAACCAAGTTAATAATGACATACCAAATTTTCTTCTAGGCATTTTTTGGTTGTTATTTGTCTATAGTTTACTTTTTCTATCCAACATTGTGTCAATCTTACAAATTCACATCTTTCATATGGAAATGCAAAATTTTCAACTTTATCATTCTCAGTACAACGAGCCATTACAAAGTTCTAAAAAATGTTAAGAAGCAATATTAAATACCGTAAGAAACCTTTTGTTACTCTTTTAAGGGAAATTTAAGAGAAACCCTGAGAATTCAATGCACAAATACAATCAGTCAGTCAAAAGCCTTGAGAAGCTGTCATGTGTCTCAGACCCTTTCATATTTGTAAATCAATATCAAGCCAAAGGAAAAAATGGCATATATACCCTAAGGATAGAAATGGTCAAATGCCTCTAACAAAAAACTAGATAAGTCAAAACTGGGAGCTAAAGAGTGTTCCTTGAACCACAGCAAACATATCTGCAAAACAAAATGCTAAGAAAGACCAGAAGGCATACCAGATGCTCCAACACCCTGGAGTCTGTCCCTTTCAGTGAATCAAGATACTGGAACTTCTTGTCCTTTTTATTAATGATCGCCAAACACCAATGTATCTCTTTGTGAACAGGGATAAATATCTGAGCTCAATAGCTTGGTTAGAATGAGTAAATTGTTAAATCATATAAAGAAAGAAACAAAAGTTGAAGTAATGAAAATTAGAAGAAAGTGAACCATATTACTTTGTCACAATCAACCAAAAAGTATCCCAGTCTCCTTTCCGTAGTCCATCTTTTGACAGCTTTATAGTCGTAGGTGTTCCCTCCAGCAGTTAACTGCACATTGACCATAAATCTCAAACTAAGTGGACTGTCAAAAAAAGGATAAAATACACAATGAAAGAAATGCAACATATAGAAATTTAATTTGTAAAATCACAGTAAAGAAAGAGCAGCAGAAATAAAATAATATATGTCAATATCTAGTAACTATCTTAATCGTTTTCTTGAAGAAACAAATAAAGATGATTGATGTAATGGGAATTGTGATGGATGAGGTTGAAGCTTTGGGTACAAGTGAATGGAACACCATTTAATGCCTAAGATCCTCATTGAAAAAACAAATGCTAGCATCTCAAGTAACCAAAAATAGGTTTCATAAATCTATCAACAATGTAATGCACCATCTTCTTCTAGGGAAGCAATTAGAATGTTTCATCCAAGGATGACCTACAAGGGGTTTGGTTTGAGAAGCCAATAAAGACTACCAAAGAGAGTTTTACAAGATGGAAAGCATGCTTTAGAAACCAATTAGAAAATAAAAACTACAAATTAAAATTTCAGTAAGCAACTTGCGATGTAAACAAGCAATGGTTACAAAATCATAAACTATAAACAGGGGGAAGGATGAAGTGAGGCATACATCAGAAAGCCATCTCAAACTACTGTGACTACTATGAAGACTAGATTGTCATCTCAAACTACTAAAACTATTTCAAAGATTAGATTTTTATCTCCACCTCTTATCATTATGAGAAAAATTATTGTCCATGATCCAAAAATCCCGAACAAATAAGATAGAGTGCAGTTCAAGATACAATGTTTTTAAGTAGAATAGGCATCTACTACAAAATTTGATAGGACTAACCTTTTTGTAAAAGAAAGTGCTGAAGAAATGGCATTTCAGAAATTTCTGTGGCTCTCTCTTCTCCCTTTCTTTCAGCAGTTCAAGGTACACATTTATTACCTGACAAATAACACGTAAACATATCAGGACGAAATGTTATAAGCTCACCAAATTCAACAAAGTCCAAATAGCCATCTTATCTCGAACTCATGTGTAAGATACTAATACAGTGAAATGATACAAACAAAGGGAAATGCCACACAGTCCCAAAATCACCTCATCATTCAACCATGCTCCAGGTGCAAGGCATTGTAAAAGTTCTCCAGTGATATCAATATTCGAATTATCATGAGTGACTAATAACCTCCTCCTGCAAGATCAAGCAAAAGTCATAACTAATGCCCATTTACCAACAACACCAATTGAGGTATCAAATTAACATGTTTCTCAAATCCTACCTATTGCTGGCTAAAAAAGCAATTTGTAACTCCTCCTCTTCATCCTGAGTGAGAGGGATAAAAGGTTCACGAGGTATCTCCTGAAAACCATCAAAAAACTTTCAGTTAAATTTTTAACAACGGGTATACTAGCTTCAACTTCCAACAAAAGAGAAAGAATCCTCCCTTCCACAAATATCCAATTTTTTTTTTATTAACTATCAACTTCTTGGCACTACTGTACAATTTCTATAACAAGATTTCTTCTAGTAAAGGTGGAAAAGCATAAAATTCGATTAATGGAATAATGTTAAGACTCCCACGATATAAGCACCAAAATTACAGGAAAAACCAACTGACCTCCACCAATTTCTCCTCTGTTTTCTTCGTCGACCGCAACGATTTAAGTGAATTCCACCTTTCCTCGTTCAACTTAATCTCAAATCCCAAAGCTGACAACTTTGTACTCCTCCTCTCCACACTCTGAAGCAACTTCCTATAAACCTCAACACTTGACACATCTACTTCACGGTCCAATACTAAGGAACCCATCATGTTCCTAGCTTTCTCGACCTCCAAATTCCCATCCACAGTAACCACCGATCTCTCCTCCACAACCTTGACATCATTATCATGATCATCACCCACAACCGAAACCCCCAACCTAGACCTTCCTTCTCTTCCATTTTCTTCAATAATCTCAACCTCTTCAACACTCGAATCCTCTGAAAGCACCTCCTTTCCGAGCTTTCGATCCTCATCATCCACATCAACAACCTCCTTCTCTTTAGCCGAATATCTAAATGCGTCAATTGCCTTTCGCTTCGCGAAATCCAATTTCTTACTCAAGAAAAGGCCCATATCATCACCACTTGATCTCTCTGCGTCACTATAACAACTACTTTTGGACTTCAACGACCCAAATTTCACTATCCTACAAGGGGCATGAACTTCGCGACGACAATTCAGTGTGGTCTCCGGATATCGAGAAATTCTAGATACCGTACTATTTGAGGATCTTAGGGTTTGGTTTAAAGACTGATGCATTAACGAGTACCTGAGCTTCTTCGATAAATGAAAATCCGGAGAATTTGAATTTGAATACGAATACGGGTCTCGCTTGCGGTTGTTGGTCATGGCACCCATTATCCGACGAATCTAAAGCTCAAAATCCCATGAAATCCAAAACCCATGTGCGGAAAACGCATAAACTTTTAACTGACAAGAGATATTCAACCGATTCATAAGAAATCACGGCTTGTTGTTAAAGGAGATAAACCCTTGACGAACAACTTGGGCGGAGCAAATTAGGGTTTTGAAGTAGTAGGATTCAATTGGACTGGAAATAAGTGAGAGGAAATTTTCCCGGAAAAGGACCGATTCTAGCACCTGGTAAACGAGGGCTTCCTGTTGTGTTTGTTTCCAATTTTAATTTTGATGGTGGGAAACGGCTATTATTATTATTATTATTATTATTATTATTTTCATATATTTAGATTACCCTTTTAAGTCCTTTGCTCATATCAACGTGGATAACCCTTTCGCCATAAAGTGACAACATACTAAAACTCTGCATTTTCTGAGATTAGAATTCCCTACAAAAAAATATTGTTATAATTTCTCTTTTTAAAATTATAAACTAAAATATAAAAAATTAGTATGTGCTAAAATAATCATACTAATAAATTTTTACATATTAATGACGAACAACTATTCAATTTTAATAATTCTTATTATTGTTTTTTTTGGAAATTAAGTTGATTGCATTCAAATAGGAGTATATAATTACAGTAGAAATCAGTCATCCGAATATACTTGGCTGTACTGGTTGAGTTTGCTTCCGTAGTGTTAATGGACAAAATCCTCCTTCATAATACAAGAATTATATCGGTTGAGAGTTGGGGATTGAATATAAGGCTAATCACGATCGCAGACTTTCGGCAAAATTCAATCTTCAAGGCTAGAGATGATGCTTTCTTCTTTTCCAGTAGAGGTAGCATGAGTGAGATAATCCATTGCATGGTAAGTATTCATCCTCTTCTCCATTTTCTCTACATGTTTTTTGGTTCTTCCTCGGGTATATGTTTGATTAGATTGATTCAGCCTAGATAACAATTAAATTGTGATCACCCCATGGTCTTTCGTTTATTAGAGATATTTATAACATGTATGTTAACTATTAATATATCCCTTATCCATTTTATTAACCTGGTAGCTAAGGCATGCTTGTGCACTTCCTTCTACCTATGAATTTTGTAATTTCTTTCGACCATATATATGCAACATGGGAAAGCTACTTGAATATGCTTGCTTCTCGATCATTCCCTGTACCCATCTTGCTTGCCCATTTGATTATGCTAGTCTAGTTGGTTTCATCATAATGGTATAGTAACTTGTGTTGAATTTTAGACCAAACAATGCTAGGGTAGTGGCAACTGGAGAATAGGTGATCAATCAATTCAATTTATGTCCCAAATAGAACATATAGGGACCTAAGTTGGAGAGAAATTTGTCTTTGCCCATTTGATTATGCTAGTCCAGTTGGTTTCATCACAATGGTATATTAACTTGTGTTGAATTTTAGACCAAACCATGCTAGGGTTGTGGCAATTGGAGAATAGGTGATCAATTGATTTAATTTCTGTCCCACATAGAACATATAGGGACCTAAGTTTGGGGAGAAAGTTGTCTATGATCCATAACCTTCCTAGAATTTCGATGCATTAGGCACCAGTGAGTTAATCTATAGTAATATGGCCGATTCAACTTTGGGATATTTGACTCTTTTTTTTTAAAATAAGAGACGTTAGTTTATTTACCTAAATGGTGTAGGAGCTACATTGGTTGGTCTAAATTTTTTAGGCTACGAGAGTAACTAGGAACATTTTCCTTTAGAAAATACTTTCCTCGCTATTCACACACCCAACTATGGTTCAGTGCTATAGATTGAAACTTCAAGTTAATATTGATTCTACTCCTCATGGAATATAGTTCCCTTTTTTTTATTTAGTGGGTTAATTGGATACCAATTGTCAAACCATAATTAGGGTTGCTACCCATTTTCCACATGCATCTTTATATAAGGATATATTTACTTCTCATTCAAAGGAAGTCTTTTAGAGGTCAGGAATGATAGCTCTTCTCTTTTAGATTCCAAAACATTCATTTTCTGGATAGTGAGAATGAATCCACTTCACCCAAGTGGCCTCCTTATCATACATTAATCTCCACATCCATTCAATCATGAGCACTTTATTCTTGATTCTTAAGGATACTAGACCAAGAATTCCTTCCTCTTTGGGAGTACAAATCTTATTTTGGTTTACTTTGTTCCCATATGCTCTATCAACTCCTTTAGACCATAGGAAAATTTTTATAAAATTTTCCAACTTTTTGATGATTTTTTTGGAGGCATTAAGCGGGAACACTAGTGAGTGTGTAAACTAATGAGAATACTAGTGAATGTGTAAATTATAAGTTATATCCTCTACACAAAGGATAGGGATTTGTTTTGCTAGGTAAGAATTCTTTTCTTAGTATTCTCTATGATACCCCTACAATTTTTTATTTTAGGATTTTTATGGAAAATGGGCAACCCTAAGTAATTAAGGTGTAATTTTTGAATTTGCATTCTGGAAAATTGTGGCAATGTTAAGTCATCCCTACCTCCAGTTAAAAATATTAGGCTACTTTTCTCAAAGTTGATTCTTAGACTAGACATCATTGAAAACACGACTAGTGAGTTCATATAATCCTTAATGAGAGGGGGGCATTTTGCACTTAGGGAAAGCAAGTCATTTGCGTAGGCTAGACAAGAGAGTTTTCATTCTTTACATTTATGGTGATATTTTTGTTAGAGAAGTATTCTAAAGGCAAACACCTTTAGCACTTATTGTATAAATCTTTATGATTAATAAAAGGTATTTTAATTAATTTGATGTTCATGTTCTTTATAAATTGATAATGATCTTAAATCAAATTAATGAAGTCCTTGATACATTACATAACATGAAGGAAAGCAAAATGAGATCATAATAATTAGATTCCTATGATGTGTAATTATGTTAGTATCTAAATTATTCATAGTCATAGGATTAATGAGATAGAACATTATTAATTTAGACAGACTAGCACATGTTATACTCCTTAATTGGATCAAGCGGTGGATCACATAAGCTGTAAGCATGAGTTGTTTAGAGTTAACATGTGGATGCTTACTAAGAGTAGTAAGTACATTAGATGACCTGCCATGAGATAATCATATCGATAATCTATTCTAGTTTCAATGATAGTCTTATCATAGCAATGGTGAAAATATCCTTAGATTTGAGGTGCTCAAAGATATCTTGGATACTGATCCTCTACTTTGACTCCATTCCTCATTGTCTCTCAAAGGTTGCTCATAAGGTGGTAATTGGGTATAATTTGAGATATTTGAAGATAATTGAATAGCCAATAAAAGATTCATCACTTCTAATATACGGAGATGGTACCCACGACCTCTTGTCGGGGTCATTAAATAAGAAGATTATTGGCACATTTGCCTACAAATGTGTGTAAAAATTAAGGATCATCAAATCAAGGGGCAAATCTCTTATAAAAACTAGTTCAAATCCTCTCCAATTAGATAAGAGAGAAGCTTTTGATCATCTTAACAAAATTCAGTAAGTCCTTATCATGCAGCTGGATGATCCTTGTGTCAAATCCAATGAAATTGAAGCCTTAAAACAGTATCACTCAACAACTATAAAAATGTACAAATCCTAACTAAGACAAAAAGCTAGAATTGTATGATTACAAGAGGGAGATAGAAACTCCAGATTTTTTCAAAACAAAATCAGGGGAGAAGGAATAGAAGAAGAATTTTTACACTAAAGTTACAAGATGGTAACATTGTGTCTGATCAAACTAACCTTAAGGAATTATCCCACTCTTATTTCAAATCTATCTTAGGAGAGTCCTTCATTCCCCCTAATTTCCCATATGAACTACCAGAATCTATTAGAAATGCTCTTAACCCTTAAACATCTAGTTACTAATTAAGGAAGTAATAACTTAGGATATTAAAAATACTCTTTTCTCTTTCCATCCAGAAAAATCTCCTGGTCCATATGGCTTCAATACCAAGTTCTTCCATTCTACTTAGGAAATAAATGGCTCAATGGTTCTCAAAGTTGTCTAGGAATTCTTCTGCTTTGATAAGCTTCTCACTGAGCTTAATAAAACTTAAATTTTCCTTATTCCTAAAGTTCCCAATCCATCTTCTCTTAATGAATTTAGAAATATAGCGTATTTTAATATGATTTACAAAGTGATCTCTAAGTTCATAACTAATAGACCGTTGAAAACAGTCCCTGACTTTATCAACCCTTAACAAAGGGATTTTGTAAAAGGTGACAACATAAGCCTTGTTCGGGAGCTATTCAGGGGATATGAATCAAACAAAATGATTAAGATCTATACAATGTAAATTGATTTCGCTGAGAAATTTAATTCACTCAACTCGAACTTCATCCTTAGTGCCCTATAGATGATTGGTTATGCGAATAGTTTCATAACATGTATTCAAGCTTGTATATCTTCAATTTCCTACTATGTGCCAGTTAGTGGAGAAATTCTAAGGTTCTTTAAAACATATCAATGCCTGAGACAAGGTGATCCTTTATCTCCATATCTATTTACAATAGTTATGGAGATGTTATTGAGACTAATCAACTACAATATTATTAGAACTTCAACTATCAAATATCATTATAGTTATGACAAGCTTAAGCTCTAATATGTTGCTTTATACATGATCTCTGCTACTTTGTGGGGTTAATTTGGTCTCTATAAACATCTTGATGGAATTTTTAGGCTCCTTTAAAAGGCTATATGGTCTTATGTTCAATGCTAACAAGAGTTATATGTTCTTCTCAACTTCTTCATCAAGCTATGTTATTCTAAACTCTTCCTCACTAAGACTATAACTTAAACAACTTCCATTCAAATATTTGGATGTCCCTTTTTCACCTAAGGTTAACTACTATAGATTATTATCTTCTTATCAACTTAATTAAAAGAAGACTGCAATTTTAGTGCAATTGTTATAAAGGAGGGCTCCGATTTGTTATTTGTGTTTTCAATAACCTATATATATATATATATTGGTGCTCCCACATTACAACCTAAAGGGATCATGAAGTGAATTGATAAACTAGTAAGGGATTTTATCTAGAAGGGATACACTAGTACTACCAAAAGCCCTAAAGGTAAATGGAGTACCATATGTCTTCATCAGCAACATAGAAGGCTAAGATTATGCTTAATCAGGAGAATGATAGGTTCTATTGATTAAAAGATTATGGAAGATTTGTATAGACTAAGAAAACCTTTGGGTAAGATAGATAAATACCTACCATATTAAAGGCCAAAGTATCTGCATAGTGAGAGTAACCTAACTTACTCTTACACCTTTTAGTATATTCTACTCGCCAAAAGCTTCATGCAAAACCATGATAAGGAGAAAATTGGCAATGGCAAAGATACAAATTTCTAGTTTGACAAATGGAATAGTTTTGGTCCTTTGTACAAGCTTAGAGACTTTAACATGCTTAAAGCAATTATTCCAGTAAATACCAAGATGAGTGACATATTGGAGAATAATTCCTAGCATTGGCCATTCTAATCAACTAAAGGGATTTAGGAAATTATACAAATGCTTCCTCACTACTCTTTAGACCCCTCTAACTCTGATAGAGTAAAATGGACTCTCCATAATCTAATGAAGTTCACCAATAACTCATACAGGAAACTTTTAATAGGACCTTAACCATCTTTGCAAACCTACAGATTGATATAGAACTCTTCAACACCTTCACATTCCTTTATTCTCTAGTTAGCTAGCTTCTAAAGACTTTGTACAAGGGATAAGATCGAATTCCCTTTAACTAGTACTTTATATGCATTATGTAATGGTGAGCTGGAATCTTTTAATATTTATTCTTTAAATGTTCTTTCTCTGTCAATTTCTAGCATTTTTTTTCTCCTTTTACTCAACCTCACTTACCCATGCTTAAATTGGACCAACATCATATTATAGGCTTCTTCTAACAAAATGAACACCAAACGTATAAGCTAGACTGTCCTTATAGGTTCACTTACCTCTAGACTTGAGGAATTTTCGTCTTTAAAAGTATACTTTCCAATTTAAGTTGTCCTCTAGCAAAATTATTAGGTTGTGAGACCTTATTTTGGTTATAATTTTGTAAACTAATAATGTTTTTCCTTTTAATATATTTACCTTTTATTTTCTAAAAAAAACTACTTTTGTAGTCCCATTAAGGAAATTTGAATGGAATATTATGCCTTTTAATTTAAAAGAATATTAAATCAAATTTTTTCATATTTTGAATTTTACCTAGTGTATATAGATGATATATTAATATTGTCTACTACCATAGAATAAAATTTTAAGTAGGCTAAAATATTTATCTATATTATTAAGAAAAATGGCCTAATAGTATCTAAAAATAAGTTGTCTTTTCCAAACAAGAGTAAGACTTTTAGGACATTATATACAAAGTGGAATATTAACATTTATAGAAAGAATGTTCGATTTTAGCAACAAATATTTTGATCAAATGTTAGATTAAAAAACAATAGCAAAGATTCTTAAGAAGCTTAAACTAAATAATGGATTATCTCCCAAACATTAACATAGTATGTAAACCTTAACATAAAGGTTAAGGAAATAACCCACACCTTAGGTTGAACAATAAACTAATATAATTAAATGAATCAAGTCCTAATTAAAGAAAATTCCAAATTTACATTTAGTTATCACTAATGCATGTAAAATTATAGAAAATGATGCCTTAGATCAAAGGTATGGAGGAATACTAAAACAACTTATTGAGAATAAAGAAAAGATAGTATATTCTAGATACTGGAACCCTACTCGAAGAAATTATTCTATTGTTAATAAAGAAATTATTTCTATTGTATTATGCATTAATAAATTTCATAGTAATTTATTAAATCAAAATTTTTTATGCATAGATTGTAAGTCTGTAAAAGAAATTTTACTAAAAGATGATCAAAACATTGCATTAAAATAGATTTTTACTAAATGGCCAGCAATTTTAAGTATTTGTTATTTCGATATTAAATTTATGAAAGGTGAAAAAAGCTTTATTCCCAATTTCTTAAAATAGTTTTTGCAATCCACATAATGATCCCAATAAGAAAAGCAACTGAAACTAAAAAAAAAGATCTCTTCTACAATCTTCAGAAAGCCTCTTTAAAGACTAACCTAAAATACCATTGTTTCCCTAACTATTAAAATCTTTAAGAGTTGTTTTAAGAGAAGAATAAACTTTTCCATTCATTCTTAAAGGCCAAGTTGAAGCCTTCTCATTTTCATCCTTTGAAGTCAATATTCATATTTTTTAAGAGAAGAATAAACTGTTTCGTTCATTCTTAAAGCCCAAGGTGAAGCCTTCTCATTTTCATTCTTTGAAGTCAATATTCATAAATGGCTTCACCACTTGTCAACAACTCCTTAGCTAGCAATAACTCTAAGGAGCTACTCCATTAGTAAAAGCCTAAAAAAAATAAATCCTATAAAAACAGTTGCTAAAAATGCAACCATTAAAGTTGTATTACATGAAATAAATAAGGACCCTTTCAAATGATAATTTGCAAGGCCTATAATCACTGAAAATTTTTTCGAGGAATTTACAAATAATACTATCTCAAAACCCTCTTTTCAAAATTATTATTTTTAAGAAAGACTCTTTCAAAAAAAATTTAATTAGTGAAAATACTTTTTATTATGCTAACTTTTTATGTAATCAATAATTTTTTCCTCGTTAGTAACACTACAAACCTTTAGGATTTGCCAAAACCTTAAAGCTATTATTTGCAATTTTTAAAAGAAACAAATTCTATAAAAATAAATAGCACTCCCACTTATTCCACCAATAAAATTAATGAGGTCATAAACCATATGGATTGGAGATAGGAACCACAAAAAACAAAAAAAATTGAAGCTCAATTCTTAACCAACCTTCCATATTGCCCCAATTATAATTACTATGACTACTATAAGCCTAATTTAACACCTTCCTATTAATGAACCCTACAAATTGCTACACATGGCTATTTTCTTCAACACTAGAGCTACTTTTAGCTTCCCCTTTTAGCCCATGAATTAGTGGAAATGGTATGGGTTAATACCCAAAATATTTCCATAAAAAATATAACAAGGATATTCCAATTTTAAAGTCAAATACCATCATAAAAATTATAATGGCTTATTTCTTCCATCCTTATTATTGTCTTAAAATTCTTAATCCCTTAGGTGGTAATATGGAGGTATGACTACAAGAAAGATCAAAGACCAAATTTTCCTATTTTGATAAGGAGGTTCAAATTTAAATGGTGGGATACATATGTCTGAAGATAAAAAGTTTCACCAAAGATTGTGAAAGAATGGCTTGTCCAAAAATCCTAGCCCGTTGACAAAAAAAATTATCCACTATATTTTTACATAAAAAGTCAAAAGAAAATGCCCTCCTAGGCCAAGCTCAAATTGAAGAAAAATATTTTGAGATAGTAAAATAGTTGTTAAAATATCAATCCACTTCAACATTAAAGAACAATAAAGAGAAAGCAGATATAGGCCAAAATAATGAGGAGATAGAATTAGCATAACCCTATTTTGGGGACATAGAAAAATTCATATTATATAACATTCCACAAGATGATAAAGACTTTGAAGATGCTCGATAAAATGCTAAAGATTGCCAAGATGCCTCACAAAATACTTAAGTATGCAAAGACGCCTTACCAAAGCCTTCAAGATGCTAAGCTTACAAAGATGCCTTCTAAAAGATGTTAAAGCTTGTTAAATTCTTTGTAATATAATTATTGAAATAGATATCGACATGCCTATTAAAGGGCATTGGATGTAGGAGGATAGGCACTCCTTTCTTCACTATCTTCTCCTCTTTGACTCTCTCTCTCTCTTTCTCTCCCGCCCCTCTCTCTCTCTGTCTCTCTCTCTCTCTCACTTGGAACTACTTTAACTTCCTATCCTTTCCTTTCTTTAGTCTTACATACCAAAACACCCTTCAAGTTTGCTAAAATCCCCTGATACTAAAATATGCATACTACATTACTAAAGCTCAATAAAAAACCCCTTTTTCATAACCTTCTGTCTTAATGCTTCACAAAATTTGAATAAAATAAAAGTGAGTTATTTTATTTCAGTCTCTATTAGTTTTAATATTCATATTTTTATATTTTATTAAACCATATATTTTTAATTTATTTTATTAATCTCCTAATTTCTATTTTCCTTATTATTTTAATATTTTATTGGATTATTCATATCTTTGCTTATGCTTTCAAAATTTTTGGCTAAATTAAGACATAATAATATTAAATAAAGAATATTCTTAATCATAAGAACAACATAAACAACTATTAATATTAAATCATAATAATCAATAGCAAAAAAGAAATTAGGACTAGTAAGACAATATGTTAGGTTATTAAGAAAAGGAATAAATTACTACATCTAAATCAAAAATATTATCTATGCCTTAGAAGGTCTTTAACCTTAAATGTTTTGCATGTTTGAAATACTACAGAAAAGAAGGTTTTTAAAACATTTAGTGAAAACTTTGAAAAAGAATTATTTCCATTAAAATAAGAATATAAATAATTAAAAATGTTAGTATTACTTCCTCAACTTGAAAAAATAATAATGATACAAAGTTTAGATAGAGTTGATACCTATGAGAATAATAATAAGTATTGTCAAATAAAATTTTATTTTTCAAAATTAGAAACATTATCAAGAGCTTAAAGTTTAATATTTTTCTCAATATTTTGTTTCTATTCACCTATTAACATCCACCCATTGGTAGGCCTTATCCCTACTTGCATTTTTATTGCTACATGCATTAATCTTATATGAATATAGTTGCAATTCTTATCTTTATGTTTATTCATAAAATTGACCCTAATTCTTTCTTGATTTCAAGTAGTTCATTTTTTAGTAGTTATAGTGTTAAAGAAAAACAAACATAAGTTACTGTCTGTAGATTCCATTAATAGGAAGATTTTAAATCAAACATACTAGTAGTTATAGTAATTATAAATGGGGCAATATGAGAGGTTGGTTAACGATCGAGCTTTAATTTATTTAATTTTTTATGGTTGTTATCCCCACTCCATAAGGTATATGATTTATCAATATTTTGTGCTTATACCTCTAGTAATAATGAAATGATTTTTTATATATAATGAAATAACAACAGAAAATTTTGAAAGATCTATTGAAAATTGGAAATTTCCAGTTTCATTCTACTAAAGATGAGTGGTCTCAACGTAAGTTTTTTATAGGTAGTAAATCTATTTTTAGATATATCAACAAATCAAATACAATGTCATTTATTAAACTAGAGGAGGTTTCAATTAATGTTTTGATGATAACAAAGCTTAAGTACTAGTAATGGTTTATTATTTTGACGAGAAGTAATATCAGAACAAGATGTATTCATAAACTCAAGATGGTAGCTCATAAAGTTGACAAAAGAAAAAGATAAAGTTTGCAACTTCAAAAGTGGAGACCAAGTCATAAACAAAAGACACTACAAGAAATCAGTTATTTACTGACAAATTATTCCGTCGGTAAACGGTCAATTTTCATCGATAAAATAAATTATGGACAGAAATTGAAGACAGAAAAAACTGTTAGTAAAAGGACCATAGTTAAAGTTACCGATGGTGCTATTCTGTCGGTAATTTACCAACGGTCGAAAATATATTACCAATAGTTGATTTTATGTCGGTAAATATTACAGATCAAAAAAAGTAAACGGAAGTTCTGTCGGTAGCATTTAGCAACGGACAAGATTCTGTCAGTAAACCTAAGGTAACGAACAAGAAACGTCATCTTACTTACCGATGGAACTAGTATTTCTGTCGGTAAAAAATATAAAAATTCCAACGGTATTTTATATTATGACGGTAATAGGAGGTTAGAAATTTTTTTAATAAATTCTAGTTTCATTATCTTGTGATAAATGCATAATGTTAAGAGTTACCAATTATCTGTGCATAATAAATTAATTTGTATATATATATATATATATAATTTGATTAATCAAAAAATTAATGGATAATATAACGTTAAAATTATTTTAATTGATAATAAAAATATTACAGTGTGCATAACTTATGTTTGTAATTAAAAGCAAATGACAAGGACAAGCTAATGTCGTGGTGATCGTGGGTGCTCTGAACTGCTAAACCTCCCCTTTAACTATTCCATCTCCGGTCTAAGTTGAGCCATCTGCTTCATCTGCTCTCTTATCTTAGCCATTTGTTCCATCCCCGCTCTCATCTTAGCCATTTGCTCCATCTCCTCTCTCATCTTAGATGTCTGCTCCATCTACTATCTCATCTTAGCCACCTGCTCCATCTCCTCTCTCATCTTTACCACTTGCTCCACCTCCTCTTTCATCTTAGCTATCTGCTCCATGTGCTTCATTTGTTCATTCACGTTAACCTATTTCATGTGAGCTATTTGCTCTTTCAATGTGTCCACTGTGACCCGAAGCTCGGTTACTCCATTGTTGTGCACTAGCCTAGCAGATGTTGCTGTACTAGACAGGGAAGAGCGTAAATAACATGTGTTCGCATATGAACCTAGCCCGAATATCCTTCCACGACGATCCCTACCACTCGCAATATCAAGATACATCTAATTCTCATCTACAGGTTGTTCTCCTGATATTGTCACTGAATGGTTTGTTGTATTTGGTCCTATTAGAAAGCAATGTTCACATTAGTAAGGGATTATTGTTAAGAAATTATAAAAATGTATTAATTTCACATACATTCAGCTCTCTACATCAGGTGTTGATGAATGTCACACCATCATGTTTCTTCGTGTGGGTGTGCAAAAATAGCTGGATAGGTATAGACTTGATGCCCAATGACTTTTCCTACATGTATAACCTAAATTGTTAGATGTGAACTACAATTTATAAAAATTTCGGCAGAGTTTCCTCTATTCTTTTGGTATTTTCCCCTGTTGAACAAAGAAAATAACTTAAAATAGCCATATATGGCACCAGACATTTATACCATAATCATTATGTACAATACAACAAAGCAAAATATATACAAAATAAGTGTCAAGTTTAGATACTTACAAGTCTATGTGCATACTCATAGTGGGTAATTGATCCTCCTGTATGTACAGGAAGACTATCTCCCCCCGGGCCTCTATGTTTGTTGGCGAAGTTACGTTCTGAGATGGACATTGCCGTAGGTGATGTCCAATACTCGGTCCAACAACTCCAAATTTCCTCTGAAATATAACGTGGTCGTGCACCAGCCTTGCGTATCGCATTAATTAAGTCTCAATAATATGTACGAGCTTTATTTTCCCATATTTTATACATGCTGGTGTCGAAACAAGAATCCCAGTAAAATTCTTTCTAAAATAAGAAGGAAAAAATTATATAATGTAATAATATTTATGTAATTTGTGTATATAAATCAATATAACAAGAAAATAAATATTTTTTGTACCTCAAACTCTTGAAAGTAAAATTGCTTTGTGGCCTCAGATATATTCTTCCACACATAACCATTAGGTTCAATCCGTTGCTTAAATGTGGAAGTCATATTTCTGGAACTCGATCCAGACGGAACCAACCTAATATAACAAATTATGTTATACTATGAAAAAACTGATAAACCTAAGACTTAACAAAAACCAAATAGTGAGTAATGTGATTTCACTTACTATTCATTGATAATTGTTAGAAACTTTCTTCCATCAGGTCCCTCAGCTGCAGGCTGGCAGACGTCTCCTCTATCCGATAAACAGGTGTTGGATGATATATGAGTTGGGAAAGGGGATGGTGTAACATGAGGAGCAGTAGGTGATGCCTCATCTACAACTGTCGGCCTTGGAGGCAGAGGAGGTGAGTCAATGCGAGCTACAGACTGTGACAAACCACCTTCACAGTAAGTTGCTCCGATCATGGCTAAACCTCACGTTATCTTTCTGGTCCCACTTTTTTACCTGAAATTCAATTTTTTCGAATTCTCTACAAATATAATACTTTGAAATCAATATTTGACACAATATATGGAGAAGAAAATAAGGCAATGGAGTTAAAGGTTAAGAAATTGTTAACAACAATAAATCAACTTTAACAATGATAAAATTATACATTGTTTAACAAAGTCTTATAAATACAACAATAAATCAACTTGAAAGCTTAGTGTAATAATGTATTGCATCGAAAAATCACAATGATATAATTAATTTGTTTGATTCCATGTGACATGGGAGTCGATAAAGGTAAATGAGTCCCTAATGTCTGGATTCCCGAGAAGGGTCTTGGTATGTTCAAACGCACCAATGGCAACAGTGATACTTCTTCCACCAAGTGTAGGCTTTTAGGCTTTTGAACACCTTCTTGCAATAGCTTTGAATCTATAGCTATACTTGTAAAAGAAACAGTGAATGAGTTACCGCTCTTAGTATGGAAGACTAATTCTCCAGATGAACTACTAATAGGAACATATTTACCTAAAACATAACCAGTTAAGAAAATTTGAAACTGTGATATTAGAAAACCGTTAAACCAACAAAAACTGGATATTAATGCATACGTGATTGTCCAGACGAGGTTTCAGGAATTGACAATTTTTCAACAAGAAACGATCTCACTAATCCTTATAGGTCGATGTGACATCGCTCTCACCTCTATCGGCATACATGTCCTCTTCGAGTTTAAAGGAAGCTTAAACATGTAGGATAGACAATCAAATGAGAATATGTATAATAACTTCAACAAAGGAAATGAGATGTACATAATAAGGAAAGAGACGTTGTGCAGATCATACTAAACACCTTTAAGTAACAGATCGGCCATGGAAGGCAAACGATTCTTAGTGTATGATGCGGTGATATTTCCTGCAGTTTTGATTCCTTGGGTTGGGATAATTTTGCTACATTCCTTCCAACGAAAAGAATTACTACCATCCGGAACCAGTCGCCATATTGACATTCCTTGAATAAGAATTTCAATGAAAGACTTTACATAATATATTGAAATGCAAATGATGCTATTTTTTTATTAAAATATTCAATTACAAACATATATTAATCACTATCAAAACTTAATTGTAAATTATAATCATCTTCTTCTTCGAAAGAATAAGAATCAAACTTTGGCTCCTCTTCAGATCTCTGACCCTCGTCATCCTCTCCAGAAGAAATATCGACATATTCGTTAGATAGATCGTTTAAAGGTTCATTATCGTTATACGTGACAGATGCATTGATAAAAGTGACATCATCCTGAAATGGCTCACTTTTAGGACTATGCTCTCCTTTTCCATATGATTCAAAAACACATCTAGGTTTTACTTTGCAAACTGCTAACCAATCTGTCTTGTCTCGTTGTAAGCTTGGAAAAGGGACATAACAAACCTGTTTCACTTGCATAGCCAAGACGAAAGGTTCAAATTGTCTCGATCTTCTTCAGTAGTTGATTTCAACTAGATTGTATCGACTATGCACTTTTGTTCTAACATTTGGTGTCAGGTCATACCAGTTACATTTAAATATCACACATCGCTTCACTGGCAAAGCAGGGTACTCAACTTCTAGTATTTCAATTATTTTACCATAGTAATCCATCAAATCTCCTTTTATCGAAACATCATTGTTTATTGTTGACATGCTATGTTCATGAGATTCTGTATGATATTTGTATCCATTCATGAAATACACCAGATATGATTTAACAGTTCGTAGAGGTCCCTTCGCAAGATCACAAATGAACTTGTTCTCTATTGGATTTTCTAAGGCCTAGATAAATTAATTTATCATAGCAAAGAGTATAATTTTATGAGAACACTTAAATATGGTTATGAACTATAATTAAGAATATCTCGAACCATCGAGGAAAGTGTTTTCCAACTTCTTTATTTATATCATCTTGTGTGATGCCTAGTATTATCTCACGTAACAATGTCTCATATAATCTAAATACATAATGACAATTTTTAGTAATGAACAACACTCAATTTTAAATGAAGAAATAATCATGTTGAACTTATTGAACGAAAGGAAGAACCTCTTCACAGTTCAATAAAATGTAACCATGTGCAGCCTTAATTTTTTCCTCTGTTAACATTCTTCTTATCGCATGTCCATATGTTAGTCCATAATATATAAAAATGGACAAGCTTCCATTAGCACCACTCGTTCCTCCCCCATCGTCATTACAAGGAACTTTTCTTGCTCTTGTGTGGACGTGCGGCTCAAAATAATGTCCACAAAATGTACTAACTTCCTCCACTAAATAAGCATTACATATGGAACTTTCAACTCTGGCTTTATTTTGTACATTTTTTTTTCAAGTGATGCAAATACCTATATTGGAGAAAATGGTTATTAAAATTTAATAGATAAAGCATGTAAAAATGGTTATTGCAATAATATTTGTTGATATTGCCTGGTGTGCTAAATGCACAGGTAGATGCTCCATACGGTCAAAGAAGCTTGAAGGAAAAATCCCTTCTAACTTGCACAAAATAACTAGAATTTCATTTTCTAGTTTTTCCATTTCATCCAACTTGATTTCAATTGATGTTAAGCTTTTGAAAAACAAGCTTAACTCTGTTATAGCTTCCCGTACCTTAGCAGGTAGCAACTCTCGAAACGCAATTGGGATTAGCCTTTGCATAAATACATGACAATCATGACTTTTCATCCCAAATAATTTGTAATTCCTAAGATCCACACAACTAGCCAAGTTTAAAATATAACCATAAGGAAACTTTAAACTTTTCAACCATTCACACAAAAGCTCCTTTTATTTCTTGTCCAAAGTGTAACATGCTTTTGGATATTTACCGGTGTGTAAATCTTTATGTAACTTATTTCTTCTACAAAAAAGTTGCAAATCAGCTCTAGATTTTGCATTGTCTTTTGTTCTCCCTTCAATGTTCATAATGGTATTGAACAAGTTGTCCAAAATGTTTTTCTCAATGTGCATCACATCTAGATTATGACGTATCAAATTCGTTTTCCAATATGGCAAATTCCAAAATATGCTTCATTTTCGCCAACCAAAGTTTTGACTAATGCTTGTATTTACTTCATCGACTTCTAATTCTGTTACTTGCAGCAAGCCTAATTCCTCAATCTCTTGCAAAATCTCTTCACCAACTTTTAGAGGAGGAGGAGGTATGTTGACCATCCTATTTTTAATGAACTTATGTTTATTGCGCCTAAACGGATGATCTGAAGGAAGAAATTTTCTGTGATTGTCAAACTAACATATTTTTCCTCCATTTGAAAGATAAAACGCATCATAATCATTGTCACAATAAGGACAAGCCAATTTTCTAGCTATGCTCCATCCAGATAATATGGAAAAAGCTAGAAAGTCACTAATGGTCCACATCAAAGCCACTCTCAACACAAAATTGTGTTTCAGGGAGACATCATATGTTTGAATACCATATTCTCAAAGCTGCTGCAATTCAGACATCAATGGTTGTAAGAAAACATCTATTTTTTTTTTCGGATTTGTTAGCCCTGGCATAATCACTGTCAAGAACATATATGCCTCTTTCATACAATCCAAGGAGGTAAATTATAAGGAGTAATTATAATTGGCCATGAAGAATATTGCCGGCCAGATTGACCAAAAGGTTGGAATCCATCTGTCGACAATGCCAACCGAACATTTCGACTTTCAACTACAAAATCAAGATAAGTGTCATTGAAATGTTTCTATGCCAGTGCATCTGATGGATGGCTCATTACTCCATCTTCCTGTTTGTGTTCAACATGTCATCTCACGTGAGATGTAGTAATATCATAAGCATAAAGTCTCTGAAGTCTCGAAGTTAGTGGGAAATAATGCATCTGCTTTCATGGAGCTAATTTATGTTTCATAGAACGATTTCTTGGCTTCAATCTAGGTTGAACACAAAATTTGCACTCTTCTAAGTTCACATCATCTCCGCAATACAACATACATCCCAACCAACAACAATCAATCTTTTCCACAGGCAAACTAAGACCCCTAATAAGTTTCTTCATATTGTAAAAACTATCAACCATTGTATGATCAGCAGGCAATGATTCATTATACCGCTCTAGAATTTTATCAAAACTACGATCTGAAATATGTCCTTCACTCTTTATGTTCAATATTCAAGCAATTGAAGACAATTGGGTCATTGTCTCACAATTTAGTCACAATTCTCAGTCAGCTGACTATAGTAAGTCAAAAAAAATTTTGCTTGTGGGTTAGGTTCTTCTTCAACATTTTTCCTATTTGCCTCAAATGTATAACCGACCCCATCGTAAACTATTTGCCTGTACGAGTTTTTAGTTTCATCAACATAATTCTTTTGAATCCAACCTCCCCGTCATACTCATTTAAGTTGACAAACGATTGTGTTTCATTTTTCTTTGAGGTGCTAGAAATCAACGGTTCCCCATGTCGTGTCTACTCAAAATAATTGGGGATAAACCCTTTTCTCAGCAAATGTAAATTAACTTCATCAATAGTAAGGAAGCATTTATGTTTGAACTTTTTACATAGACATCTTATCTTTGACCCATCCATATATGCAAGTTGCGAAGATGCATAATGAATAAACGCATCAACTCCCTCAACAAATTCAAGATTAATGAAACCATCAAGGGTTAATCTTCTATACATCTAAGATCTATCCCATAAACTCATATCTAGAGAACTGTTATTTTAAACTAGTGAATCCAAAGTTAGTCTACTATGTTAGCCATATATAATAAAATATGTCAGATAAGACTTGTGATTAAACATCAGGTGTTCTCGTTTTGAATCCTAGCTAGGCTCCTAGTATATTTAAACTGAATATACAACATATATGTTTGTAATCATATATGTCATAAGATAATGATTGATCACAATGTGATATTTAATGGATATTAAATATCAAACAATTGCTAAATAAGTATTAATAAAAATATGAATATTTTTATGAATACTTATTTTAATCAATTCGTTGAACATATACAATTTTATAAAAAACATGCCTTGCAAAAATGTGCACATAACAAGTAAAGAAAACCTCATCATTTAAAAGAGCATCAATCAAATTATGGATTCACATAATTAAGGTAATTGGAACAATAACATAAGTCAACCTCGTCATGTATAAATTAATACATAACTGAAGTTTATACTACAAACAAGTTTCACGTCATGCAAGCCATATCAATAAAAGATGTAGGAAGTTCAGATGGGAAGTTCATACTACAAACAAATAAATCAAGAGCAAAAAACTGTAGCAAAAACATAATCACTAACCTCAATCGAAACGCAGAAAGATGTTCCTGAAGTACGTGAAGGTAGATGATGATGATAGAGCTATAATGAAAACCAACAACAAAATCGTTCATAGTTTAATTAAAAAGCGAGATATATGAAAACAGTTGCCATGAAATATTATACTTAATGAAGATCATTAACTATACTCAAATAATTCAACCATCAGGTGTTATCCTCAATAATTTGCATAATTATAAGTCTCCTCCATAA
>JANZLD010000236.1:36593458-36604412 GCA_026413575.1 Erythroxylum carthagenense
GGTTAAGAAAGATTTGACAGAAATTATTCGTATAGTGAAATAAGTGGAAATCTGAGAGTAAATGATTGAAAAGACTCGGAACTTGGCTCGAGAACAACTGATTACTAATGGGGCTGATCTCAGTATTAACGAAATAAAACACAAACGATCCCCCATACTGAAGTAACATTCCCATCTTCCTTAATTCGAGTGCTAGCTTTCTTCAGGAGGTCCAGTTCTTGGGCTACCGATGACTAGCCAATAGGCACTCTTTGGGAAGAGCTCTCTAAATCCACTAATTGATTTTGGAGGATAACAAGAACTTAGAGCCTTCACATCCACCCTTTTCGACGAAACATCTTAAAGCCAAGAATGAAGAGTAACTCTTTATAATCTTATTCAAGGTTGAGAAAAACCTGACAATGCAAATCCTAAATAATTTCTTCAATTGCAATAATTTCTCAACCATTCCATCTCTTATTGAGACTAATTAATAAAGGCTCAAAATATATTTTGTCATGTCTACACTCTATAACCTCTTATAGTTCTTGTCAACTCTTTAGTATATACAATATTCTTTCAACTACTCATACATGGTCTATTTTATGCTTAAAATAATTTAAAATTTATTAAAAATAAAACTATTTACAATGACTAATAACAAGATAAATGAGGTCATAAACTTATGATATGTTCTTTTAAAATATATTGGTCGACCATACTACCATAATGGTTAATCAGTCTATCTAAAGTCTTAATATTTGTTACCTAAATCACCATATTAGTCAACCAAACTTCGTAAAACAAGTTTTTCGAAACTTATCAAGTTCTTTCAAAGGTTAAAACATATTCCTTTGACAACTTGAATAAAAATCATTCTAAAAGTTCCCCAAAAGCATTTTAATGTATTAAGATAGTTTTCTTTAAAAACTTCCTAGTTTTCTACTTTGTTCATCTTTTTATCCTTTCATTGCTCAATTGGTTCATTTGTCTAGTTTATCCTGCTATCAAGCTTGATCTTTTGCATATTAATTTACTAATATCACTAAATATTAAAACATTAGCAGTAACGTATTTTTTATCATCAAAATTATATGTTAAAACCTTACTTGTTCCAATATTTTATTTGATAAAAGTACAAAAGAAAACCCTTAACTTGAAAAGTATTACTATCCATTGCACTTTACTATAATCCTATAAAAAGTATGCTTAATCCCTAAACGATAAAGGAAACTTAAATGCCTAATCCCCAATTCTAAATCCCATAAACCCACATAATCATCTTGAAGTTGAATCCTTAAACATATATTATGTTGTGTATTCTCTCATCATCTACTTTTATATTGGTCCCTGGGTGGCATACGAGAGCATTTTTTTTCTTATTTGAAAATTAATGAATGAGTTATCTATTTTAATAAATGATTATTGAAAATTCATATATCCTAATCACAATACAATAGCAATAATAATAAAGAGAAAGGAAAGAAAAAACTATTTTATAGTGATTTGACCTAGCAACAACTGATCTATTACTTCTTAATCTCCATTTGAGAATTTTGTATCTTCTTTCTTCAATGGGTGAAGAGGAACCTGATGTATAATATCTTCTTTGTCATGGGTAAAGAAGAACTTTTACAATCGTATTGTTTTGTCACACGTAATTTTTTACAATTGTCTTACTTTGTCATGAGTTAAGAGTAAGCATTTACAAATCCTATTTAAGGTATAAAAAAAAAACTAATCCTCAAAAAGTGTACAGCAATTGCACGATCATACGACTAGAAAGTCTCCTATCTTTCTCACATCAATAAACAAAGACTTAAATCTTAGCCAGCTCTCTATTATACCAAAAATTCTTCTTATAACTCGATTGTTGCCAGACAATCATCGGCTAGTTTATCGACTAGTAAAACCCATATTAAGACAAAAAGTCCCCTCTTTAAGTAAAATTTGTCTATAGACCATCAACTAGTTGGCGAATAGTGCTTTAGTCGATGAATAGTGTAATTAATGAGCAGTTTTCGGATAGTGAATAATTTAGTCTATGTATAGTGTCAAACAATACTTATGCACTTACTAAATCATAAAAACATGATTTTTTTTAACTTTCAAGTTCTTTCAAAGATTAAAAACTTTTTTCTTTGATAATTTCAAAATCATTTGAAATTTTTAATAAGAAGAGTTTTGATGATCAAAAGTTTCTTCTATTTTTCTAAATCACTTCTTGATTATGACAAAGTATATGCAGTATGTCCTATATGAAATTGATCATGCAAAGATTAAATTCCCTAATTCATTGACAAGGTATCAAGAAATATTATAATTATTTGTTGCATCTTGACGTTCTTGATTCATCCTTATTTTGGATTCTTCACTTGAATTTTCTTTGACCTCTCTTGAATTACATATGTGCTTCATTTTGTTTATTTACTTTATCCTTTGATAGCTCAATCGATTCTATTGATTTCTTTACTCACTTTGCCCCTTCACTGAAAATATTTCACTTATTATCACAAAAAATAATTCATTAATAACAATATGTTTAGTTATCATCAAACTCATAGTTTAGATTCACTTGATTGAACATCCTGTATTTCACAATCAAAGAAAAGTAAAGAAAAACCATTAAACACTTCACCATTCAAGGTTAGTAGCAGTAGCAGTGTTTTGGTTAGTATTATAGGCTTAAAAGTGGAGTTTATCATCTTAAACTCTACTTTTACAATATTCTTAGCAAAACCTGTATTTGTTTGTTGAAACAAAATCATATCTTATTAGATGACAAGAAATTGGCCAAAACACAGGCCTATCAACATACATCTCCTCTACAAATGTCTCTCTTTTCTGTCCAAAACCAAAAGAGATAAAGATGTAGACATTGATACTTAGCAGAAGAAAAATTGCACGCGACTGACACTTGAATTGAAATGGGAAATTCTAATCACGATGTCTTACATGCTATTGCCAATGCGAAACTCTAATCAGATCAGATCTTTCACGATGTCTCTTTCGTTATCCATATGAAGACCAACAGCCAACAGATGCTGAGCAAGATATAATATTTCCCAATATCTTCATCTTCCTCGCTACTAATTTTGTTTGATCAAAGATCGCAATGCCATCTCAACCTCGGCAAATGGTTGCCCAGCATAAAGCTTAAGTTGCCCCTTCTTGACAACAATTACCCTCTTGGACTCTGATTTCACTGCCTCCTGAAGTTCCTGCAGAAGTTCAAATTTCGAACTCCCTAGTTAGAAACGTAACACGTGAGAAACAAGGAACCTATATACTTCACCCACAAAATTTTCTATCTATACACGTGAAGAACAAAATTACTCACAAATATACCGTATACTGAAGTCCTTATGTTCCCTCCAAACATATATACCTCTCACATATGCAAAGGCTCGCTTTTGCCTTGCGATTGTTAATTACCAGAATAAAGTTAAGATCCAACAGCAGGTCCAGCAGTTAAATGAGCCTAAGAACCAAAGTTAGCTCTTCTATAAGTGTATGAAAAATAGGGATAATTGAGAAAAGCCTCTTATTCCTAACATTTGTAAAAAAGTGTTAACTATGCAAAAGACCACTCGAGTAGTTGGCCCTCTTCGAAGCATAAGAAGAAAGTCTTATGTAAGGTGCGTAGCCTTGCTAAATTCTCTCTCAGGTATTGAGTATGTGGTCCAATAGGACTGAACTACCTTAGAATCCGCTGTTAGCGCTTAGCTAGGCACTACTTAGAGTATCTATCACCCAAATTTAATTCCCTTTGACCAGGTCTACAAGCGTTCTACACGTCAGAAAAAGAAAAAAACAAGATTAGTTATTTATAATTATCATATTAATTTGGTTGTCATTTGAATAATAATAGTGATCAGATTACAATTGAGTATTTTAGATTTATTTCATCAACTTAGTTTATAATTATTTGAATGTTCCCTAAATAGTAAGTCTGTTGTGCTTATAATCTAGTATAAAAAGCTAGTTATGCAAGGGAATAAGAAAGCATTTTTCTCCTATCAAATTCCCATTTTTGAGATCAAAGAGTTCTCTCTAATGAGCTCTCATTTTCTGGATTTTTCAAAAATCGGTCAAAAGGGCAGAAAAACTAACAAACACCCTGAGTTTCTTATTTCAAGTTGCAGGGTCCCATAACTATATCACAGTCAAGGGCTTATAACGGTTTGGTATTAGAGCAAGAAGTTACGGAGGACTCTCAAAACTTCCAACGACAATTTCAGGCTTTTCTAAACACCCTGAGTTTCTTATTTCCAGTTGCAGGGTCCCATAAATACATCACAGTCAAGGGCTTATAACAGTTTGATATTAGAGCAAGAAGTTACGGAGGACTCTCAAAACTTCCAATGACAATTTAAGGCTTCTCTAAAAATGGTTCAGGACGGTCAAGATTGTGATAAGAGACAATGAGAACAAGACTGTGCAGCTATGGAGAACAAACAAGAAGAAGTGGCAGACTTTCCAAAAGCTTGGTTATGAAATTCCTGCAGCACAAGGGCATGAAGGTGAGAGCAGTATTATCCGAGGAACATACTGCATATGTTCTATGTAAAATTAATCATGCAATGGCTGACCAGTTGGGAACATTTTTTTTTTCACTATCAACAAAGAACAGAGGAAGATAAAGTGAGGCTGGCATCCTTCCACTTGGAAGGAGATGCCCAACTATGGTTTCTCAAGTTGGAAAGGGATCGGCCACAACTTCCCTGGGAAGATTTCAAGGCCAATGGCAACATGCTATTTGGCCCACCAGTCAGAAGCGATAAATTGGCAGAACTGTACAAACTTCATCAAACCAGCACTGTGGAGGAGTATCGGCGGCACTCTGAATGACTCGCTGCTCGTGCCAGCACTCTTCCACAAGAACAGCAGGTTGAGATCTTCATTGGTGGATTGAAAGAAGCCATAGCAGTAGAAGTTGAGCTGTAACATCCTCAAGATTTAACTAGCGCTATTAGCTTAGCCGGTTGTACAAACGTCAAGGAATTAGACATCGGAAAGAACAAAGTGGCCAACGACGAAACACAACAAATAATGCACCATTGACACCTTTTGTGAAGCAGCTAAATAGGGCAGAAATGGAGGAACGAAGAACAAAAGGGCTTTGTTACAACTGTGATGAACCTTATACAGTAGGATACCAATATAAATGACTCTTTTGATTGTAGGGAATTGATGATATGCAACCTGAACCAGAAATTATGGTAGAAGAAACAAAGAAGCTGGAAACATCCATTCATGCTATAACAGGAATGCAGAAATCACAGACAATGCAAGTGAAGGGCTTTGTCTACAGGAAGGCCCTACTGATCTTGATTGATTCGGGAAGCACTCAAAGCTTTGTGAATGAATCTTTGGTGGATAAAACGAAAATACCCACTGAATCAAGGGCTGGACTGCAAGTAACAGTGACAAATGAAGAAAGATTACATAGCCCAGGAGTATCTCAATTGCTTTCAATACAACTAGGTCCTCGTACATTTCACTTTCATTTATTTTTACTGCCTCTTTCTGAGTTTGGTGCAATGATAGGGGTAACTAGCTAAGGATGCTGAGCCCTATTTATTAGGACTTTGCAGCCATAAAGATGCAGTTTTGGTGGCAAGGGCAGAATGTATAGCTATGTGGAAGTAAAGATTTCGGCCCACCTACTACTTCTCAGTTAGCAACACTATGTTACGGTCCCGAGTCTGTGATCAAGCCACCGGAAGATGAATCGGAGATTCTTCTTCCAACAAAGGGTTTTTACCTTTGTTCTTCCTCCTGGATGTACCTATAATTGGTAATCCAACACAGCTCATTGAAGGGAGCTGCAACCTTGAAACTCGTTGAGAGAGAGTTTCAGATCTCTAGGTTTTTTCTAATAAATTCTACTTGAATATTATTGCTGAATAACTCCCTGTTTATAGGGAAATCTCCTTACAATAATGAAGACTAAAAGAACTAGGATTACTAACTAAACAATGATTCAGATTCCTTAATAGACTCTCTTTCCTAATAAAACTCCTACTGCCAACTAGAATTCCTAACTAAGCAAGGATTCAAATTCCTTAATAGACTTCCTTTCCTAATAAAACTCCTACTTCCATAAAATAAGGAAGTAACAGAACAGAACTGGAAATAACTAAAATTAGACCACCTAGGATTCCTTATTTCACACAGAATCAGTATCTTAGGCAGTAGTCTTTCTGCGTCATTCATATGTTCGACCCACGAATGCATCCGCAACACATTAGTAGAAGTGGATAAGGAGTTGTAGCAGCTGAATTCCCATACCTGTTTAGTGCCCCAGAAGGGCTGCCACCTACTCGTCAAGGTGATTATCGTATTAATCTACAACTAGGAACAAGAGCTATAGTTGTCCAACCTTATCATTATCCTCATGGGCAAAAAGATGAGATTGAAAGGCAATGTGAGGAGATGCTAAAAAGAAGAATCGTCCAAACTAGCAAGTCTCCCTTTTCTTCTCTAGTCCTCTTTGTTATTTCATGGAGATTTTGTATCAATTATCGCTCCCCAAATGCCCAAACTATCAAAGAAAAATTTCCAAATCCAATAATCGATGAACTATTGGAGGAATACATAGGGCTTACTATTTCTCAAAGCTAGATTTATGCTCTAAGAATCAACAAGTTAGGATGCATGATAAAGATGTGGAGAAAACTTTTCGCACTCATTATAGGCACTCTGAATTTCTAGTGATGCCCTATGGTTTCACCTTCATTTCCACCTTCCAAGCCCTCATAAATGTTGTATTCAAGCAATATCTACGCAACTTTGTCTTGGTATTCTATGATGAAATCCTCATTTATAATCGTACTTGGGCAAAACATATGCATCACTTTCAATTGGTGTTCACCTTGTTAGATAGCACTGCTTGTTCCTAAAATAGTCTAAATGCTTGTTTGCTCAAACTCAAATCATCTAGGGAAGTGGAAGCAAACCCACAAAAAGTCCCCAACCCACTACCATTCGAGCAAAGGCTTCCTTGGTCTTACTAGGTACTGCAAAAAATTTGTGAAAAATTATGGGGAAATTATTGGGCCACTGATAGCTATGTTGCAAAAGAACTTTATTTGGATGCAAGATTCACTGGCTACCTTTGAAGCATTAAAATTGGCTCAGATTTTGAAAAGATTTTGAAAAGATCTTCGTAGTAGAATGTGAGGCCTCAGATTATGGAATATAATAGGAGCTGTCCTACAACAAGAAGGCGGACTAATTGCTTGAACTCTAGCTCAACAACACTAACATCTACAGCCAACAAGAAGGAATTGATTGGCTTAGAAAAAACTATGCGCCATTTGAGATCTTATATGTGGGGATGGCACTTTCTAATACGAACAAATCATTATAGGCTAAAGTTCCTCCAAAAGCAACGTATTATTACCTCACCACAACAAATTGGGTTAGCAAGCTCATGAGTTTTGACTTTATAGTGGAATACCAAGCGGAGTGAGAAAATATTATGGCTGATGCACTATCATGCAGAAATGAGGAATCTATGCCTCAGTTGGGGTTGGTTTTGTAGCTTATTGCCTCTCCCTTCCTCCAGTAGCCAAAATACCCCTGCTGTGAATTAAGAAAGGGAAGGGGAAGAGCTTGCAAAAATCAGCAGCCCTCACTCCCTTTATAGACTAGAGTATCTTATTTGTATAAGGTAAGTTACACTTATAATCGTAATCAAATCAAATCACAATCGTAATCCCTCAAGATATTGAATCTAATCTTTATCTCTAACACTCTACCTCAAGCTTGAGCATAAATATCATAAGTTCCAAGCGACTTTGTACCAAAGACTTGGTAAATAGATCATCTAACTGGTCCTCAGATTTCACATGAGTGATTTTTATCACATTTTGTTGCACCTTCTCTCTGACAAAGCAACAGTCTACCTCATTATGCTTTGTCCTATTTTGAAAAACCGGATTAGAAGCGATGTAAATGGCCGCTTGATCGCCACACATTAGCTCCATAGGTTGTGTTAGTCGAAATTTAAGTTCCTATAATATATGTTTACCTAGACAAGTTATCGAGTTGTATATGCCATAGCTCTATATTTTGATTCTACATTTGAACAAGAAACCACTGCTTGCTTCTGGCCTTTCCATGAAATCAGATTGCCACTAACAAACACGCAATACCCTGTAGTAGATCGCCAATCAATCTTAGAACCAACCCAATCAGTATCATTATAGGACTAAATTGAACAATGCAAATGGTTCTTATGTAAGAGTCCTTTGTCAGTACTATGCTTGAGGTATTTCAAGATTTGAATAACCACATTCCAATGGCTAGTATGAGGGGATTGTATAAATTAACTCACCACCCGTGTACTAAATGAAATGTCAAACCTAGTAACTATAAGATAGTTTAATTTTTTAGTCACTCTCCTAAGTTTAATTTTTCAGTTAGTCTCCTATAGTTTTATGGACCTTTCAAGAGTTCTCCTTGGTCTACCTCAAGTTTGAGGTTGGGATCTATTAGAGAATCTATTAGTTTACATCCCAACAACTCAGCTTCTTCTAGGAGATGAAAAACATAATTGCGTTGGGAGAGACAAATTCCATCTTTAGATCTTGCAAATTCGATTCCCAATACATCTTTCAATCTATGAATTCCATTTTAATAATCATCAGTAATAACAATATCATCAATATAAACGATCAATAGAATTTTACCAGATTATTGTCTACTACATACTGCTTGAGACCAAATTTCTTCACAACTAAACTAAACCGTCCAAACCATGCTCTAGGAGAATGTTTTAAACCATGTACAGATTTCTTCAACGGGCACATTTTCTCAAACTCCTCCTTAGCAACAAACTCTGGAGGTTGCTCCATATAGTTTCTACTAGATCACCATGGAGGAATGTATTTTTTATGTCAAGTACCAAAAGAGCCCAAGAATAAGTTGTGGCTAAGGAGATAAACATACGAACTGATGCCATTTTTTCCACAGGAGAAAAAGTTTCAAAATAATCAATGCAATAAACTTGGGTGAATCCTTTTAACAACAAGATGAGCCTTGAGTCGTTCAATAGATCCATCAACAAGTGTCTTAATAGTATATATCCATCTACAACAAACAATTGAGGCATCAGGAGGAGTGACAAGCTTCCAGCTGTCATTTGACCATAAAGCTTCTATTTACCTAGGATTTTGTATAGCCTCTATTTATACTCTTAAGTATAGACACAAAATCTAGATTTGATTAGAAAGAACAAAAAGAGCAGGACACATGGTTATAAGAAACAAAATTAGAAATCAGATGACAGGCACAAGATCATTTACCTTTCTTTAAAGCAATAGGTCAGTCTAGGTCACTGTTTTCCAGTTCTAGAGACAAATTAGATGGTTGAAGGAGAGGGCTCATTCGAATGACCATCGACCATTTGACGAGATTGTTGGGAATAAACCTGCAAATCTACTCAAAACAATTGATGAAGATAAGAAGGACTGGAAATTGTAGGTGAATTATCTGAACTTTTAGGTGAATTATCCAAGGAGTTGTCAAAAAGTAGGGGTAAACAATGATGGAAGTTTTTGGCATTTTAACTCTCAGAAAAGTATGCAATGTTCTTCAAGAATGTCACATGCCCACACAAACAATCTTTTAAGTGAGGGACTGTAACAACGACAACCTTTTTAGGACCTTGAGTGACCGAAGAAGATACATTTGATGGCTGGTGGACATAATTTGTCAACTCCTAGCTAGAGTTGGTGGACAAAACAAAAACATCCAAAGATACAAGGCAGAAGAGGAAACAAAGGGGTATTAGGAAACATAAGAATAAGAGGGATCTGATCTTTGAAAGTAGTGGATGACATTTTGTTAAAAAGATAGTAAGTTGTCAGGAGGCATCACTCCAAAACTCCTTGGAACCTTCATCTCAATTAGTAAGGTTCTAGCAACTTTTATGACATGCCCGATTTTTCTTTCAACAACACCATTTCGTTGAAGTGTGTGTGAACAAGAAGATTGGTGAATCATACCACAACTTTTTATGTAAGACTAAATGGATTCAAAAAAATACTCTGACATTATCATTTCTGAGGATATGAACAAGACAATCAAATTGAATTTTGATGTCAGATCAAAAGGATTGAAAAATATAAAACAATTTAAAGCGTTCTTTCATTAGATATAACCAAGTCATTTAAGACCAATCATCAACAAATCTGATTTTTGAGGTCACACAAGATTAGGGATGGCAATTTTTGGGCCATGGGCTAGGCCCAACCCAAAACTCAATTATTCTAAGCAAAATATCGTTTTACTTAAAAGAGTTAGGCTTTGGGTAAGCCTGAGCCTAGGCAGTCTAGACCAAGATTCAATTAAAAAAATAAGTTGTTCTATATTTTTAATTTTAAAATTTTTATTTTAAAAAAAATGATGAGGGCTAGCCCTCCCTACACGAGATGGATCCCAAACATCATAATAAACTAACACAAAAAGAGCTTTTGGCTTTATTATTATCTCTGGATGAAAAAGGGATATTATTGATAAATTAGGAAAATACATTTCATGTACATGCATAATATTAGCATACACATACGTGAATTTGATTTTTTTCTATACACATTACAATGACTGTTCAAGCACTCATTTGATTTATTCCGGGATATAAATGATTATGATGTGAATAGTGAATATTTTGTCTTGAAAATTGATTTGGTGAATTATTTTATTGATTTAGAATTTTGGTATTTTTGTACTAGAAAAAATGTCAAGTGGCAAGACAATCGAGGAAAAATAAATGTCAAATGACAGTAGAAATTATTGATAAGTGACATTAAGATTTAATACCAAGTGTCATTAAAAATTAGGTGACAAATAGACTAGAGATTAATGATAAGTGGTGGGTGTCATGACACGTGTCATGACACCCACCAAGCAAGTTTTTACCTTGCTTTTAACCCACCCACGACATATACATGAAAAGACCATCTTT
>JANZLD010000236.1:36609419-36622700 GCA_026413575.1 Erythroxylum carthagenense
GTATAACCCTTTGCCACCAACCGAGCTTTAAATCTTTCTATTGACCCATCTGCATTGTATTTAATGGTAAATATCCACCGGCATCCAACCAATTTCTTTCCCCTCGGTAGATCTGTTTTCTTCCACGTGCCATTCTTTTCCAAGGCCTTCAACTCTTCCAAAACCGCCTCCTTCCACTCAAGAACAGCCAAAGCATCATGTATATTGTTTGGAATTTCTGCACTAGTTAGTGTTGAAATAAAGGCAGAAAAATTCGGAGACAATTTTGCATTATAGACAAAGTTGAAAATAGGGTATTGTGTGCATGACTCTCTTGGTAGTCACCACCATAAGTTTGAGTAAATCCCTTAGCAACTAATCTTGCCTTCAACCTTTCCACACTTTTATCTTTAGGAGAGTTCACAAGTTCCCAAGTTTTATTCTTCTCAATAGCATTTACTTCTTCCATAACAATTGATCTCCAATCTAGTGCTTCCTGAATGTTTCTTAGCACAAACATATTAGTGATTTTAGAGATAAATGATTTATGTGTGTGTGATAATTTCCCATAAAATAGGTACTTTGATATGGGATGATTGGTGATTGGTGATTGGTGATTGGTGCAAGCCCATTTCCCCTTTCTAAATGCTATAGGTACGTAATTATCAACAGAGAGATTAATATGAATATCACTTCTAATTTGTGGGTTAGTATGTATAGGTTCATCATTACTAGACACAATAAGAGGTAAAGTAGCATAAGGGTTACCTGAATTGTTCCTAGGTTCCTTCTCCGAGGGATTTGATAGGCTATGCATTGCAGGTTGTTCTCTACTTCTCAATTGAATCTTCCTCTTAGTATAAACACGAAGCACAGTATTCCGTTCCTTAGGAGCGGACAGTAGTATTTCTCCCCCTATGGATAAATCGGTATTTCCTGGCATGCACAAATTAGAAGTAGTATCTATGGTTTCATTATCAGAAATTATATTGTGATCAATAATGACCGTGGGTAGGGGATTAGGAGTAATGGCCCAAAAATTTTCTTCTTCATTAGAGTTCTTCCCTTAAAGAAAATTTTTTTTATGTTCTAAGAATGTGGCATCCATGGAGACAACAGTTTTTTGAGATAAAGGATTGTAGCACTTATAACCTCGTTAACTAGGAGCATACCCAATGAAGACATATTTTTTAACTCTTTGATCTAGTTTGGAGTGTCCCCTATTTGAGTTATGAACAAACCCAGTACACCCAAATACCCGAAGAGGAAGAGCAGAGTAAAGTTTATTTTCAAGAAAACATTGTTTAACATAGTTAAGCGTGTTGCATAATGCAAAACACGGCTAGGCATACGGTTAATTAAGATGCAGTCAAAACAGCCTCACCCCAAAGGTATCTTGGCACATTCATTGTAAACATAATGGACCGAGCAACTTCTAGTAAATCTTTATTTTTCCTCTCGGTGATACCATTTTGTTGAGGAGTGTTAACAAACGTAGATTGGTGAACAATGCCTTTAGACTTAAGAAATTTCCCAAGGACTTTATTAAAATACTCGGTACCATTGTCAGAGTGAAATATACCAACGCATGTGTAAAATTGAGTTTCAACCATGGTATAGAAGTTTTGAAAGATTTGAGCAACTTCAAATTTTTCACGTATTAAATAAATCCAACATAACTGAGTATGATCATCAATAAAAGTTACAAACCATTTTTTACCAATAAGAGTTTTAACACGGGATGGACCCCAAACATCACTATGAATTAAGTATAATGGTTTGGATGGTTAATATGGTTTTGTAGGGTAAGAAATCTTATGACTTTTGGATAAAGTGCACTACTCACAATGAAGTTTTAAATAATCCACAAACTTAAACAGATGAGGTAAAAGTCTTTTTAGGTAAGAGAAATTAGGATGTCCTAATCTATTATGCCTAAGAAAAATCTTGTTCTTTAGCAAGGGTAGAACGAATACTACTTGATACCAGAGCTTCTTTATTCTTCAAGTTATCATCAACTAATAGTAGAGGCCATCTATCAACTTAGCACTGCCAATCATCTTCCTCGAAGTTAGTTCCTGAAAAACACAATATGAGTCAAAAAAGGTAATGGTACAATTGGAGTCATGGGTTAGTTTGCTTACGAACAAGAGAGTACAAGCTAGTTTTGGAACACGTAGGGCAGATTTAAGGCAAATATTCGAGGATAGAGTAACTAAACCTTTACCAGCTACAGCAGAGAATGATCCATCAGCTATACGAATTTTTTCATGACCAAAACAAGGGTCATAAATATGAAATAAATTAGAAGAACGGGTCATATGGTTAGACGCTCTTGAATTAACGATCCCAGGAGTGGAATTATATGGAAAGGAACACGATAAAGCAGTAAAATCCCTACCAGTTTGCGCCACAAAGGCATTAGGAGCACTTGAGGATTCAGTTTTGGGTTTCAGAAGCTTCAGAATATAGTTGATCTGCTCTTGTGAGAACTGTCCAGCATCCACCTCATGTGCTGATGGGATTTTGTGTGATTCATAGTGAGTTGTATCACTAGAGGAAGTTATATTAAATTTCCCTTCATGTGATCCCTTCCAATTTGCAGGCTTTCCATGGAGTTTCCAGCATGTTTCACAGGTATGCCGTGCTTTATTGCAACAGTCAAACCAAACCCGTGACTTTTCCTCGGTCCTCATAGTATGACCAGTAGTTTTCCCAACAACTAGTGTTTTCAATAGTAGACGTAGGATTTCGTTTGCCAAGCATCACAAATCGCCTGCTTTCTTCACGTTGGACTTCTGCAAAGACTTCTCCAATGGTAGGAAGTGGTTGTCTTCCAATACTCCTGCCTCTAACCTCATCAAACTCAACATTAAGTCCAATTAAGAACTTGAAAATTCAGTTATCCTCTACTGTTTTTCGAAGATAGTTATAGTCATTAGGGGATTTCCATTCATAGTCAATAACCAAGCCTAAGTCTTGCCACAAACGTTTCAAAGAATTAAAGTGCTTAATAACACTATCCTCACCTTGGTGGATCTCACCCAATTTGAAAGTTAGTTCATACACTTGGGACTAGTTTTCCAAATCAAAATACATCTGATTCACATTGTCCCATAGCTCCTTAGCTGTGTGGTAACACATATAGTCGGAGCTAATATCTTCCTCTATAGAATTTACCAGCCATGTCATCACCATAGAATTTTCAACATCCCATATTCCGTGTGTAGGATCGTCCGCCATAGGTTCCTTTTTGTCACCAATCAAATATCCAATATTGCCTCTTCCACGGATGTATATTCTCACTGATTGGGACCAGCGAAGAAAGTTCTCTCCATTCAGTCGTATAGCAGTGATCTGAATGGAATGAGAATCTGAGGTAGTATTGTGAGGAGGACGTGTTTGAACTAGGTTAGAGGATTCACCAATGTCAAACATGGTTGACATAGATTGGCAGGATTGGAAACAATAGGTGGTTGCTAGGGTTTTTGAATGTTCAGGTATGGCTTTGATACCATGCAAAGATTCTAAATTGTTGTATTTCACCCTCTTTCCATCAGTGCATAGATACAAGTATATATGGAAATAGAGAGGGCTATTCTAGGAAACTAATATCTTTACATAATATCCTACTATCTGTACAAAATATCATATCTAATTTCCTAACTATTTAGGAGTCAATAATATCGAGGAAATATCCAACTGGATATTTCCCAACAAGTACTAATAAATTGGGAAGGCCTTTCTCCAACTGATGCATTATGGAAGCCAATTTCTACTATTCTAAGTCATTATCCATCTTTTGCTCTTGAGGTCAAGCGCATTCTTGATGAGGAGAGCAATGTTAAGATCCAACAGTAGGTCCAACAATTAAATAAGCCTAAGTCAATCAAAGTAGTTCCCTTGACCAAGTCTACAAACGTTTTATACATGAGAAAAAGAAGAAACAAGATTAGCTATCAGTTCACTAGCTATCATTTATAATTATCATATTAGTTTGTTTGTCATTTAGATAATTGTGATTAAATTAGACAGAGTAGTTTAAAATTGTCTAATCAAGTTCGTTTAGAATTATTTGAATGTTTCCAAAATAGTACAAGTTTGTTGTGTTTGTAATTTAGTATACAAAACTAGTTATGCTAGCGAACAAGAAAGCATTTTTCTCCTATCAAATTCCCATTTTTTAGATCGAAGAGTTATCTCTAATGAGCTCTTATTTTCTAGATTTTTCAAAATAGGTTGAAAGGGTAAGAAAATTAACAAACACCCTGAGTTACTCTCTGATTTTAGGTTGCAGGGCACCATAACTAGATCACAATCAAAGGCTTATAGCAAACAAGCTTAATGATGTTAACGAAACAACTAGAATTTCTTACTATCACTGAAAGTGGAACAATGTCTGCATTGAAGTCATCCAGCTCGTGAAAGAATGCATCTAGTAAATAGCAAAAGTTGTTTGCATCAACTCGGTCCTCAAAAGCAAGAGTATAAGCAGAGTCCTCTCCATCTAGCAATGAAGGCATCTTTAGAGCAAAAAGTCCTTGTGCTTCATGAATAGGACCTCTTCGCATAAGGACACCCTAAGTGGATCACATCTAGATATTGATTAGAATTTAGAAAGACAAACAATACCTTTTGAGTTAAGAAAATAAAACAAAGGTAATATAGACTTGGAACAATCAAGCAGATACTGAACTTGTAACTTGAAACTTAGTTGAAAAAGGAAGATTTACTATTCAAGAATTTCAATGAAAGCCTTTTAATAATAACACGGCAAGTTTAGAGGTTATAGCAATTACAATAGAACAACTATTAAGACGAAAATCTATATCAACTATGCGGATTAAAATCAGTTAACAGAAAAAGATGAGGTATCATATATTAAACTGCATATTTGCATACAAGTATAATCCACAAAACCATTTCACTAGGAAAAGATTAAACAGTAGAAGAATCAATAGCTTCTGATACATACTAGAACATACGGAAGATTTGACCACCACAAATCTGTCTTTTCATCTGAATGTTTCTCGGCCACTGATCTCTTTCTAGTTTCTCTGCTTCTATTTCTACTGAATGAAACAGGCTTTTTGTCTAAGGGGGCACTTCCTTGACTTTTTTGGGTCAAGTGTTGCAAATATTGTTTCTTGAAATCTTGAGGTTTCCAGCCCTTCACATCTTCTTCTGAAGACCTTTCTTGACTGGTCTCCTGGACATCACCTATAAATTTCTGTTAACATCCCAGAAGTGAAGGAGGCTCCCAAAACAAACCAGAAGATAGTTAAACTAAAGAAAGCGTTCAGCATTAGACTTTTATATGCATGAACGACAGATTTAAGAAACCAAGGAAACAAACTGGGAAGAAAAACAAACAAACAAAAAATAGCCAAATTCATGGAATTGACATTTGAAGAAAAACAACAGTTAAATCATGAATCCATAAACATTACCAGGTCCCATTCCCCTAGCCAAGTTACTCCTTTCCTTTTCCAACTTACTCACCTCATTCTGGCCGGCAGTAGCTTGCATTCCAGCATTAGTTCCCTTAGAATGATTATCACTTTGTTCTGAGTCATCACTGAGATATCTCCTAATCAAACCTGAAAACCCCTCCGGACTGCTACTCATGTTCTTTGGACGGTTTCTAAACTTAAGCTTCTTTTTGAACATCAACATCTCCTTTTCATCCTTCAAATCCACACCATCCTCTCCAATTCGATCCCCTTCATCCCCAAACAAACCCAAATAGTCCATAAAGGACACGGGCAACTTCTCTCTCTTGGAATTCAACTTCTTCTCCAACTTAACCAATCTAGCATCAATCTCCTTCTCAATTTCACTATCTTCATCTCCCATCATCTTCTCACTACTTTCTCTCTCCCTAGCCTCCCTAGCCATTGCCCTTATCTCATGTATTCTCTGTTCCACTTCACTCTCACTAAAATCACTCACATTACTTAAATTAGAAACCAATCTTCCATTGCCATTAAGCAAGGCACTATCTTCCTCAACCAAGTCCCCCAAGTTCCCGTTTTTGTCGCGAGAATTGGCACTGCGAAGTACCCAGACGGTACATATCGTCTGAAACACAAAAAGACCAACCAAATAACTACCATATTTCAAGACACAGCGTGCAGATAATCTACCAAAAAGCCCCTTATACGCTTCACTATTATTCACAGTCTCCGTACCGACAAAATCATCAACTTTATTATTTTGCTCGACCGGAAAGATCTCGCCAGCGCCAAAACCAGCGATTTCCTCGTCTCCGTTAAGAGGTGAGTGGGCCACTACCGGCTCGGGAGCTTCTATGTACGGAACAGGAGCGGTGGGGGAGGTTTTGGTGATGATTTTGGGACGCAAATGGTTTGTTCTCTTGATAGGTCTTCGTGGGCGCGCACTCGAAACAGAATATACGATGAATGGTCTCAGTCGACGCCGGTGATTGGTAGTGCTGATGGTGAAAAGAGAAGGTACGATGAATGGAGGTCGGAGAAAAGAGAAGGTGGCGCTTCCCAGAGCACCAGCCATGGCTAGCCGGAGAGGGCGGTAAGGTTTGACAGCGGCTTAGCTTTCACTCTTTTAGCTTGGACTGGTTGACGCCATGATCGCTAAACGAAGGGCCGAGCAAGAGATTGTTGTGAGGTACAAGCTTTGTTGTTGAGTAGGCAAAGTAGCATAAGCAAATTGAGGTTTATACGATTTGCCTATTGGGCGTTCCTTGTCTGTGTTAGCCTCGGACCCTCTTTAATTTTAGGCTGAGACGTAATTGTTGTCATATAGTTGAAGTTTTAGGCAAATTAAAGTTTATAGGATTGACCCGTTGGGCGTTCTTTGTTTGTGTTAGGCTCGGACTCTCTTTAATTTTGGGTTGAGATGCAATTATTGTCATACAGCTAAAATTTTAGGCAAATTGAGATTTATAGGATTGACTTATTGGGCATTTTTTATTTGTGTTACCCTTGGACTCTCTTCAATTTTGAGCTGAGACACAATTGTTGTCATACAGCTAAAGTTTTAGGCAAATTGAGGTTTATAGGATTGACCCATTGAGCGTTCCTTGTTTGTGTTAGCTTCGGACTCTCTTCAATTTTAAGCTGAGACGCAATTGTTGTCATAAAATTGAAATTTTAGGCAAATTGAGGTTTATAGGATTGACCCATTGGGCGTTCCTTGTTTGTGTTAGCCTCGGACTCTCTTTAATTTGGGCTGAGACACAGCTGTTGTCATACAGCTGAAGTTTTAGATAAATTGAGGTTTATAGGATTGACCCATTGAGCGTTCTTTGTTTGTGTTAGCCTCGGACTCTCTTCAATTTTGGGTTGAGACGTAATTGTTGTCACACAGCTGAAGTTTTAGGCAAATTGAGGTTTATAGGATTTACCCATTGGGTGTTTCTTGTTTGTGTTAGCCTCGTATTCTCTTCAATTTTGGGCTGAGACGCAATTGTTGTCATACAACTAAAATTTTAGGTAAATTGAGGTTTATAGGATTGACCCATTGGGTGTTCCTTGCTTGTGTAAGCCTCGGACTCTCTTCAATTTTGGGCTGAGATGCAGTTGTTCTCGTACAGCTGAAGTTTTAGGCAAATAATAAAAAACTTCCTTAAATCGTTGATTCTGTATAATTATATTAGTTCTTAACAATGAACATATGACAAAAGAAGAACAAAGTTAGTACCACTGAAATAATAAAAGGGTAGAATTGGAGTAGCCGTACGTTTTTTGTTTTTCAATTTTTTATTATTCTTATTAAAATTAATATATTAAATAATTAATTAATATATATTTAGTTGATAGTAAATCATATTATTAAAAAACAAAAAAAATCACTTTTATAGTTTTCATAATTTTTGAAAATTAGAAGAAAGCAACTCAAATAAACAATTTTTTTTACTGAATTTAAAATTAAGAACAAGAAATTAAAAAAAATAAAAACAAATAGGGACTTATCTTTTTAGAAATTATCATTACAATAGTTGTCAATTTGATGGGTCTTTACTCGTGAAAATTACTTATAAATTTTTATTTAAAATAAAATGTTAATTATTAAATTTTTAAAATTTTATGATATTTTGCAATTATATTTTAAAGTTTTAAAAATAGCAATAAATACTTAACCAACTAATAGACCTTTTATTAACAATGCTAGCAAATTTAATATATTTTTCACATGGATGACATGTGAAATATAAATTCTATGTAAGAATTATTAATTAAAAATCAAAGATCAAAAGGTAACCTAAACTCTTCACGTTGTCTTTACACTTCTCGACACTTTTTTTTAGGAAAATTAAATTGGATTAAGAAGAATAAGAATTTAGGACAACTATTATCCTACTAATAGCATATCAAAAACATAGATCAAATGACATCTACCCTCTAATGTATTCTCAGAGCTTCAAAAACGAGTTAAGAAAAACCCCATTTTCAATGTTTCACCAGAAGCTTCCTAATTATCGCTCCAATGTCTATGTTGTCAACATCTCCAGATGGTTGTGGAGATAAAATCTTTTTAGTTTGATCCTCGTAACTTCTTATTCTCTTTCCATTTTCACATACTTTCCTTTCTTAGGAAACATAAAGGCCTCGTTTGGTTGGTGGAAAAGTAAAGTAAATTTGAAATCTGATTCCTTAGAAATTAAATCTATAAAAAGTAAAGATGTTTATATATTTGGATGCTTATAAGAATTATAATAGGAAAATTGGGTGGATTTGTATTATGGTGTTTAGTATGCAACAGTATATTATGGAATATAATTTAATTTTGAGTTTTGTTTCTAATTATATCCTTACAAACAAAATCGAAAAAGCTTTCATTTCGTGCTAGTCAAGCTTTTTATTAACCATACAATGGTGTCCTCTCTTGTATTGAGGATCCATTCTCGCCAATGTGAAGGTGTTGATGGAGCATAACACACTAGTTATAAAAGGCGAAGGTCTGAAGGAATTTGAAGACGATGAACAGAGCGATCGAAGGTACAGTAGCAGAATAGATCTGTCAGAGAAGATCTACAATACCACTGGTCGCATCTTCCTCACACTTCTCTCCCATGGAATTCCCCACCTTTGATCTCCAGCCTAAAATATTTTGTAAGGTTGTAGGTTTTGAGCTACTTGTAAGTACCTCTATGGTCACCTCTCGTCTTTTAATTCCTTTCCTTTTTTGTCATTCATATTAGATTTAGGTCATCACTTCCTGTTTCGTCAAAGTTCAATACTACTATCTGATTCGTATATCTTCAACCAGGCCAATAAATGATGAGGTCTACACTCAACTTACGCTACTTCCCCCATCAAAGGTATAATTGTCTTCCAAGTAGTGCTCATTTGCTTCTTTTGGTGATCGTTTTAGAGTTTCCCTTACTTTCCGAGAAGCAAAATTTGGTCTTTTGTACTTGTTGGGAGGTTAAATTGTAACATTCTCGTTGGGTTTCAGTTTGTTGACTCGGGTTATTAAAATGTTGATTTTTTTCTCTGATCTTTTGTACTTCTTGGTTACTCAATTTTATTGTAGGATATAATACTGAGTTTATGTCTTGGAGATAATTATGTTATTTGTTTGATTTTTCTATCTGCAACATTCTCTGTATCTTTGTAGTTGGCATGAAGAGTTTCAGAGGGAAAAGAGATTGAAGAGATAAATATGGATGAAGAGGGTTGTGGTGGATCACCAACAAAACCTCCCTACACATGTTCTGCAAATCGCTAACAGCATTCTCCTTATTCGTATATGGAATGCACTGATTTTTATGTTTGTGCATGTATTTTAGCTGTAATTTACTAATGGGAACTATTATGTCCTCTGGCATTCCACAAAGCGAACTAGACTCATCTCTAGGGCACAGTATAAATGGCAGTTTCAGGAAGTCCAGTCCTGGTTTGTACTTTAAGATATTATTGACTATCATTTGTTCTCACCGTCTCTTTTATTATCATAAGCTTTTCCTATTTCTATGGTGTTCATTTACTTAATGAAAATGATTACTATCTATATGATTTTGATCTCATAATATCTTGTCAAGTGATGCCAATAAGATTTTTGGAAATTGCTTTGGTAGAATATAAGCATTTTATCCACTATGCATTTGTTATTATGGGGTATATGCTACAATTTTTGAACTATCTCAAAAAGGAAGGTTCAATTCTAGCAATATTCATTTCATTTACTCCTGTCAATCTTATGGAAGTTGTTATTGACTTTTGCAATGTAGAAACTTTAGCTAATGTTTTCAAGTTAATGTTCTAAGCAATTGTTTAATTTTCACGCAATGCAGTTGTTTCTTCTCGAAGCATATCTAGCTTTTCCACTTCGAGCAAACTCACTTCAAATTCAAGAAGAATGTTAAAAGCATTAAAAGAGTATGCCAGGAGCCTCATCAACCTTGAACTGTTCACTCAAAATATCAAGGATTGGGTTCTACGAAAGACACATTCAGATTCGGACAATGTTAAGTATTCTTTTAAGTCTCCTTTCTCAATTAATGAAATGCATGAACTTGACTTGACATTGGAGGCTCTCCTATTTCAGCAACTATATCATACGCCTTGTTCAGCTTATGCCTCTGGCAGTATGAAAGAAGATGAGTATTTTACAGTAGAAAATTTCTTTTGTGCTATAATGAGTGGCCTGTGGCATACATTTTGGCGCAAAAGTAGACCTCTTCCATATTTTATATCTTGCCCACATCATCCTGGATCGAAGTTTTATACTATAGAGAAGGCAATTTCAAGGGGAAGGCTTGAAGAGCTTTATGGTCTAGCTATAATGTCATAAACTGAGAGTGACAAGCATGCTCACTAGGATCAAGTGTTAGAGTATACCTTATTTAGATTAGATATATTATCAGGCTGTGAGTTGAAATTATCTTCTAACAGTATATGTGAAGCCATTTTTTATGGTGTTCATATACTTATTGCCAGGAGTATGAGCAAGTTCAACACATATGATAGTGATTTTGTTTTTATTTTGGTTTTTGATTCCAAGTATGATGGGCTGGTGAAGCTTGGTGGTGATATTGGTAGACTTGATATGAACTTGCCAAACCCATACCTTTCAATAAGTGAATGGATCAAACATCATGCTGATGTTGAAGTTTCATCTATCGACCAGGTATGGAATAAGCTAGGTAATGCAAATTGGGGTGACTTGGGAACCTTGCAAATACTTTTGGCAACTTTCTATTCCATGGTCTAATGGAACGGACCTCCAAGAAAGGCAATATCAACATTGGCATAAAAACATAGCTTTCAAATTTGGAAGCGTAGAGCAAAATGCCACCTTATGGAAAATCAAAATGCAATAGTACCATTTCAGCATAAACATCAAGGAGAGATTGTGGAATTTGATCAAGGGGAAAGGCCTTCTTTTGACAAGTTTTCATCACGTTTGAAACTTCGATAGGGTGAAATACTATTATTGGATGACCAGCAGCAGGGGCATAAAAGTTTTCAGATAAAGAATTCCTTAGTAGGAGGGAATTATTTCCTATATACTGCTATATCTCTAGGTTATCTAGCAGGGTTGTTAACTTTATATGTTGGTGCTCACCCATCAAAATTAGATGTACCCTTATTTTGATGGTGCTCACCTAGTTGGGGTTTACTCATCCTTTTGTTTAGTGATAAGTCTATTAGAAGTAAACCATAATTAGAATAGTTGTAGTCACCTAAATGAAAAGTGAAATGTTAAGCAAAGGCACTTCAAATCTCACTAGACCTTAAAATAAACTACATATTTCAGCAGAGAAATGGCGTGCCAAAAAGAAATCATGATAAGCAGAGAAGTTCCAATTGCTCTTGAATAAAAAGAGAATATGATTTTTTAAAGCCATTCATGCAATCAAAAAGGAACGAAAAGATTGCAATTTCATTTGACAAATAGGTTTCTAAATTGTTTCCAACATACTAACTTTTAGCTCCTTTTTTGTGTTCTTATGATTTTCTTAGAGCTGAAGACGGTGAGCTAAGGTTGGGGATAAGAAGAGCTGTTAGACCTAGAAACTGGCTTCCTGATTGGGTCATTGGCAATCAGAATTCTTACTCGAGTGTTCTTTCTCCAGTGGCTATTGCAATATCCAATAAAAACTTGTTTCATGTTTCCAAATGGAGATGTTTGATGGTGAGACAGAAATTTGTCACATGATTTTAGTCAAGTTGGATGATTATGTTGATTTTAGTCAAGTTAGATGATTATGTAAATCATACTTTTTTTGGAAGGGTCACTATGTACCTTAAACCATATTGCTAAAAGCACATATCATAAACAATGGGTGAATCCTATTTTACCATACCATTCTCTCTTTATTCCCTAAGATGATGGAAGATGAACATCTTAGAGAAGTCTGCAGTACTTGTTCCAAGCTCTGCTAACTGTGGGTTTTATTGAATGATCAATGTCTTTATGGTCTAACAACTTTAAATTCCCATCCAAAAATCAAACTAAGTGATGAACTATTCATATTGATCCAATAATATGGTCGTCTTTTCTATTTCTTACATCTCATAATGTGTAGGGATCTATATCTAGCTTTATTAGATTGGAAAATTTTCTTATGCAGCACTGGAAACTTGTTTAATTGTCAGCTTCATCTTGTATATTACTGTTGCTACATATACATTCACCAGCTATGGGGATTAATCTAAGAACTCAAAAGGATGAATCTTTTAATGGAAGACAAGCTTATAGCTCCCTTAACAAATCAAGTCCTTTTTAACAATCTAAAACAAAGAAATGCTCATTTTGCCCAAGGATCATCTTAAGATACAATTATAAACACAGAAAAGAGCTTACCACTCTTTCGGTACATAACCAATGTGGAAATTTTGTGCAAAATTAGAATATAATATAACAGATGAAGGCAATTCAATACCATCCTAGCATGCAACTGGACTTAATTAAATGGTATTTTCATTACTGGGCTTGTGGAAAAAAGCTAAGAAGAAGAAGGGAATGGCTACGAAGCCTAAACCTAGTAAGAGAGAGCTCAACTCCTACACCATTTGTGGCACAAACAAAATCGTCAAAGGTCTCATTTTCCTATCTTAACTCTTTTGCACGTTTGAGGTATTCTTCAAAATTTTGACTTTGTCTCTACTGTTTCCTTTATTATGCTAGTTGGCGATTATTGGTTGATGAGACTATCGAACACTAGTAAGTTGCCGTATGTAGCGCCCCCTTACCATAGGGTATCCACCGGAACGCCCGTAGGTCATTCCGATACATTTCCTACGACAAGAGACCACTACTGACAACAACCACTACACTCCTCATGGCATCACAATCATAAGATAGTAATAAGAA
>JANZLD010000236.1:36642443-36659131 GCA_026413575.1 Erythroxylum carthagenense
TGCCGAGATATAATTAAATATCCCGAACCCGTCCCAATTACCAAAATACCCTTTCCTATAGGAGGTGGGATGTTACACCGTATATAGCTAAAATCGAGGGGATCGAGATTGATGGTAGAAACAAAAGAAGTCATACTAACGGTAGAAGAAGAAGAATGTTTGAAGGGAGAAGAATCGAGCAAACAAAAACTACAAAAAAAGTAAGAAGGAAAGAAGAAGAAGAATAATATTTGAAGGGGCGGTCGTGTTTTTCAAAACAAAAAGAAGAATATTTGAAGAGAAGAAGAATCGAGCAAAAGAATGGCAGAAGAAGAAGAATATTTGAAGGATGGTCGTGTTTTTTTGAAAAGAGTTGTTGTAAAATAAGAATATTAGAAGAGGAGGTAGTGTTTTATTAAAAGAGTTGTTGGAGAATTGGGAGAAAAAGAAGGGTTAAATTAGCCATTATAATTTTTAGAATAAATTTTTGAAGAAAGTAATCTAAATACTAAGGGGGTGTTGGGATTTAGAATGTTGAGAAAGTGCTACTACTTTCCCTAAATTAGGAAAGTTTTTACTTTCCTAACTACTCGAAAAAATGATAGGAAAAAGATTACTTTCCTAGTCAACAATCTGAGCCAACCAAACGGGGTCAAATGGTCTTCTTGTGTGTTTGCACTCCGATTACTATCTCTCTTATCCTGACTGCAAATCTTCAACACCCGCGAAGGATCTGGCATAATCATCTCATAAAGGAGGGCTTCGTAAGGTAAGAACCCAACTTTAGACTCTTTCAGAACTATTATGCGTGTTATAACTGGCTAGATTAGGTTGTAGAGATATTGCTCTACGTACTGGGTATTCTTAGATTCTTGTTAGAGGCTTGAAGAAATAGCTTGTCTCTCATTGCATTTCTTCTCCAACTGGTTTATGACTAGATGTTCTCTAATATTATTAGAGATTATTTTTGTGAGGGAAATTATGCTTCTTTCCCTTCTGGAAATCTTCTGTTGTTCCTCTCCCACTAGATCTCCTGAATACATATTAGAAAGGCTACCATGTAAACATCCTTATTGTGTTTGGGTGCATGGTTCCACAGTATCTCTTAGATAATGTCATTCAGATTGTTGTGATGGCTATTGAGTGCATGTAGAGATGTAACTTGCCTCCATACTCTCAACACTCTTTATTGCTATTACTACTATAAAAGTTGTAAGACTATATTTGGTTGAGCGATTATTAATGGAATGAAATGAAATGTACTATTATTCCATCATTTGGTACGAGGCTTTATAATATAATGGAATGGAAGGATGATAGAAAGGGAAGGTTTCACATTACATGTCATTTCATCATAAACAGTAAAAAAAAAAAAAGTTACCTCCAAATTGGGAGGTTTAGGATGGAATATAAAATGATAAACAACATTTCACTATATTACATTATAAACCCTTATATCCCTTCTAAAAAATAATTTTCTAATATTACATTCATTTATATTCCATTCCATTATAAAATATTTCATTCCATTCCATTACAAACCATTTCATTTCATTCAATTCCATTAAAAACCTTATATCCAACCAAACATAATCTAAAGAAATCCAAACCTGTCAGATTGTTAAGAGAACTCCTGTATCAAAAAATCAGAGTGGAGTTTAACCCACTAATTCATTAGAGATGAGAGCCTTTTTTAACCTAGTACTAATATAGACACCTTTTTCACTTGGTTAATCATAGTCTTTAGCTTTGGTTCTTGGATCACAAGTGCTTCCACTCTCACCTAAAATATTTCATTTCGTTTCTTTAAAAAGTCAAGAGAACTAAGGAACATATGAAGCACAGGGAGAAGATAAGTTTTCTTTGTCTAATAAAGGAACCATTACACAAGGAAAATATAAAAGAAAACAATAACATGGACTCTAAAACTCATTTGGGACTTGCTTTTCTTAGTCCACAAATCTTGCAACCAAAAAGCTAAAAGATTTTTAAAATAAACTTCGATTAAGTATAAACAATTATATCTCAAGTTTTAACGCTTTGTAAAGTGAACTAAGAGTTGTGCCAAGATAAGGAGAATAAGAATTAGGACTAGAAAGCCCTTCATTGTCATTGGAACAATAAGGGATGATGTGAATGAAGCACAATAAGCAATTCACCTTTGATGGTCACTACCTTTATTTCATCTTCTCTCACTCAACATGTATTTATAGACATAAAACAAAAACTAGTATAGCAACATTTTGAAATGAACAATTATAGCAAGCTATAACTTTAGAGAGATAGAGACAAGGGATAATGCTCTTTCTTAACCCTCTCATTATAAGGTAAAGTAGCATTTTTTATTTTTATTCATGTGAAAAATGTATTAGTTGATGTGGCTTGCTATATTAGCATCATTAAAAGAGGATTTAAGGACAAATTAATTTTAAAAAATTAAAAGTTTGATCATTTTATTGTCACTTATTAAAGTTTGGGATATATTGCAAAATTTAATAAAATTGAAGATTTTTCAGTAATTAACAGTAAAATAAATAAATGTGTATATATTAAGAGAGTATCATTGATGAAAAAAGATTGCATTAAAGATAATAAAGTGAATAAATCCTCTAGTCTTGAATGTTTAACAACTTAAGAAATAATATAAATTAACATCTTTAGCTAACGAAATAAAGTTATATCTTATTCTGCTTTATACAAGATATCATTTTATCCCTTTATCACTCTTCAACAAAAAGAAAAACAATTATAATTATTGGATAGTATCGTAATAGGTGCAATGAGCATCAAAATATTCGTATTGATAAAACAAAATTTTTAAGTCTCTTATAACAATTTTCATTATCCTTAGAGAATTTTTGTAGTATTTATTATTAATTTAAACTCTTGTTAAGGTTAGACATTACTAATATATAAATATTTGTTATATGTAACTCTAGCAACTTTTGAATCTTTGAATGCAATTGTACGATATTTCTCTCTATTGTAAGTTTACATTTTCATATTTATCAAATTCTAAAAGTATAGTTAAGTGCCAGTCTCATCAAAGATTATTATAAACATTTGTTAACAGCTTGACATGAGTTTCTGATCTACACTTATGGACTGGTGAGGACATTTATATGTCTTAACTTAACTATAACTTACCTAAATTTGATAAAGAAATCATTTACACAAGCTATGCTTATTACTATGTATTGATTTAAGGTCTCTAAAGACATATTGGTAGTACAACATTTCTACAATAAGAGCATTATAAGGATTCCAATCAAGGTTTTGGTTATATTTAAACTATCTAAACCTTGAGAAACATACTTCTTATCTTATTAAGTAGTATTGAATTTATTTTAGTTTCGAGTACTTTATGTTTTAAAAATTGTAGAGAGGATCTTGAAGGAATCTATATCATGTTATTCTAATAGTGTGCATATGAAACATTTAATTTTAAATAACAAAACCAACTATATATAAAGTCATATATTATGAGTGTATAAAAGTATTAAATCTAGAAACATCATTAACTGAAAGAAACATACTAATGTGTAACAGTATCATTGGAACAAAGTTTACAAGTATAACCAATATAAACCATTTCAATAAGAGCAAGTCCTTTAACTTTGAATATTTTAACAACTTAGGCAACAATAATCTTAGATATAGGAAAGTGGTATCTTTAACTAAAGAAAAAAGGATTTTTTTTCAATTTTTTATTTGTTACCACCTCATCCCTCTATTAGTTTGTGATAGGAAGAATAAACATGATTATTCAAGATAATATCATAATTAGTGTAATAAATATCAAGATTTAAACATTAGTAAAGTTGAAAGTTTTAAGTCTTCAATAGTAGTTTTCATAGTTAGATTAAAAGGTATGTTCAAGAAAGAAAAACTCTAGCTTCTCTCAAGAAATCTCATAGTTCTATGGGATGATCCTTTTGTTTATGACAATCCTCCCTACCTTCCTCGTTGCCTCTACCTCCTTTGCTTTCTTGCTTCTTTAATCGTTTACTACTTCCCTTTTTCCTCTTTCTTTCCTCCTTTCTGATTTCCATTTTCTCCTCCCCCTTCTCTGGTTACTTTGTTTTGGAAGTCTTTATCCTGTAATGATCGTTATATCATTATGCTTTTCTTATATTTGGTTATTATATTTCTAGAACTAACTTCTAAAGGTCCTTAACAAGTAGAGCTTTATTTCCTCTTTAAGCTATGGCCATTGCTACTCTAAACTTAGGATAATCCAACCTTCTTCAATTTCCTCCTTTACCCTCATTTGTTCTAATTCCTCCAGATAAGTCTAAAAGGCTCCCTCCTTTTTTATACATTTCATCCCCAGCTCTAGGCCCTTCCTCTTGCAAACTTTGGATACCTGAACTAAAGTTAAATTAAAAGTGTGTTTCAAGAGAACTTACTGACTCTCTATTGCAATATTTCCTCTAACCATGAAAAAGGGTTCCTTCTTTGTCTCTTCCTCTTTAAACCTCTTAAAAGAGGGTGCATCATCATGGTTTACTATAATGGTTGGCTTTTTCCTAGTAAAGCACCCTTCTTTTCCTAGTTATCAAACATTGATCTATGAAAATATGGAAAGGGAAGGGTTTGCAGGAGTTGAGTTGAATGATGACTAACTTTTCCTCTTTAAATTCTCCTATAAGAGTAATGCACTTAAGGTTATTGAGGCTAGTCCCTGACACTTCAATGGCTTGCCTTTTTTTCAAATATGAAAAACTAGGGATTAAATTAGAAGAGGTGAAGTAGAAATAAGTGCATACATAGGTCAATTTCCATCAAATTCCCCTGAAATACTAGTCTACAATAGGCATGAGCCATTTTCCATTTGGCAAGTTTCTTAGGTAGACCACTATGCATGGATGATGCTACAACATCACAAAGAAGAGTAAGGAAATGCTCAGCTATGCGTGAGTGTGGATTTGAAACAAAAGTTAATGAGAATTCACTTCTCAAATTATAATAAAAGGACAGTGTGGTTAAGGATTCCATAAAGGTAATATACCAATTGAGACCTTCCCTCGTGTAATAAGGGAAAGATTGGAGACCAACAGAACTAGTAAAGGTGAATGTTGAAGACCAATCCAACTTTTTGTTGCTTTTTAGGGAAGTTATTCAAGCGGCCTCAAGTGAACTCCCTCAGGATTCCAAAAGGTCTAATCATGAATCTAATTTGGCTTCTAAGGTTTAAGGCTCCTTATAGACCTATTACCTAAGACGTAATTCCATGTGAAGAATCCAAAGGACCTTATAATCCTCTCTCAACAGTTCCATAAAATTATAGTGATCCTCATCATGATGAAGCTAATGTTTTAGCTAAATTAGAGCCTATTAATAATGATTCCATTAAGATAGTGCAATCATCCTTTAGAGAGATAATAGCTCTAAAGTTAGATATCTCTTAAGGGATTAAAGGATTCAAGTAAGTTAAAAGAAGGAGATCAAATCACAAGGAAAAAGGTAAACCATCTACTCATTACTCCAAATAGATTTATTTCTATTTTTGCATGGAATAAAAGGGGAATTAATGACCTTTAGAAGTAGCTAGTAGTAGATAGCTATATTCAATCTCTCAAGCCAATGTTGGCCTTTTAGAGACAAAATTGAGAGATGATAAATGAAAGAACCTATGATTCTTAAAAAATTAGTGGTGTTTGCTAACTAACCATGATAAACATCACCTAGATAGAATAATGGTTGCATATAACTCTTGTCTTGTCAAATTCTAGAGTTACTCTTATTCCTTATGATGTTTGCATTTATTAGTTGAAGTAATGGGTCTAGGTAGAGCATATAAGACCTTTATATATGACAAGAACATCTCTTTCTAAAGGAATGAATTAAGGAAAGAGTTATTAGGGTTTAGGAATTCAATTTTGGACCCTTAGCTTATCTTAGGAGATTTTTTCTTAGTAGGTGTGATCCGTTGGACATAGATACAATTTTTGGCTTTTTTTGGTTCCTTAAAATGGGTTTTTATTGTTCTTGGGGATATCAAGATACCACTATGTCGGGATATCTTATCTGTTTCTCCCGAAAAATAGATATCTCCAGAAAGAATTTTAAGTTCAATTTTTTTTCTCTCCACCCGGACCAAACCGATTACTCTACTTCTTGTATTTAAAGTTATTTATGTATCCACTCCAATGATACTATTGTTCCATACCATTAAGGAATAAGATTCAGGGAAAATAGTATCTCTGAAGCTAAAGGCATCATGTCTCTTAATAAGCCCTACAAAGAGCTCATCTCATGCTTGTCCTAATTAGAAGTCACTAAACTTAAAGCTAAAGGGAACTGATTTACATAGAGCAATAGGTAGGAAGGCTCTTGACTAATTAGGAAGAAACTTAATAGGGCTATAGTGAATTGTAATTAGATGAAATTCTAGGATAGTTACGCTAGATTCTTTGACAACCTTCAACCACTCTCTAATTTAAATACATACACTTACAAAGAACTAGAAAAGAGCCTCTCCTTTTAGATTTTCTAACTTATTATGTCACTTTGATGGCATTTAGGATGCAATTTAAAGGGGATTAAACCAAGAGGTTTATGGGTTTGCCTCATTTGTTCTTACAAAGCTAAAAGAAATAAGGAAGCAGTTAAAAAGTTGAAAATACTAACTTTACTAGATACAAAAGCCACTCTTTCTAAACCTAGAGTAACTTTTTGAGAAAGCAAGAAGAGAGCTACCTATATCTGAAATATAATTATATAAGGACAACTAAAAGGGATTCAATAGGAGAGCATATCGAAGCCTTGGAAGATCAAAACTTAGAGATTTTATAGAAATTAATGGTGTAGTGGTTGAAAGAAGGTGATAACAATACAAGTTACTTTCAAAGGTCTATCCTAGTTGGGTCAGGATGTTAATTCATAAGTTAAGCTTCTATCATATTTTAGAAAGTAGTTCTGGAATATAATGGGAACCTAGCTTACCCCTCTCCCTCTCACCTAGGCATATCTTTTCTAATGCCCAAGCTAATCACAAATGATTAAATTGGCTTCCTTACAAAGCCAGTTACCATTGAGAAAATTAAGCATGTAGTTTTTATTTTTAATCTTCATAAGTCTCGTAGTCTGGAGAGATTCAATGCATGTTTCTTCCAAAAATCCTAGGGTCTTAGAAAACTAGATGTTTGGAAGTTGTCCTAGAATTATTTTTTATCTTAAAGATGGTGATTCCTTGGAATAAAACATATCTATGCTTAGTCCCTAATTCTCCTAATCCATCGTCCTTAAAGGACTTTCACTCTACATCTTATTGCAATATATTTTACAAGATAATATCAAAGATATTGACCCTCAAGATCAATGGAACTCTCCCCTCTATTATAAATGATGTAGGCAACCTTCATAAAAAGGCATAAGCATAAATGATAATGGCTTAAGACTTGCTAAAAAATTATCATCTACAAGGTTCAGGTAGAAAGTGTGCAATGAAGATAGATATATATAAAGCTTTTGATATAGTTAACTAGTCTTTCACCATTAATACATTAATAGTTTTGGATATCCATATAGGTTTATATCCTAAATTGCCTGTTAAATCCCACCCCCTCATTCAATATGATCATTAATAGGGAAGCCTCTAAAAGCCTTTAACAAACTAAGCAATTAAGGTAGGAGGAATCTCTCACCCTATACCTTTTATAATATGCAACCTTTATATTTACTAGTCTTCTCATATTTAACTACCTAAGAGGATGTGCAAGGATATTGACATATTGTTTAGGAACTTTCTATAGATAGGAGATTGTAACGCAAAATCAAAGGTTAAAGTTAGTCCTAATATGTTTGGCAAGGCAAAAAAAGGTCTGAGGATTTCTTAAATTCATATTATAAACAAGTCCCTCTTAGCAAGAGGCTTTGCAGATTAGCTAGTGACATGGATTCTTTATGGACTAGACGGGCACATGTTCGTTATTTGAGGAATAACAATCTATAAATGGAAAATCCTAGGCAAGATTCAACTTAGAGTATGAAGCAAATTATGAAGATAAGGGAATCTCTCCATTCCTTAATTTAGATGAAAATTTGGAATAAAAAAGACTGGTTATAAGGTGATAACTGAAGAGCTCAGGGAACTCTATACTCGCTTGTAATTGCACAAGGTTTAAGAACTTTATCCATCAAATGCTCAAGTAAATGCTTTAACTAGTGAATGGAATGGATTATAGTGAGAGGGAGGCTACCAACCATGGATCGCTTCAGGGGTATTATTAGAATAACAATAAACCTCAACTGTAGATTATGTGTGGTCAATCCTAAAACAATTAACCATTTGTTTTTTAAATGCCCACTTTCAAATTTGTTATGGTGAGATGTGCTAGGAAAATGTGGAGCCTCAGGTCAGGCTACTAATCGGGACCAACTAGTCCTATAGGCCTTGAACCTCATCTACTTAAAGAAGTGATAGGTATAATCTATAATGTGTTTTTCTATGTTGTAGAATGTGTTATTAGGCATTTTCTTAGGTGATAATTATGTGTTAGGACTTAAATTTGTCTTTGTTAGTGATTTTGTGTGTTTTATTTAATTAGGGCAAGAGTTTGATCTTAATTCATATTTTAGAAGTCAAGAGATTTTTGTATTTTTAATAATTTGGGGCTATTTTTGGAACAAAAACAAATGAATAAACCCTATAAATAGCCCTAAAAGGATTGAGAAGTATAACAGGAAAAGAGAAACATTAAAAGAGGCAGCTAGAACATCCAAAAAAGAGATCAAGGAGGCAAATACCAAAAGAACAAAAGCTGCAGAATTTTCTAGCTCAAGGACAAGAAAAAGAACACATCCAGAATTTAAACTTTTTCTTTCCCTATTATTGAATATTGATTATGAAAAATTGTGGATACAATTGGCTATAGATTGCTTAATTATTTTAGGAATCACTCTTAGAATTGTTTTGTTAAACTTTTTTGTTTTTAATTTAATAGATATCTACTTTGTGGCATATATTGTTTTATATTTGATCTAAATTGAGAGATTAGGTTGAAATATTTGTTATGTTGAACAACCATAATAGACCTATAAACATCATATTAATAGGAAATTGAAGAGAGATCGTAATTATTTTTTAGTTAACTATATAATTGCCTCAAAACGAATTAAGTTGTTATTAAGGGTTTTGAGATATTGAGAGGTTGCAATTTAATTCTTATCTATTTTAGTTGAAATTACTTCAGTAAATCTATCGAGAGGGTGATAATAATAATTAGATATCTAGGGTCGAGTATTATTAAATCAATAAGGTGAAATGAAGAAAAAAAACAGTGACAGAGGCAATTCCTAAATTGTTACCATTGATTAATCAACAAATTCACTATTGTTTGTTAAAGATTCAATTATGAGTTTTCTTTAGTTTAGTTTATTTTCTAGTTATATTATCATAATGCTTAGCTCAAACAATGTGTTACAAAATTTTTTAGGTATCTAGAACAATCCTTATAAGAATGATATTATTTATACTATAAGGACATGACCAATATATATGTGGTCTAGATAAATTTAAAAAGTAAATCAATAAGAAGGATGATGTATCAATTGTTCAAACAAAACTTGGTTATTCAATCTATAGCTTTTAGAGAGGAAGGAATTAGAGAGTATTCTATAATAGGAGCTTATATGTTAGTCAAGTGATCCAAAAAGAATCTAACTTAGATTAGAGAATTGATTATTGCCAAAGGTACTGAATTGGTGTTATCAAAGGCATCAAGGACAAATGGAACCTCTAAAATGCCTTCCATCCACTATTTTACTACTATTTTCATTAATATATAATATAGGCACTCTATGATCATGTTTGGTAGCCCATGTATGGATTGTAAAGTTTATTTTGGAACTGCTTCAGGGGCTATTTGCCTTATAATTCATTTGGATTTTGCCTTGTACTTCTTTTGGATTTTTCCTAGTAACAATCTTTAATTTATTTATAAAGTAGTTCTTAGTTCTAATTAAGGGTATTTTCATATTTTTCTTTATTAGTTAAGACTATGGTTGCGTAAGGAAGTATAACCCTGTAAATATTTGTGTTGTACATCTTTATGAACTTTATTGAATGTCTAAATATAATTATAAACTATTTTATCTCAATTGTGAGTTTATTTTTATTAAACCCTAAAAATATAGTAAAGAGTTAAACTCATCAAAGATTTTGTTTACACTGCTAATAGCCTAATCTAAGTTCTTAATATTCCTTTTTTTAATAAGGACACCTACCCTAAGTTAATCATAGCTTCTTCAAATTGTAAAGAGAAATCAATGTTACTTTTCATACTTGACACTATGGATTGAGTATGAGAACAAAATCCAAGTTTTTAATCAATATGGAGAATTCCATTATGCATTTACATTTGGTGCTGGTATAAGAACACCAGAAAGATTCAATTTAAAGTTAGTTTTTTTAACCATCTAAATCATAAGGACACCTATCCTTTAACATATTGTCTGCTATTAAATTCTTATTAGTTCTAATAATCCAATATTTTGTAAATTATAGGAGTGATCTTAAAAGAATTTACAATACACTATTACAATAGGATGACTATTTATAAATCATAAGTATATATTTATATAATAAAATAAAATATTTATACGTCACGTAAAAAGAGTACAAATTTGTTGATATTGAAAAAAGTTATCAACTAAAACAAGTAGACTGGCATACAGTAATATCATTGGAATAAAGTTTGCTAGTAGTATTAATAAGATAAACCATGTTTGTTTTTGTAAATTTCTTAGCCTAAACATTTCAACAACTTAAGAAATAATAGATAATAGGTTTATATTTTACATAATTTTTGGGGTTAAGTTACTAGGTATGTAGCACGTTTATAACATTTTAATACAAATTATATTATATTTTCTATATTTGGCTCATTATCTTATAGGTGAATACAAAATTTAGTGCAACTTCCTCCACATATGTCAAATTAAAGAGATATTAAAGTCATTTGGAAGATAAGAAGATAGACAACAACTTATTAGAAGACATGAGAAGCTAATTCTAGCTCTAAGATGTTAAAAAGTGGAGAAGTTAGTAGAAAAAGACACAAAAAGTGTCGAGCATGTATAGTAATAAGCACTATCTTTTTTCAAAGACCTGAGAGGTTAAAAAGAAAAAAAACACTAATTTCAGAGTTAATCCTAGATCGACGTCAGACTTATCTTGAATTTACAAAGAGAAATATTATAAAACTAATGTCGTTTACAAGTTGGTTTCAGGAGCTGGTTACTTGTGGCTTTATGATTGCTAAGAATTCCATAATAATACCAATGATGTTGTTGGTACTAATGTGTTATTGGTTGTCAATGATTTCTTCAGTTTAAGCCATCTAGAACTCTATTTTCGTAACCTTAACTATAAATAGTTGTATTAAAATTAACATAGGATCTTTTGGCATAATTTTGTTAGACTTCTTATTTTTAAATATTTTTTCTTTCTTAGTATTGGAGGACCTTGTGGCATCTTCTCATACTCTTTTCTTCTACTATTTTTTATATGTTGAGAATTATTTGTGTATGTTTTATTTTATTATGCTTAGTGGCTTGCAATCCTAGTTAGGATTAGGGATGTATTATTTATATATGATTTGATTATTTAATTGGTTGAATGTATTCTCTTTATTCTTAAAATTGGATTTATGATCAGTTATCATAAATTCAATCTTAGGAATTATATAAAGGAACAATAACTGAAGTAGAATCTACACATTAGGAGAATAAATATTCTAGTGCTAGAAAATGATAGTACCCTAGACTTTAGTGATAACCAATATATTAACCATGATAAATAAATTTGATTAGGTGAAATTATGCATTGAGAGGTAGTAGTTACTTAATTGCATATATGGTTCTTGGTGTAGAACAATGACAGCCGTGACAAATTTATATAGGGGACATCTAATTGCTTATCATTAAAATCAATCCCTCATATGTTAGATTGAGTCAAAATTCTAAAAACTATGAGTTAAAGCAATTACTTCTTCACTTTCTCCTAATTTTTAATGGATCATTTAATGAAGAAATGATCAAATTTAGTGAGTTTTACTTAGTGATCCAAATACTTTTACTAAATGACCTTACAAAAAATGAGCTTTGAATATGATGCTCTTTATATTGCATAAAAGAGTGAGTGAGAATTTGCCTACGATCAATTGATATAAACTCTTTTGAAGAGTGGAATTAAGGGTATAACACATTCATAAGAAATTTTTTTACTCTGTATAAGACGATTAAATTGAGGAGGCATATTCAAAATCTTACATAAAATAAGAGAGAAGCAGTCTATAAAGCTTAGGAAAGATACAAAGCTATGCTTAGCCAATGCCTACATCACCAATATTCATTATAGTTGGTGATGTAATTCTTCTATGATTACCTCATCCTAACATGACAAACCTTGATTGACATTATTATGCAAGGGATTATCTATACAAAAACTACTCATAAGGTTAAGGATATTATCAAGACTTTGGCCAGAAATTTTTTTACCAAAATGGTAAGGGGGAAGTCAAAGGCATCCCTTTATGAGGTGTAAGCATCTTCAAATCTAACAATAAAATAGTGGATCTTTTGAGTCAGATGAAGATGATCTTAAATTAAGACATAAATAATAGGGAGGCATGTTACTAGTATAGAATATATGAGCATCCATCACGTGCATTTATCAATACTGAGCCAACCTCTTAGCTATAATAAGTAAGCAAATTACAGGACTACCTATAGAGGAAATCAAAGAATGCATAGTGAACCTTTTAATAACATATATAATCTGAGGTGGAATAATTACCCAAAATTTAATAAGAGTAGATAACAACTAGAGTAGGTAGATACATAGGACCACTTAGGTTCCAAAATATACCTTGGTTTTAATAACAATCGTCACAAAGCAATGATTTCAGGGAAACAATTAAATAGTTTATATTTGAACATTTGGTACAATCTAACAATGCATCTATTAATAACTTAGAGATATAAATGAGCAAACTAACTAAGGTAGTGTATGAAAGAGGTTTGAAAAACTTTTGAGTACCACTAAAGTAAACCCTAAGGACCAAGTTTCTCTTATCAAATTAAGGACTGGTATAACACTTGATGCTGGTGATGCTAGAGATAAATAAGTGATGAAGTCAAGAAAGCTTGGGGAGGATACAATGGAGGAAATAATAGTAAATGAATGTTAGTTTTATTTTCATCCAACATTGGTATTGATTTAGAAAATGACGTAAATGGGAATAGAATAGAACTAACACCAATTCCATCCTTAATGAATGCCAGTCATGAATATAGACCAAAACCTACATAAAATGTTATATGCTACTAATTTTATAGCCTTATAGACTTAAAAAGAAGAGGTTTCGATGTTTTTAGGAAATTGAACATCAAACATACTATTCTTCGAAGTATTAGCTCAAATGCCTAACTATGTGAAGTTTTTAAAGGAGGTTACCTCTAAAAAAAGTAAATTAAAGGAGTATTGTAGTGTAACATTATCATAAATATAAGTTACCTCTAAAGGATCCAAAGAGTTTCACTATTCCTTGAAAATTTTAGTGATCTTAAAGTTCTTAAATGTTTATATGATTTAGGTGCTAGTATTAATATATTATCTTTTTCTATTTTTAGAAGCTATGAATAGGGAGTACATTAAATGGAAATGATGATCAGCTAAGGCTCTATCCAAATCAACCTTGCATGGAAGTGGCGTTAACTGTAATACCTGAAGATCACAATTTTGTCACATGAGAAGAAGAAGGAGTTGAGCCAACGACCCTAAACAAAGGCACTTCTTGGGAGGCAACCTAAGGGTACTTTTCACAATAGTTTTTATATGCATGTGTGTTTTTGAATTTGTTTCTTTTTACTTGTTTTAAGTTTTCAATCAAAATGAGAGAAATAATAAAACAACAAAACAAACATTTTCTCGTTATTCTGGTGCTTCTAGAATTATATAGTCATGATTAGAGTGTGAATTGACTAGAGAATTTCATAGCAACTTTAGCATGTACCTTTACTCTTATGATTGGTCAATGTGCATTATCTTTAGAAGAGTAGTGACTAGTGGTAGAGAAAGTTGATGAGATTTTGAGCCTTATTAGACTGACACATTCATATCAGTCTCATTGTGTTTTAATAATGCATGACTTTCATGAAATGTAGATCTTGATTTTGCCTTGAATTTTTTTTGAGACCACATTTTTATCACGTGCATTAACATAGGTATGATTAGGCATTCTTTGCTTTTTTGAACTACATTAGCCAAATAGCCTACCCATTCTTGACTTTATCTACCTTTTTTGTATTAGCCACATTACATGCTTTAACCTAACCAAATGTCTTTCACAAGCCTTGAAGCTAGTGGAACATTTGTTGATTTTTTAATTTGTGGATGTGCAAAATTCTAAGTGTCGGGATATACATATGTGTAAGTTGGTTATAATGTTAGGATGTTATTTTATGCCTTTTCATTGAAATTCTCATATTTATGTAGTTTATTTTAATTTTTATAACGGAAAAGAAAAGACAGGATAAGAAAGAAAGAAAGAAAAAGCAAAAGAAAAGAAAAGAAAAGAAAAGAAAAAGAAAAATAAAAAGAAAATAAAAATAAAAATAAAAATAAAAATAAAAATAAAAATAAAAATGTTTAAATAAATATATCAAGGAGGAAGTGCATATGTAGTTTGCAAGGTTATGCACTCTTAATGCATCCTCCTAAAGTTGTATTGAATAGGTTACTTGAGTATTTTAAATATGAGGTAATGTCGGCTTAAAAGGGTCACTCTTTATGGTTTCAATTTATTGTCATCAACTCTATGAGTGATCCCTTTGGATTGGTATAAACTTCATATGGTTTGTGTATAAGAGCTCGAGTTTGAGTTGTGAACTGGTTTTTGCATTTATCATAGTTGATGTACACAATTGTGATTGAATGTTGGTTTTTGCACTTTATGTTACACTGTGTGTTGCTTGTTTTACCAACTTTAATGGATTTCAAGCCACTTGATTTAAATACATCTCACTTTACCTTTATCTACATTATAAACCTAAAAAGTCCTTTGATCCATGATTTCACATGTTACCTTTAGTGGTGAAGAAATGAAATGATATGCAAAGTTGTGGATTATCATGATCATGAATGGTGTTGAGTGTACCTGTGGATGTATTTTATTTAAAAACATTTTTCGAGTCTACCATTAGATTGCTCAGTTTTTAAAGGTATTAAATGTTGATTGATCATAAGTAAAAGCTTGGAATGTTAAGTTCTTTCTATGAATTTTTGAAAGTTGTTCATCTTTGTTTATGATTATATATTCTTAGAACATAAGGGAAATGAGTTAATATTTTTTGGGTCTATGAGCTTAATTTTGATGTTTTGCCTTAGGATAGCTAAAAGCTAAGTGTGGGGAAAATTGATATGTGCTTAATTGATTGTTTAATTATTTCATAACACTTAACAATTAATGACATGAAATTGCTTAAGATACTCACTTTGACTCATATGTGATTTTAGGCATAATTCAAAAGCAAAGAAGTTAAAATGACTCAAAAGCACGATATTGGAGCCATTTTTTGAAGATTAATTTTAACTAGTCTTCATGGAGCAAAAAGAAAAAAATTAAAAGACAAAAATAAGATAAGAAAAAAGAACACAAATAAATCAAAGTTGCTCACGACTATTGTGCATAAACCATGCAAGGTGTACGTGAATTTAATGGTTTGCATGGGCATGCACACCATTAATTTAATTAATGAAGCCAAGGATGATGGACAGTAGCCCATGCAATGTGTTTTATGGGAGTTAAATGAAGACAAGGCAGCTGGGAGACGAATGACACCAAATTGACAATCTAAGAGGCAGCTGGACATAAGCAATATGGCAGCAATTCACGAAGAAAACAACACGTCAGCGGCTAGAGAAAATTGGATTAAAAAGTAACTATTTACATTCTATGCAAACATTGTTTGGTTTGTGTAGTTATTTACATTTCACATAAACAAAATTTGTTGTCTGCGTTTCTTCAGTAGATGCATTTGTTTTAAATAAAGAAAAGAAGAGTAACGGATAGAAGGGAGCATAAGGTTTTAAAAAAATAGGACCACAAGGTGGAGAAGTTAGCAAGAGGGACGCAGTGACTTTCAGCTGAAGTAATTTAAGAGTAAAACAGTGTTTTAGGTTGAAGGAGTTCGAAAACTTTGGGGGCTTCGGGAGAGCATGAAGATGGAGGTAAGCTCTCCACCATAAGGAGACCTATAAAAGGGTAGCTTCCCGACTTCGATTCGGGGGAGACATCAAAACTGATAACCCAGTTAAGCACTCTTTCTTTGTTTATGTTTTTTCTTTTTCTTTTTAGAAATTGATTGTGCTATACTATGTTAATTTATTTAAGTTTTGTGTATGGATAATCATATTCTTGTTATTGTTCAATTATTTGTGCATGAACCCATTAGGTATTATGAAAAGATGATTTGGGTGTGTTCATTGGATCATTTATTTACAAACCCATTGCTATAATTTCAATATATCTGTAATTGTTATATTTTAAATTCACATGTAGTGACTAATGATTCGTAATCATTAGGGATAACATAACATATGTTAAATGACACATTATATGTAATTTTTGTTGGATCGGAAAAAGAAAGCATGCTATATTTGGAGAAACGGTAGATTTCAAAACTTTTATGAAATCATTTTT
>JANZLD010000236.1:36680043-36690168 GCA_026413575.1 Erythroxylum carthagenense
TGGTTTTGAAATTTAGTGAATGTGGTGTTATTACTTTATTTTATTGATGCCATGAGGTTAATTAAAATTGATCGTATAGTAGTGCACCCTCATCGTAGGATATGTACCGGTATGACCTGCAAGCGTAGCGGTGTATACTCTACGGTAAGGGGGCGTTACAGTTATTATAAAGACAATAAGTCTTTGAACTAAGGAGGATGAGTTAAAGCAGTAGAGGGAGAACATCTTTCACACTAAATGCCATGTTCATAACAAGGATGTAGTATGATTATTAATAGAGGAAGTTGTATTAACGTTTCTAACACTACCCTTCTAGAAAAGTTGAGTTTGCCCACTATTAATCATATAAACTCATACAAATTTTAATGATTTATTAGATGTGGGGAGATTAAGGTGAACCAATATCTAATTTCCTTTTGTATTAGAAGATATTAAGATGAGGTACTATATGATGTCATACTTATGCAAGCCAGTTTGTGTAAAACCCTTAACCTTTCCTTTCATTGAATATAAAATTTATTTTCGATGAATAGTATTTTGAATAAATAGTGAATTTAGGTAAATAGTGATTTTTTAGGGACTCAACACCAAAATATTGGGAAAATCCAAAATAAGTATTAGAGTCTAATAATACTGAAATGAATAAAAAATAAGTCCGATTGGATGGATTTCAGGAGTTTCGAAAGTCCTAAAATGGCCTTTTGGAAAATAATGGGTATTAATGATTTAAAACCCATTTGAATTTTTTTAAAAGCATCCAATCAATAAATATTGACTCTAATTAGAGTATTTCATGGTCAATTTAATAATACTACAGTTATGGAATATTTTCAAAACTTAATTTGGTTAGTTGGTGAATTAAATTCGTTAAAGGGCAATTTGGTCTTTCTATAAGAAGTTAGTGGATTGATGAGTCATTAGAAAATGACCAATTAGAGAGTGACATGTATAGCATTAATGGGGAGTATAAAAATCAAAAAGTAAGACAGCTTAGCTTCATTTGTTGATAAACATGAGAGACCAAAAAGGAAAAAAAAGAAGAAGAGAAAAAGCAAAGTGGCTTTCGAACAAGAAGAAAGAAGAAGAAGAGTGCAGCCATTTTTTATCGAATTGGAGCATGATTTGGAGAGATCTTGATCAAGACTCATTGCTTACCAATTACCCAAAAGATTGGAAGAAAAAGTGGTAAGTTGTCCTAGCTTAAATTTCTAATTTTTGTGGGTTTTTGTGTAAGATGGATAAGTTTAAGATTAATGGTGATTTTTGACTTGCCATGGAGTAGATAATAAGCTTTGAAGCATTTAAGGGTTGAAAACAAGAACATAAACTAAGAAATCAAGAATGAGAGGATCTGCCATGGCTAGGGATTCTAACGTGATTTGATCCAAAAATTTTATTTTGGTGTTTCATGATGTTCATAGCTGGAAAATTTTTATTTTGGTGTCTAATGATGCTGACCTTGATGATTATTTGTCCTCTATTGCTAAATCTCTTTTGCAGGAACATAATGATATTTTTCCAGAGGAACTTCTAAAAGGTTTGCCGCCCATAAGAGGAATTGAGCATTAGATTGATTTAGTGCCTGGAGTGTCATTGCCTAATAGGCCATCATATCGCAGTAACCCTAAAGAGACTAAGGAATTACAAACACAAGTGGACGAGCTTATAGCTAAAGGCCATGTCAAGGAGAGTATGAGTCCATGTGTTGTTCCTGTGATACTAGTGCCAAAGAAAGATGGAAGTTGGAGGATATGCGTGGACCGTAGAGCAATCAACAAAATTACAGTAAAGTATCGACATCCCATTCCTAGGTTAGATGACATGTTAAATCCATTGAATGGTGCTATGATTTTTACTAAAATTGATTTGATTGGGGTATATCACCAAATTCGTATGTTCTAAGGTGATGAATGAAAAACTGCATTTAAAACTCAACATGGACTGTATAAGTGGATGGTAATGCCATTTGGTTTGATAAATGCACCTGGCACTTTTATGATATTAATGAACCAAGTACTTCATGCATTCAGTAATAAGTTTGTTGTTGTGTACTTTGATGACATCTTGATATACAGTAGGAGTTTAGAAGAACACGTGCATCATTTGAAATGTGTACTTGTTGTCTTATGTGAACAAAAGTTGTATGCAAATGTTAAAAAGTGCAGTTTTTGTATGGATAAAGTTAATTTTCTTAGTTTTATTGTTAGTGCTAAGGGCATTGAGGTTGATGAGAATAAAGTGAAAGCCATTAAAGAGCGGCCAACACCTAAATCTGTTTCAGAAGTATAAAGCTTTCATAGTTTAGCCAATTTTTATAGAAGGTTTGTTCCACACTTTAGCATTGTAGCTGCACCATTTACAGAGGTCATTAAGAAAAATGTTGCATTTAAGTAGGGTCCTAAATAGGGAAAGACATTCATGCTACTACAAGATAAATTGTGTTCCATTTCTTTGCTTGCTTTTCCTAATTTTGATAAAATTTTTAAAATTGAATGTGACACCTTTGGAGTGGGTATAGGTGATGTGTTAATGCAAGAGAAACACCCTTTGACATATTTTATTGAAAAGTTGAATGGAGCGACTCTAAACTATTCAACTTATAATAAAGAATTGTATGATTTAGTGAGAGTGCTCAAAACATGGCAACATTACTTGTGGTCGAAGGAGTTTGTCATCCACACTGACCATGAGTCCTTAAAGCATCTCAAAGGATAAGGAAAGTTGAATAGGAGGCATGCAAGATGGGTTGAGTTTATTAAGACATTTCCATATGTCATTCAATATAAACAAGGTAAAGAAAATGAGGTAGCTGATGCACTATCTCGTAGGTATGCTTTAATCTCTACTTTAAGTAATAAGTTATTAGGATTTGAGTATATCAAGGATTTGTATGCTGTTGATACTAATTTTGGAAATGTGTATAATGCTTGTGAAACTACTACATTCAATAAGTTTTATCGCCACGATGAGTTTTTGATTAAGGAAAATGGACTTTGTGTGCTAAATTAGTCTTTGCGTGAATTATTAGTTAGAGAGGCTCATATTAATAGGCCATTTCAGTGTATAAAAAACATTGGACATTTTGCATGAGCATTTCTTTTGACTGCATATGCGTAGGGATGTAAAACGTGTTTGTGCAAATTGTGTTCAGTGTAAACAAGCTAAATCTAAAGTTATGCCTCATGGATTATACACACCATTGCCTATACCTAGTGCACCCTGGGAATATATTTCTATAAACTTCATTTTAGGTTTGCCTAGGTCTACACATGGTAAAGATTCAATTCTTGTGGTTGTTGACAAGTTTTCTAAGATGTCTCATTTCATTGCTTGTTATAAAACTAATGATGCATCTCATATAGCAAATTTTTTCTTTAAGGAAGTTGTTCGTCTGCATGGAATTTCAAAGACCATAATTAGTGATAGAGATCTTAAAATTTTGAGATCTTTTTGGGAAGTGTTGTGGGAAAAGTTAGGAACTAAATTGTTGTACTCGACTACTTGTTATCCACAAACGGATAGACAAACTGAGGTTGTCAATCGTAGTCTTGGTACTTTGTTGCTTGTGGTGATTAGTAAAAATTTGCACACTTGGGAAGAATGCTTGCCCCTTGTTGAATTTGCGTACAATAGAAATGTTCATTCTTTTATAGGTTTTTCACCATTTGAAACTATGTATAGTTTTAACCCACTAACTATTATGGATTTACTTCCTTTGCCTGCTAGTGAATTATCTAATGTAGATGGTGTAAAGAAAGCATATTTGGTAAGGAAGATCCATGAACAGGCCCGTTGGCATAATGAGAAAAAGAATAAGCAATATGCATCTAGCGCTAATAAAGGAAGAAAGTTGGTTTCATTTGAATCCAGAGATTGGGTGTGGGTGCATATGTGTAAGGAAAGATTTCCTCATAAATGAAAGATAAAGCTACATCCAAGAGGCGATAGCCCATTTCAAGTTCTCGAAAAGATAAATGACAAGGCCTATAAATTAGATCTCCGAGGTGAGCATGTGGCATTAGCGCTTCATTTAATGTTTCTGATTTATCTCCTTTTACCATTGCAGATTCGAGGATGAATCTTTTTCAAGAAGGGGAGGATGATGTGAGCTTGAGAGAGTTGAAAGACAAGTCAACTATCGAATGACCCATTGACCATGCCGAAATGACCGATTACTTGTGCTAATGCTAAGAGGCTTAGAGAAGCTTTTGGTGGGCTTATATGCACCATGGTTGATGAAGAAAAGGCCTTTGGAGATCAAGTTACAATCAATAACATCAAAGAAATAACACTATTCACGTGTTCTGACTTGGTCCAAAATTCTAACATTGATCAGGCTGAATCAGCCAACTAACTAACATAAAAATTGTAGATTTTTGTCTTAGCTTTCCAACGGTATAATATTCGCCTTAATCGGAGGTCTGTAGCTAAGATATGCTCGATTTACTAAAGGATGTTCTACTAAAAAAATTTTATGACTTCTTAAGTGACTTTTCATTTTTCTAGTTAGGCTTTTCATTTTTAGGCCCACTTTTTGAGACTTAAAAAGGTTGTTTTATGTGCTTACTATTCAGATTATATTTAGAATAATTTTAGGTCACTTTGTGAGGGATTCGATCCTGAAATTCTCTACAAACCGATTTTACAAACTTATCAAGTGATTAGTTACCACTACTATAGTTGTAGGTCTAGTTAATATGAATAGTGTTATGACGTGCTATGTCAATTTTGGTGTCATTGCTCGGAAGTGTGGTGCTTTACTTTTTGGTTTTATTTTAATTATTTTTTGTATATATTTGTTTATAATTAGTTTCTTTTCAGTTATTTCTTAATCTTTTCACTTTTTGTTTAGTATTTTTGTGTTAAGAGACAAAAATTTGCAAGGACGGAAGCAATTTTTCCTATAACTCATTTTCTCAATCTTATAATCATGTTTGGAATGATCATACAAACTTTAATTATGGCTAAGATAATCAACATAATTAATTCCTTGATGGTAAGCATGACACACAACAATTCCCGTATAAACTAGAAGCTTCTTATTAGGACTCAAGGTACATCTCTGGAAGACTTGCCTAATATTATGACTGCTAACAATATTCAACTTCAACATAGTGTATAACAATTCTAGGAGGATATGATGCAACTTCAACATAATATAATTAGAGAGTCATGATTAGAGAGTGAACTGACTAGAAGAATCCATGAAAATTTTAACATGTACTTTTGCTCTTGTGATTGGTCAGTATGCATTATCTTTTAAAAAGTAATGACTAGTAGTAGACACAAGCAAGTGAGATTTTAAGCCTGTATAAACTAACACATCCATATCAATCTCATTTTCTTTTATTTATGTGTGACCTTCATAACATGTACATCTTAACTTTGCTTTGATTTTCTATTCAAGAAAACATTTTTATCACATGCATTAACATGGAAATGATATAGACATTCTTTCTTTTTATAAACTACATTAACTAAATAGCCTAACCTTTAATGTGAATTTTCATGTTGTTAATCCCCCTTGAGCTTTATTAACCTTTCTTTTTGTGCTAAACACATTACATACTTTAAACCTAATCAAATGTTCTACCCAAGCCTTAAAGCTAGTGGATCACTTGTTGATTGTTAATGATTGTGGATGTATAAGAGTATAAGTGTAGGAGTGTGCATATGTGTGAGATAGTTATAATTATCGGGATGTTATTTTATGTCTTATAAATAAAATTCCCATGTTGTAGCTTCTTTCAATTTTCAAAGAAAAAGAAAAAAATAAAAGCAAAAGAAAAAATGGAAAAAAATGGAAAAGAAAGAAAAAAGGTTTGAATAAAAATATCAAGGAGGAAATACATTTGTTTTGAAAAGTTATTCATCATTATTTCTCCTCCTAAAGTTATATTGAATGGGTGATTTGTTTATAATGTATATGAGGTAGATGTGGTTTTGAAAGATCACTCGTTATAGTTTTAATGTATTGATATCATCCATTTTTATAATTGATCCCTTCTGATTAGTTATGCTTCATGTGGTTTGTAATGTGGGAGCTTGAATTTGAGATCTGAAAAGTAATTTTTGCCTTCATCATAACTAATGGTACCTAGTGTTAAATGAATGTTAGTTTTTGTGCTTAATGTTATATTGAGTGTTTTTCTTGTTTCACTAGCTTTGATGGCTTTATGCTACATTATCCAAATACATCTTACCTTAGCCTTGCCTATATTATAATCTTAAAATTCCTTTGATTCATGATTATGCATGTGATCCTAGTGGTGGAGAAATGAAATGATATACAAAGTTGTGGAATGTCTTGATCATGAATGGCTTTTTAGTGTACTCATGAATTCGCCTTATTTAAACACATTTTCTCAAGTCTAACTCTAGATTATTCAGTTTCTAAAGGTGATGAATGTTGATTAATCATAAGTAGAAGCATTGAATATTGAGTTCTTGCTATGGTTTTTGAAAGTTATTCATCTTTGCTTATGACTATATATTCTTGGGAAATATGAAAAATGAGTAAATTTTTTGGGTCTATGAATTTGATTATGATGTGTTGCCCGAGGAAGGTCAAAAGCTAAGTGTGGGAAAAAATAGATATGTGCTTAGTTGATTATACATTTATTCCATAATACTTAGTGATTAATAATATGGCATGCTTAAGACATTCACTTTAGTTCATATTTAGTTTTAGGTACAATTCGAAAGAGAAAGAGCTAACGTGAGTCGAAAGCACTATATTTGAGTCATCTTCTTAAGAACCATACTCATTTGTCTTCATAAAACAAGAAGGAGAAGGATTAGAGCAAGAGAAGACAAGAAAATGCAAAAAGAATTGAAGAAGCATGTTGTCATGGTCATGAGATATGTTTCACAGACATGACAAATTAGTCATGGCATGGGCATGACACACCAAGTCACTCCCATGACACATACACTCATGGGCTTGACACTTCAAGTCCTGCCCATGATTGTTATACAGCTATCCCAAAACCTTAGTTTTTAGTATAAATTCATTGTTTGACAGCAAAAACATTATCAAAAGTTAGAGGAAACGCTTAGAGGCTTCAGGAAACAAGAGAGGGGCGATAGAGGAGATATTTGGGAGATCCATAGAGAGCTAAGCTTCCCGAAGCCAGTTTGAAGAACCCGGTTAACCATTCTAGCCTTTGTATTTGTTATTCTTTCCCTCTTAGGGATTGATTATGTTATCCTATGCTTATAGATTTGGGTTTTCAGGAATGAATGAAATTAGAATTAGTAGGGGCAAGTTCATGTTTTCACTAAGCTGTACATTGGAATTAGTATTCTAATTCTAGGGATTGATAATATTCTTGGTTTTGGCTAAGTTGTCAATTACAATTAGTAGGGACAAGTTCATGTTTTATAGGGGTAAGGTCTTTGGTGTCTGCTTTAGTTGATTGGCTTTAAGTCTAAATTTTCATATTTATGTCAACTAAAGAATTGGTATGCAGTAACAAATAAATTTAGTAAATTAGCCTGTTGTAAAAAAAATTTAGTAGTTCTCCATTCCTTAATTTGAGTGGGTTTAGTAGCTCTTATTGATATCTTAAGAAGATTTTTGCTTAGATAAGTTGACCTTCATCATCTAGTTAAGGATTTTCATAGTTTATAATCAATTCCTTCTCTAATTCAACTTTAGTATATATTTTGGCATAGTCTATCCTCCTTATTGAGCTTGCATTTAAAAGATAACTTAGATCTTTTATTGACCAGTATTCTAAGGTATATTGTTAAAGTTTATCTATATTAGAGTTTTTTTTAGTCTTTCTAACTCTAAACCTATCCACCTTTTTTTGTAAGAATAAGGATTTGATTATAATGTGACATAGCCTCAATTCAAAGATCTTCATCATGCTAGCTTCACTATTAACTTTAAATAAAAGTAAGTATATTTTGTTTTTTTGTGTATTCTCCAAACCAAGTTTATTCCAATTTGCAATAATCCACTCTACACCACAGAAAATTCAAAACACTTATCAATAAAATAATCCACCATAGTAGTATGCCCTTAGAAGCTTTTGTTCTGAGCACCTTAATTGGCTAAGAAACTGTAGACAACTTTCACAAGAGTTAGGGGTAGGGAAGAAAAAACTTGAGGGACCAAAGGAAAATACTGGTGATGATACCACTTTAGACAGTTACAAGCAAAGATACCACTTTTGATTAAGAGTGCTTTAAGGCCTAATAGGAAGAAAAGGAAGTAACTAGAGGGTGCTAAAGTGGAGGAAGAGATGGTTGGCCAAGAACAAGTGATCTATGAAGCAGTCCAAGTAGTAGGAGGGGTGGAAAGGAGAGAAAGAAGAGAGGAAAGGGAAATAAGTAAGGTCAAATTCGAAATACCCTATGAAAAGTAGGGTAAGGTGAAAGAAAGGACTAAGGAGGAATGAATGAAATAGCAGCATAAAGGATTTGACGTGATAAAATATGAAGAAATAAAGGAAATAAAATCCATAAGTTATGGTTATTGGGACCATGCTCGTTTCTAACGTTTTACAGGTTGGGCGCAAAAGTAAAAAGAAAGACCATGATGAGTTAACAATATACAAATATGTAAATTTTAAATGCTTATTTTTCTTATTAAAATTTAATATCTATACTTAAGTGATTTAAGTCATAAGTCCGCATACTCAACAAAATATTAAATGATTATAACAACAATTAACAACTTGCAAATGTAAACAACAATAAAATCACTAAAAATAGTAGTAATAACAACAAAATAGTAGCAACAGTAATCGAACAACAATATTATATTGCAAAACACCAAGAGAATTGCACCCACAAGTGTATAAATGACCATAAAAATAATTTCTCTACGCATTTCTAGATGCAAACTTATTAATAATGGTATCAAGATCAATATATCATTATTAATATTAATAAAATATATCATTGATATTAATATTAATAATTTTATTAATATAATATATTAAAATCAAAATCAATAAGAATAATAATATATTTTATTATTATATCAATAAACTATATCGTTGTTAATTAAAAAATTAGTGTATATCTCTAACAAATTGATCTCAAAATTTCCATTTTTTAGGTCTATTGTGCATATGTGTATATCTATCATCTTTTAACTTACGTAAATATACGCAGACAAAATAAATGCAAATACAAAATATAAGAGAGATATATAAAAAGACCTTGTTCTTTTTTTTCCCTTAGCAAGATTGAAACATAATCATTAGATTGCCTAATTGATGGTTAGGATCGAACTTTTATTTAACTCTATTCAATAGCTTGAAATTTAGAATAAGATGCTCAACCACAATTTTTTTCTTTTCAGTTTTTACAAGATAAAGTCTTGGTATATATAAACATAGGCAAATGCATTGACTTTTCAAATTTTACCCTTTTTAATGAATACATTATCTCTTAAATTTTTAACTCTTTTAATAAATAATTTTTTTAATTTTCAACTCTTTTAAATGGGCCCCATTAAATTATAGCCCTGGGCAAGTGGCCTTCTTGCCCTTGTGTAAGGCCGACAATGATTGGAACTATGCTTTTTTATTATTTTTAATGATTGTGGTTGTTATATTTGTTTAAAAAATATCTTACTTCATTCATAAATAAAAATAGATGAGTACGATTTCAATACTTACCCATTAATTTTTGTACCTGTTTGTATTATAAAAATAAGAGACAATTTTGGTTGACCTTATAATTTTCTTTTCTGTTTTGAACTTCTAGATAGAGTTTGTCTATTTATAATAATGGATTGAGTTTGAAAAATAAAAGACTTAGATTTTTAAGAATAAATTTATGAAATGGCTTTGGATTTGAATTTTAACAATAAGCTTAATTTTCATATTATATAAACGTTTCTAAAAAATAAAACCATTAACAAAATATTTATAAATAATATTACAATTATTTTAATTTATAAGTGTTGTCTAATAATCACTTATTCATATAATTGTGATAAAAAATAATTAAAGTTGCATTATATATAATTTATTAAAATAAGAGTTTTATATGTGTTCTTTTTTTTAATAGAAAATGTTGTTTTTTACTTTCTTTTTTTTAACATAGGATAAAAACCAAAAGCCCAAAAAATACAAGCTAATTAGCATAGTGTTCTGCAACACA
>JANZLD010000236.1:36762852-36776074 GCA_026413575.1 Erythroxylum carthagenense
TAATAATATTAAGAACAACAATAATTAATACAAAATTAATAATAATAATATTCATAATAATAATAATAAATAAAAATATTATAATACTAATAATAATAACAATAATAATAATAATAATAATAATAAAACAAAACATAAATAATGGTTGGGTGAAGGAGGAGACAAGGATAAGCGTCCCTGTTCTCCCTTTTTGGGAGAGACAAAAAAGTTTGTCTCTATCTACCGGAGACGGTGGACAGAAATTTGAAGTCAGCAACCAAACGTGTTAGGGAGACGAGATTTTTCTGTTTCGTCTACTGTCCCCACTAATGGGGACAGAAACCAAACACAGGGTAAAGGACCAGGCGACCAAAGGGAATAATACCTGACCGATGAGGGTCCCGACCCAAACCAACATCTATTGAGTATTGTCTCAAAGTCAAAAATAGTAACTTTCGTTGGTTTTTGGTAGATTTTGGTACAACAAGTTGGCCAGCTATATTTTGTAGCTGGCCTTCACTCATTAATTTCTCTATAAAAGAGAAGCAACAACCGCGAAAGAGATAAAGAAAGAAGAGAGCAGAAAATTTAAAAGAGCTGAGAGGAAGAGAGAGAGAAAAACAGCAAGGAGCATTTGTATTTTTTTTTTGTTCTCTCTTCCTAGAAGGAGCGTGTGAACTTAGGTTAATTTGAGTCTTTTAAGAAATTGAGTGATAAACACTATTGTATGTTCTCACTGATTATAGTGAAATACTCAACCGTCTCCAAATTGGACGTAGACATTGCTGAACCAATATAAAAATCTTGGTGTTCTTGTTGCTGTTTTATTTTTCACTCTAAATTTATTAACATTTCCGCATAACAAGTAGTATCAGAGCTCCAGTTTTTTTACTGGGGTATTGTAGGAGTAAAAATATGTTAAAGCTATAGTGTCGGTGAATAGTAGCAATGCTACAGCCTCCGTGAACAGTGTCGATACTACAGTCTTATGCTACAGTGCTGTGAATAGTATCGAAGCTACAATTCATGTAAATAGTGGTTACAAACAGTATATAATTGTGAATAGTTGCAAGTAAATGGCTAGAGATAAAGAAGAGCTCGTTAAGAGGAAGTCAATATCATCATCGTTGACACCTACATCTAATAAACATCAAATCGTTACTAGAAGGTTAGAGGTTGGTAAATTCAATGGCTCTAATAATTTTGGTACGTAGCAATGTAAAGTTATGGATATATTGTATCAACAAGAGTTTGATATGATTTTGGAAGATAAACCCAAAGATATGGATGACAAATGCTCCTTCACCCATTGACTTTTCTATAAAAGAGAAGTAGGCAATAGCGGAAAAGACAAAGAAAGAAGAGAGTAGAAAATTTAAAAGAGCCGAGAGGAAGAGAGAGAGAGAAATGACAAGGAGCATTTGTATTTTTTTGGTTTTCTCTTCTTAGTAGGAGTGCATGAGTTTGGGTTAATTTGGTTCTTTTAAAAAATTAAATAATAAATACTATTGTATGTTCTTATTGATTATAGTGAAATACTCAATCGTCTCCAAACTGGACGTAGACATTGCAGAATTAGTATAAAAATCTTGATATTCTTATTGCTGTTTTATTTTTTTAACTCCAAATTTATTAACGTTTTTGCACAACAAAATCCTTTTAGAGTACATTAAATTCCATATGTGAGGGAATTATCAGGTCATAAACTCATAACTTGTTTCAAGATTCAAGCCCTGAACTTCCAAGTAACTACTAATCACTATGTCAAAATGTTTTTCAGACAAAGTAAGTATCTTCTTGATATCACATAAATGCTCCTAAAGAGTGCTTGACAAAATTTAGTGACGTCTAATAAATAAAGAAACCGATTTATGTAGTGGCGGGCACGACACCTTCTTTCTCAATTTACAATATATACAAAAGTACGGTGGAATCAGACAGAAACGAAGAATTTTTGAAGATAACACAACTGTTTTAGGTTTTTGGGATTCATTGTTCTTTATGGATTTATTAATGGGATTGATCCCAGAGTTCAGAGAGGGATGGTTGGTGGTGCAAGGCATGACATGTTATTGGCAAGACAAAGGCAAAGCTCTGCCCATATTAAAATCGTCAAACTCATGAGAAGACAAAATAGGATCTCTCTTGCCCCATCCTTTGTGGATAGGATCTCTTTTGTAGCTTCTCTTTTCATGGATTTGTTCTATCATATAGTGGATAGGATAAAATTGTACCTGCATAGCCAAGACTTCATCTTCCTTTCCTCTCACTTCTTGTTCTTCTCTCTTTTGAGAAGAAGATCATCCATGCAAAGAAAACTGACTAGACAATGTAAAGTTCACCTCAGCTCATTCAACCAAGGAATGGGCTCGTAGCCTTACCACTCTCACCAAAGAAGCTAACAACTTAAAGAGTGATTGTGAAATTTCTACTTGCTGGTGGTGGGTTTTCTTTTTGTAGTTGGTTTCTTCACACCCAAACACGTGTTGATAAGAGCCTTATCCATACGAGTTTATAGGGATAGCACCTTCTGTACGTGCATGCAAGGTTCTAGCTAGCTGGTGACAGACTTTTTTGATTCCAACTAAGAAAATTTGAAGCACATGTTGTTTGGAGTCATGCATGCTTTAGCCAAAGAAGTGAGGATTAATGAATACGGCTGCTGGTCCAATTTTTTTGGAAAGATTTTAAGGGCACCAGCAAGACTCCAAAAGGTGACGCCATAGAAGGATGGGTTACAAATTAGGTGATGAAAGCCCTTTGCATTGCTTCTTGGTAGGCCATATGAAAATCGATTGTGCCTAAGAGCCAAAATTATGATCAAATTAGGTGATTGAAAGGGAGGATGTTGAACCACTATCATGAACAACCGTCATATATATATAGTTTCTCTCATTCTCCAAATATAAAGTTTTTGACTTAAAATGTAAATATTGCACCAAAATTCAAAATTATGATCATAAAGAAGAAAGCTTTAAGCTTCGTTTATCAATATTGATGAATTTTGAAGTCGGACCAAGAATTGGAATAGCATGCTGGAGCTTCTTTTTTTTTTTGAAATTAGCATGCTGGAGCTTTTGCTTCACAGGGATCTTGGCAAATTGTGTGTGCACCTGACAAACTCCATTACCTTATGATGAAAATGGCTCTCCTCTTCGCATGGCCTTCCTAATATTACCAATGACCTATTCTTTTGGAAATTTGTGTAAATTTTGTCCATTTCCACATCTGGGTTGGGAAGAGAATCTGATTTCCATTCAGGGCAACCTTCACTTTTGTCTGACATGACCAAGAAATTAATATGTAACACCTTGTAAGTTGTAACTTTATCACATGAGCGTACGTAAAAAGCAAAAAGAAACCTGGTTTTCTCTTGTCAAAGTCTATGATCAGTAACCATCTTCAAATGATCAAATAGGACTTGCCAAATTCTTTTGATTAGAATTTTAACGCACCTTATTGGTGTGCAATCAAGTCTTGCTTAATACACTTTTCTTAGTTGCCAGAACCTATTTATCGTTACAAGTTTGAATCCAACTTAATTAGTACTCAACATGTAAAATTGAAAAACTTTTAATCCCTTAAACATAAAAAGCAATCTTGGCCTTAGGGTGTGTTTGTTTGATTACCCTTGAGCTGCTTTCCCCCTTTTTATCAATCAACCATATAACTAGTTAAGCAGTCAAAATAATATTGCCATGAAGACTAGATGTGTCATATGCGTGCTTGGAACAGAATGATTTTTAGAACAATTAAGAATAACGAATATCACTCGCAAAAGCTCAATTTCCATTCTTCAATATCGAAGCTATAACGTTTTACACAAGACTATGACAGTACTCAAACGTCACCAACTGCTCAATGAAAGCAAGCAAACCTACATTCATCCATCTTTTCCTTTCCCTAACCTAAAAGCACACCACTGTAGACCAAAACATCACATCCCGGATTAAGAAAACAACATATATAGTTTAGAATAAGATCAGATGAACTTTGATACACAAGGACACAAAGCAACACTATATAAGTAGAAAATTATTAAAGACATCCCAGAAAAGAGAAAAACGTAGACCAACCAGTGGCTGTAGGCCTGTAGTTACTTATGTTGTACGAATTATTGCATGTCCCTAACTTCAAACATGTTACGGTTTTTAACAACAATATCGTACATGTGCATGGACTTGAACTTGCTAAAGTCCCTGGGGAGAGAGATGAGGTGAACTGTGGACCTCTTGTGAAACTGAAGGAGGTCAGGGTCATCATAGTATCTCTCCCAACCTAGTGAAGATAGCTTGCGTTCAAGATCAGAATAGGAGGTGATTACTTCGTTGGTGGGTGTGTGAACTAGAACTTTACGAAGAGCACTCGACCTGCCACCTTCCAACGACTCTGCACCTGGGTTCTCCACCAACTGAACCACACCATTGTTCTTGAAGACCCAAACTCCAGACATTCTCGACTAGTATTTTAGCTTAGTTGGGTAGCTAATAAGGAAGTGAAGGGAAGGGGCGGCTTTTGTGTTGTTAGTGAGGTATGTATGTGTGTGCAGGTAATGTACTTGCAACAGCTGGGAGATGGACTTGGCAATAGTATAATGAGGTCTATTTATACAAATGAGAAGTGGGGTTGGGATATTATGGGCATGTTTGGGGGGGTGTAAGTGTTTAGCTAAGGTTGGCCCCATTTGAAGAGAAAGGGTCTAAATATGCAATCTTTATTTGGGTTTTCTTTTCTTTTCTTTTTTTTCTTTTCTGGGTCATGGATTGTTGGGGCCAACACATTGTAGCATAATTCTAGTGTGGGCATTGCATTAACAGGATTGAGGAGAATCCAGGGTGTGTGTTTTCTTTTCAAAGTCCTTTTGCATGCAGGGGAATCTTTTGTTTTTGTTCTTCAAAGAAACTATATTACGGACGCCTGAGAACTGTTCTACAGAAGGCTAAAGGAAAGAGACTGTGAACAAAAGTTGACGTGAGTGTGTGTGTATCATCTATCATAGAGTTATTTTTTGTCCTCTTACTAATTAGCACCCCCAATATTCCTGTCTGCTAAATATAGGCGATCACATTCACAGAACATTGGAAGCTTGTGCATAATATAACAAAATCTTGTTGTATGAAGGACAATTCATATTACATCAAGAAGAGAAACTTGAACTTGATACTTGTTCAGATGAGTTTGATTCCTTCTGCCCACGGGTTCATGATAAATTTATAAATTCAATATTGGATTAGTCTTTAAATATTGATAAGTGAATTTATGAAAGGTAATCATTTATTAATGTCATTGAAATTAGATAATTGCAACGGTGTACATACATGTAATTGACGTGTTAATTTACTTCATTTTTATATATTTTATAAGATTAAAAAAATAGATGAACGGATGAGATTGAATTGCTTATGGAGTTGGTATTTCCATTAGTGGAAAGGAGGGATGCTCAAGGTAAAGGTCTAACATCTTTTAACCAATTAGTATGGGAGAGAATAATCTTAATTCTTGGTTTGTTTCCCTTTTGCAATAGTCCTAACCAAACGTGCCAAACTTTTGACTATCTCAACCCCAAATCGGTTCCAATTCATCTTTTGTTTTTCATATTAGGTCATGCTAATGGGTTAAGTAGACTCAGTCGGGCGCCTTAAACCAGAAATTAATTAGAACATACACAATGTATAACTTGAGTAGTGGAATTAATTTGATTTGAGTTGACATAATTATTGGACTTAATCACAATAAAATTTAATTTGATTGAACTAAAATATAATTCGATTTAATTTTAGTTGAAAATTTTGATAATAAGTTTAATTTGGATTATTATTGATACTTTTTAAAAATTATTTTTAGGTATATCAATAGGATTTATAAAGATTAATAACGTTTTCCCTTCTCTAGATTATGCAGCAAATAACTATATATATTGGTTCACAATGAACAATGCTAGGATTTGGTTTGAGATCTTGTATTCTATGGCGCCTCATATGAGCATGAATTTGCACTCTATGCACAAATATGTGCCGTAAACCTAAGAAATAATTCCTATGGACCAACTAATTTAAGAGCATTCCTAGCTGCCTTTTCAATTTCAATTTTCATCTCTCCTCAAACATATATAGATCGTTGCAGGTTCGACATCAGCCAAGAATAAATGACATAATTAAGTTGATTTTTTAAAACTGCATCCATCAGGGAGGCTGTTGTTGCCAATGGAGCTACTAGTGAATTTGTTGATTTACAAGTACGTATGTTTAAGTAGTTTTTCCTATGGATTCTTTTCATAAAATATAAATTGTAGACACGTGGCCGTTTTCTTTTCCAATTTCAGGTGCCAAAGTAGTAGTAATCTTGATTGAAACAAGCACCATATTGGAACATCTTTGAAAGGGACGACCTCTTAGGAAACGAGAGACTGGCATATGTACAAAATGTGTTCAGGTTATTCCTTCTAATTTCCCCTTTTGAACATCATTATATACAGCTAGCAATCCAATTTCCCTTTGAAGATCATTCAAACTGGTGCAAATTAATTAATGTTTGCTAGTTATTTCTTCTTGCTTTTTGATATGTTATCCTCGTAGGTATATAGATTGGCTTGTTCATGGAAGGAATATTTGTATTTCTCTGATACAAAGCAAATTAGTGAATACTGGTTAATAAAGGAACAATTTGATTTCCACCCCAAGTTTCAATTCCAAATAGTATCTATAGTATGATTATCTAAACTCACCTATTTACTACGAGATTCTCAGACATGAAACGTCTAATTCGCTAGTTCTCCATAGAAAGGAGCCAATTTTAGTACTCCTCCAAAGCAATGCCTTTCTCTCTTTTCTTTGCCGTCTAATCTTGTCCTACAACGCAGGAGATGACGAGAATCGTTCTGGAAGCCACGTGACTTGGGAGTTGTCATATTCATTCTCTACTACCAGCTCCATAAGTTTTACTAAATTTTTGTTCCTCAAATCTATAGAAAGAAACAAAAGTAAAAAGACCAAAAACTTGAGGTCTCATCAATTACTTCTTCATTGACAGGAGAGGTGCGCAGGAATTTCCTTCACCATCAGCCTATATATATATATATAGGACATAACAGGAAAAAATAATACTCCCTCGTATTTAAAATAAAAGTCAATTCAGAAGAATTTTAATTATTCAAAATAAGTATCGTTTACGATTTTTCATGCATGTTTATAATTTTATTTACAAAATTACACTTTAATTTCTCTCAAATCTTAATTATACATATTATATTTTCAAGGTAATTCAACATGCAATTAATAAAGGTATATCAAACATTTCACTAACTTTCTTAATAAATGTGCATCTCTCTAAAACAACTTTTATTTTAAATAAGAGGGAGTACCGTTTCTTGTTTTAGCATAGGAGGTGAAAACAGATTGGGAGGAGATTTATTGAATTTTAGTATGTAAAGTTAACGTATTGGTCCAAACTTCCAAGGAAGAAACTAAAAGATAAATCATTTATATATTCTGTCCGGGGGAACAACTGGATGCCACTACACTGGGCAGAAGGGGTGCTGATGAATTCTTATCGTTGAGTTGAGTGTATGCAAATTAAAGCAACAGTTCGCCATTAGCGAGAACAACTAGTCTAGAAAATATGCTTAGCTTTGATTAGTGACGCTAGTAAACGAAGAAAGATGGATTAATTGGCTGTGCGTAATATTATATTTAGTTAAAGTTAGCAGGGAATGATATGCTTAGCTTTGATTAGGTTATGCCTAACTTTGAATTTTGATTAAAAAGAGAAGGTATAAAGAATAAAGTGTTAAAACATACAGAATTTAGGATGAATGCGCTGGTTATTGGTCAATTAAGAAGGGGAGGGGAAATTGTACCCTGCTCAATTAATATTCCATAATTCCATGAAAATGCATTATCTATATATACAATGACGTGAAAAGTAGGATTAGATTAGAATTGGTAACATTATGTTCTTGGATCATTTTAAATTAAATAGGAATCATTACACACATTCCAGGCCTACCCTTTTTCCAAAAATTAAGATCTTTAATGCCTTTCTCATTCCTATGTTTTCATGCTATATTTGACCGTCTGTTATGGCCTTTTTGTATACCTTTATCCATTTGTAAATGAAGGACGCACGCCTTCATATCCATTTGCTATATTTGGAAATTTCTCCCCTCCAAACTTTGGCTCAATTTGATTCCATTAAACACCTAAACAGCAAGCGCATCTGGTGTAGTGGTATCATAGTACCCTCCCACGGTACTGACCGGGGTTCGATTCCCCGGATGCGCAGTCATTTTGCTCTCTTGGACTTATTCATTCCTGCTTTTCAGGATAACTTACCAAATCAGCGGATCTGTCCAATTATTTTTTCATGAAGATTTGCTCCAAGGCACTTCTCTCGATGGTTGGGAGTGTTTTAAATTCCAAAGGCTCTAAAATACCCTGCAACCTCCAACGCGTATTAATTATAGAGATTTTTTTTTCAAAGGGAACATACAACGAGTAAAAGTACATTGGGTGTCTCGGGAGAGTCTGCCCGAACTTATCCTCTGAAAAGAGTAAGTGACACCCAATAAGTGTAGTAGATAAATAGTGAACGCAAATAACAAAATGAGCTGCATAAGTAGCGAGTCAGTCAGCGCATCTATTGCTCTCTTGATAGATATGCCGATGAATAACAGTCCAATTGCGAATAAACAGCTCATGAATTCCCATGACCATGGGGTTGAGCGTCCTAGAGCGTCTATCTGCAGAGGAAAGCAGCTCAATCACCATTGTAGAATCAACTTCATGCTCGATCCGGCATTAGCGCCGAATTATAGAGATTAGTTTTAATACTAGGCTGAAGGAGATAGCCACCCTCTTTGGATCCAGAAAAGACAGTCTTCATTCCATTCCATGTTATGAAAAAATGTGGAGTTCATTAAAAAAAAGCATACTTTACAAGCGACTGGGTAATGTTGGGCCTGTGGTTGCTTGAATTCAACATCTTAAAATCCTAACTTTTCTTCTTCAGGGCCTGTAGTAAAGTCACCCTGATTTTTACCACCCCTTTCAAACGTAGTCAATAAAAGGAGATTTAGCACATTCACACATGGAAAAACTAAACCTAATGCTGACTAGAATTTAATAATGGCAACAAGGAAATACTAATAAGCAGCAGGATTCAAAGTTTGTCATTAAATAATCATCAAAGGGCACCCTACAAGGCCTCCTTAAGCAAGGTTGTTAATGATTTGATTAGAAATGATCACTTGAAGACGAAGTGATTAGGAATAGAAATGGATCAGGCCGCCCCGTGACTCCGCACTTTGGAATGATACCCACTTGAAACTTTGAAATAACACCCATCTATGTATATTCATAATATCTCTGCACTTCTTCACCCTGTATGGCATTTAACATGAACCAAAGACTCATATATATCGAAAGACAGAAGGAATTGACCTCAGCAATTTCAGCAGAAGAAGAGAAGACAAAGCATATGCATATAAAGAGCAATTTGTGTGTGCTTCCCAACTACGCAATCACAATTCAGAAATGGTCAAGGGGGAAGCATCTTCTTCCGTCTTAACTGCTTTTCATTCGGAATATACATCAGGAAATGTATGTATTCAATGAAAAACACGACTACTCATTTAGCAAACACGAAGAAACGTGATTCATTTTCCTACAAGAATCCAAACCAGTACATCAGTTGCAAATTATTCAAGAAAGCCAACAGGAATATGGAACAAAACTTGAACCTCACGGCAGAGATTGATTTGGTACGTAACATTGAAGAAGGTCTTAAACCTTTGTGCACTGACCCAGCATTGAATTGTTCGGCTTCAGAAGTGAAAGAAATCGCTTTATCTACTAATAGTGTAGGCATCAGACTAAATCTACCAATAGAAATTAGAATTGCAAAAGCAGCAATGACACGATTTCTTCCCGCAAAACATATAAATTTGGAATTTTATAACAGAAAACCTGCAAAATTTTCCTTGCAACAGTTATATGGCTATCCCAAAGGTTTATGTATACAAAGAAACTGTCATCAAAACTTTTATACTTATTTAGCCATCACAAAGAGTATTAGTAGCTTAACCAAATAGTGTTGAGGAACAATTACAACTCAATCACAAAGATAACTATATATAGCATTACCATGAAATGCGTAATGCCTGCATATACTTCAGTTCAAGAAACCCACCATCACTGCAACCTCATAGTACTCAAAATCAGAATAAAAAAGGGCCCATAAAACACACTTGCATTAAACCCCCCTTAACCCCTATAACAATGTCCGACCCCCTCACAGCTCATCCTCCATTCTCAAAAACTCACCAATATCAGCCTGGTGGTACACAACAATCCCATTGGGGTCCATCTTCCTACAATCTTGAGTCGATTTCGCGGCAGTCCCAAAACCCAACGGAACATCGGACATAGAAAACACAATAACTCCGTCATTAGCCTTAATACTATCAGTAATCCTCCCCAAACCACCTTTCAACACATGATTCCCGTACAAAAACGACATCTCCGATGTGGGTTTCAGCCAAACTTTGTGCTTTGCGTTGGCAGCCAAGAGATTCAAGCTTTGGATGGTCAAATGAAAGTTACCTCCGTGTGTGAATTTGCCTATGCAAGTTCCCAACGAAACCAACTTGTCTCGACCCACGTTCGTGGCTCGCTTCAGCAAGGAGTCGCTGACATAGTATACCCTGTTCCTGTGAAGCCTGAAGCAGTATCGACCCGGGTTTGCGTCGGGTCCTTCGTGGGACGGGTTCTCAATTATGTTCTTGAGATTATTGCCTGTAAACTTGAAGATTTTATCGAACACGGCAGTTGTTTCGCTCTCGTCCAATGGCCTCATTGTGACTATAACAACAGGAAGAGGAGGATTCCCGTGGCTATGGAACGTTGGCCGCGACTGCTGTGAGCTATACCCTGAATTAGGGTTTATCTGATAGCAAATTTGGCAAGGAAGAAAAGGGCTGGTCGGACTAATGGGCTTTAGTAAATTACATAATAGAAAAGAGGGCTCATCAGACTAATTAGGTTACGGATGGTTGGGCTAAATGAGCCTTATCCATTATCAAAAAATGAAAAAACAATGCTGGTTTTCTTATCAACATTTCATTCAATCTTACATGTTGTATGCAAATTATAAATTGAAGTTAGTTAATTTTAAATAAGTTTTGTTCATCAACTAATTTACTCTTTCATATTTCTTCGCAGGCAATCATCAGTATTAAAATATACATAAACTACATTATTTTAAAATAACTCTTCAACCTGAAACCAAGCTGGCCTCGACCAAATATTGGATGATCATGTACTAACAAGGCGGCAAGATAATACAATTATGGGACTTGTAACCTCCCGCGTGAGTTCATGTGTCGATGAAATTTTCTTTGCCACAAAAGTTATTTTTTAAAAAATGCATGTTTCACTTTAAAATAAAAAAGTAATTATTTAATAAATATAACTTTTTTAGGAGTTAAAACATAACTTTTTTAGGAGTTCAAATTTATAGTTTCTAAAAAAACGTTATTTTAGGTTGTATTCGGTGCCTGCTTGGAAAAACTTTGAAAATTCAATAAAAACTTTTCTCCACCATAAAAGTCATTTTTAAGAAAATGAGTGTTTGACTGTAAAATAAGAAAAACACTTCTTTAATAAATATAGTTTTTTTAACAGCTAAAATACATGTAGCACTCCCTTACCCTTGAATACGCATTGGGACGCCCGAAGGTTATTCCGACATATACCCTAGGATAAGGGCACACTTCGTTCGATCACTACACTCACTTGACATGACATCGTATCATAATTCACTTATTAAGCATCAATAAAAATTCACATTATTTCTAAATCCATCTCTTTTTTTCATTTCATTTCTTAAACCAAGAGTCTACATGTGTCTTTCGACTCTCTTTACATGTACATTAACAATAGCTAGTATAAATGTACTACATGAAAAAGGAAAACATGACCATCTATCTGAGCCATCCCAAAAATCCCAACTGATCGACCTTTGAGCCATGACTGCTCTTGATAAAACACAATCTACACGTTAGTGGAACTTCTCAGTAGCTAAAGTCGTCTCTCGGTCCTAAAAGGACAACGTTGCAATTTTGGTAAGTTTTGCAAACTCAATGAGTGAACCATCATTGATAAGTTCACCAGATTATAGACACATACCACATATTTCACAGATATTCGTTCAGATCATTTTAATATTATTGGTATTCACATAATATGGTATCACATATGATCACACAGTTCAATATAACAAACAGCTCATATTAATTTATCACTCATTTCCACTTTGCATATCATTTAAGAAATTCAGTCTTATAATGCTATATGCACGAGACTCACATTCATTCCTATTGTTGTGATCGAGTGCCTAATACATACTTATACAAATACTGGCTTATAGGGCTTAGTCAAAACAGAATCACGGAGCATAGCTCTACGTGCAGAATCAGAAATCACGGAGCAAAATTCTACATGGAAACGCTTCAAAATGGCTACTCAAGTCACAATACCTTTACCTGAGCATGCATTTTATGAAATGCATCAATTACTGATTATGTCGTATCAGATAATCACATGTGCTGTTTAAATCAGAACTCATCATTATCGGACCTACGTTCGGCATTTAACTTTCGTTGAGAATTCACATATATCATACAGGATTTCACATCAAATCGAAGCACTTCCAATACATATATTCATACAACAAACTCCTCGGATTTTAAGTCTGGAATTCAAATCAAATCATAAACAATTCACAATTGGAAGCTAAACAAATCAAATACATTCAAAGTAAATCAATCCTTGGAAATCATCTAGGTTGACTCACAGAACACTCCAATATGCTATTGCCTGGATGATCCGGTTGTTAGTAGTGTGCCCTAGGCCAATGCACATTTGTGATTCATGTATTAACATTATGACTTGTTAATAATATATTATGAAGTATTCCTTTCATATATGCATGTATATCGTTTATGTAATGTGATTTACATTCCATGAATGATTTTAGACTTATGTCATCAAGTATGTGACTTGATAGTAAAACCATAAGCGTTATAACACTATTCTAAATTGTCCCTGGTCGATCATTATTGGTGGAACAATAATGAACTAAGGCTAGTATGTGTTCTGATTGATGATCATATTTTACTGATCATGGATATGAGATATCAAATCAGAAACATAGATATATGTTAGAGAACATATATTGGACCGACCCA
>JANZLD010000236.1:36788184-36798378 GCA_026413575.1 Erythroxylum carthagenense
ATTCAGTCATGAATGCACTCACTGCTCAAGCCATCCAAACTACCGATATGCCCTCACATCGGTAACGGGATGTTACATAAACAAAGGTATGAGTGCTTATTAGAGAACAAATTTATTGAACTAACTCAATATGAGAATTCATCAGGAACATTACTTATTTGTCTATGAAAATTCTTATTGTTATAGTTGTACAAATGATCCTTTGAATTGAAATGTTTAAAGTATCTCATATAGAGATTGTTATGTTTTGATTCAACTTATGACATATCCTATTAAATCATACTCACTTGGTAGCCATTAGATATAGCATAAACTATATAGAGATAGTTGAGTGATCAATGTATGATTCGTTGCCCTTAAGTAATTAGGGAGAATATTATATTTTTCTCAATTAACGTTGATTTGGAAATCTTTAGTCAAGGAGAAATGACACCTTGAAAATAGTTTTCAAAAATTATTTAAAAATTAATCAATAATGGTGGAGAACTAATATGATTAGACTTAAATAAAGTATACACTAATTATATGTTCTATGTTTAATCGAAATGAAAGGATTGAATTACACATGGTTTGTTTATATACATTCCTTAGGGTTTGTTTGTGATTTTTATGTTCTTTGTCGAGTATTCACCAATAATAATTGATAGTCAATTGTTACATTTTTCATTGTTTGTTTGTCCTTAATTTTTTTGCATGCATGTTCTTTTATTCTTTATTTGTTTGATGATTAGTTTTTTTATTGTTGTTATTGATGCTTTTAATTAGCTATGTAGGATCTCTTTCTATCTATATATGAGCTATATAAAAGGAAGTCCTACCTCAGTTGCGTGATCTCTTAAAAAAAGTATAAATATGTTTTTATATTCAACTTGAAATAAGAAGTAAACTAGAAAAAAAAGTTTAATTAATTAATTAATTCGAAAGTTTAGTTTCAAGGGAATATAAAACATAAAAGAAGAAATATTGATAGGCAAAATGAACATTGAAAGATTATAACTAGTGATAGTTATTATTTAGCATTTATATTAATATGTGAACTTCCTATCATTTTTCAATATTAAAGTGTTATATTCTTTTTTTTTTTTGTTTAGTCCATTTTCCTTTGTGTTTTAGATCTGAAGTAAGAATGATTAGTGAGTTATAATGTTTATCAAGTTTGATAGAGGTTAGTAGCTCTAGTTATATTCAGCTTTCATAAAAGTTTATTATGTTGATTCACATTACTAGATGTAATCTTGAGTTTAGAATGTTTTTAATGCATAATAATTTTGAAACTAATGTTAGATTTTTTGAACTTTAGACAATATATTATATTTGTTTATTGATTGTATTTGAAAATCTAATATTGTACGAGTAATGTCTGCAGCTGAGACTCTTGTGGTTGCTTCAACACTACTTGTGTAATAAATTATCAAATTCTTGTCTTGGTATAAGTGTAGTAAGCAAGAAATCTAGCTTAGCATATGATCTAATTCAATAATACCTTGTTACTAAATTTATGCTTGCATTTGTATAGATTGATGTGTAGTCTAATCTTGTTTATGGTGATCCTTTAGGTTTCCTGAGGAGTATTCATAAGGGACTTGAAAATTTTATTATTTCTTTCAGTCCAAATATCTGCTACAGCATAAGCTAAAGTTATGACAACTATCCACCCATCTCCTTCATATGTGTGTTTGAAGTGAGCACTCCATACAGAGCCATTATGAAATTCTAGATTTTGTCTGAGTAAAAGAATGAAAATAAAAATTAAAACCTAAACTAAATGCCTTAAACCATATAACTAAACTAATCATCTCTCTGACAATGATACCAAAAACTTGATCGAGGTTTTCTGATGTGTAGTTTTAATATTTTAACCTCGATATTTTACAAGCGTGTGAGTTGTTCACGTAATATCTAAGAATTCGATCAACCAATTCAACTTATGCATAATATGTCATACACATATACATGAATAGTGAAGTTGTTATACATGAAAATAATTGTACATACATTCACGAATAATTCTGGGTATAATTGGATTGAGTTGTGATTATTGGAAATATTTAAGAATTTGAATTTTTTTATATTGGAAATATTATTGATTAGTGGAATTGTGATATTTTTAAATTTTCGTGAATTTCAAAAATTGAGTATTTTAGAAAATAGGAATTAATGCTGATTGGAGATAGTTAGATTGTAAAGATGAGAATTAAGGGAATTAGTTCAAAAGGAACTTGGTTACAAGTTTAGGCATTAGTAAAGTGACAAGTGTCACTGACTAAGTGATTTTTAGAACCTTGTAGAAAGTAAGTTATGTTATCTGAGAGTTAAAAAGGTTAAGTGATATTTCTAAGTTCCCTTCTTCATAGTCACCTTCTCCGAATTTCTTCCCATACGAAGAGCTTTTCATCAAACTCCTTCCGAGAGTTAACTTAGCTTTTTCATATCCTTCACCATTTTCCCTACTGCAAGTGGTTTCTTGTGCCTTAAGAAAAACTAGAAGTTGGTTAGTATTCTCAGTGGATTATGTGTTCTTACATGCAGTTTAGTGCTTTGGGATAGTTGAAGATTTTGGAATTTTTAACAAGTAATTATTAAGAAAATCTTTTAGAGTTAAGGATTTATGAAATAAATTTGATGAATTACTGTTAGTTGCATGATCATGGTATTTACGTATATATATTCATGAACACTGTGGATGAGATGAAAAAAAAATTGGTTATAGTTTTATTTGGTTTTTGATGTATTTTTAGTGATCTGATGTTGTGGAAATAGTTTTTGGAGTTGAAATAGCAATGGAATGGTGTATAGGATTAGTGTAGAAAATTAGATATGGAAAGGTGATATGTGTTCTGTTCTTCACTGTGCATGTTTATATATATAAGAGTGTATACGTGAGTTGATGAAAGCTTTAGAGATGATCAAGAAAATAGTTCTTGAATTGAAAAGAAATTGTAAAATGATAGTTTGAGACGGGAATGAGTGTTTAAATGGAAGTTGAGAGGAAGAATAGTGATTGAGAATGAAAGTTGAAAATGCAGAAAAGTAACAGAACATGAATATGAATTTTTGGCTTTTGATAGTTTTTGATTAAACTTGTATATTTTGGAATGGTATGAATTTATGGTGAATGAGTTTAATGAAATGGAGTGGAAAAACTTGAAATAAAAATTTGAACTGTTGGATTTTGGAAAATGGAAGTCGTTTGGAAATTTTCTGAGAATAGATGGTTAGAGAGTTGAATTTTCGATCTAAAAATTCCATGGATTTTTTTGTACTGATATAGAGAGATTTTGAAAAAGTTGTCTTCATAAAAGTTGTATATCTTTATTTAAGCTTTCCATTGATATAAAGTTTGTAATTTTTGAAGTTTTGGATCAAAAGTTATGGAGTTTGAAATTTGAGTTTGTGGGTTCTATCGTGGATTGGAATAGTCAGTAGTGCTTTTAGTATAACTTGCAGAATATCAAACCAAATTGCATAAAATTGGTTTCATTTGAAAGATAAGACATAAAGAAATAAATTTTCAGAAGAAATTTTGGCCTAAATCCTTCGTTTTCATTGTCAAAATGATTAGGTAAAGGTGACCTCAAATTCTGATTTGGGAAAGGTTGGAGAAAAAAATGGAAGAGAGAAAGGAGTCGTAGGTCCATTGGAGTGTCGTGGTCGTGCATACGCACGATCATGACTTCGTAGACCACCCGAATGTCATGGTCATGCTTGTGCATGATCGTGACTTCATAGGACCACCCGAATGTCGCGGTCGTGAATGTGCACGATTGTGACTTCCCTGTTTATCCAAGGGAGGTTATTTTCTGAACATACTTTGATCTTTTTATTATAACTTCTTTTCTAGACCTCCAAATGATCGGATTCTTAAGCCAATGGATTCCTAACACATTTTTATATCCCTACATAAAAGTTTGTAGCATTCTGAATTGAATTGAAAAAGATTGATCGAATCAAAGTAAGGGTATCAATTGGAAGAGTATGAACTAGATATTTTACTGAATATGTTCCAGTATTTTGATGATATCTGGATCTATAGGATTTCAAATGAGATGATTTTTGACTTGGAGTAAACTAGAGAAATAGGGATACAAATCATATGAAAAAGTAGAATTATGATTCAGTCCCTAAGATGTTGAATTTCTGGATGGAAGTTGTGCATAGTACATTGTTTTTTAATATGAATGACCCGATAATGTTTGAGGCATATCTTCCAAATTACTGAATCAAATTGAGTGATTTTGATATCAATGGAAAGATAATACATAGAAATCAGTTTCACTTTCTGATTGAATGTAAATAGTAGACCTGACAGGGGTGTTTTAGAAAAATCTGAAGTGATTCAATGAGAACGAAATGTGATTTTAATGGTTTTAGTGAGGCATAAATCTAAGTATACATTATACTTAGATGAGTTTTGATATGAGAATGATTTTGTAATGAAATTAAAGGAAAGATACCCAGGATTGTCATGAACATACATTGTACATAATTCATTTCATTCATGTGCATTGTTAAACACTTATAATTGTGCAAATTGTGATATATGTGTATGTTATTCGATTTAGAGGGACAATTAGAACGTCGACCTCCAGACATTGATGGACCATCTAGGCAATAACATTTTGGAGTGTATTGTGAGTAGACCTAGATGATCTTACCTTATTGTTTGTTTCGTTTATGTTATGACTTGAGTGCTTATGAATGAAATGTGAATTGATTGTGTGATTCCAGACAATGAAGGTCCGAGGTTTCTAATGCTTGAATGTAATATTGAAGTGTTAATTATATATGAATGTGATGAACTAAATGCTTTATGACATAAATGCATGATCACAAAGTGTTTCTCAACATAAATGTTGAATACCAGGCTAAGGTTCGATGATATGTGTTAGATCTGGGTGGATTCTGCCACTAACTTCAGATCCAGGTACCGGGTGGGTTCTACGCCACCAACTTCAGTAATTGGCTCAATGGTAAGAGGCGTGCACTTAAAGTGCAACAAAACCTTGAGGTTGGGTGTTCGAATCCTAGATAAAGAGGACAATACTAATTAATGGGGTACTGAAGTTGGTGGTGTAGAACCCACCCGGTACCTGGATCTGAAGTTGGTGGCGTAGAATCCACCCGGATCCAACATTAAAAGATTGGCTCAATGGTAAGAGACGTGCACTTAAAGTGCAACAAAACCTTGAGGTTGGGTGTTCGAATCCCAGCCAAAGAGGATAATACTAATTAATGGGGTACTGAAGTTGGTGGCGTAGAACCCACCCGGTACCTGGATCTGAAGTTGGTGGCGTAGAATCCACCCGAATCCAACAATATTTGAAAGTGAATAAGTGATCATATGTGATTGATGCATTTCATTTCATAAATGAATGAAACATAATGGCAATTGTGACCAGAGTGGCCACCGATCAGAGCCTAAAGCTCAATGAGTGAAAAAGAGCCTCGAGCTCAAAAGTAATTAAGAGCCTTAGGCTTAATCTGTAATGAGTCCTATATGGGACAGTTATCAATAAGCCCTATATGGGACAATTATCAATGAGCCCTATATGAGACAGTTTAGGCACTCGGTCACAACAAAGTAATAAATAGAAAGTGGGTCTCATGCATACCACATATGTATAATATGAATGATTAAATTGTATTGCTTGTGAAATATGAAATGTTATGATTGTGATCTATATGTTGTGACTGGGTGAGCCATCAATGATGGTCACTCATTGAGTTCATAAAACTCACCCAAAATTTGCAATTATTTTTCAGGCTTGAAGAGTAACCCGTTAGACAAACGGGAGCAAGCCTATGGCATGCAAGTAAGAGATAGAGGTCGGGATCAGTTGGAGTCTGCATTAGTATTTCCTTTTTTCTGTATCAAATTAAGTCTTCCACAATTATTGTAACTTGTGTATTCGAATATTTCTTTTTTCATATATATTTCTGTTTTGAAATAAATTTGAAATAAAAAATGTTTGTATATGGTTTTTGTAATGTAATGAAATTTTGACAAGTATTTTGTTTTTGTAACAAGCCCAAATGGCTATTGAAATTTCTGGTGATTATATTGCTATGATTGAAAATGTTTATAAAAACCAGTGGGCTCGATTGGTTATCGATTTCTGCACTTTATGTTTATGGTTTCAAAAAAAATTGTACTAAGTTTAGAATGATTGAGTACTCTAGCATGCCACCCTCACGGGGCACAAACTCATATATCCCTCAAGATGTCGGGTTTGCGTCTTGCGGGAGTGGGGTGTTACACTAACACAATTTTACCAAAAATACATACTAAACAATCTAATAAACAGATAAAGACATATCAAATTATACCCTAAAACACGATGTATTTCACACTTATCAACATCCTTACACTTAAACATTTGCTTGTCCTCTAGCAAACAAAACAACAATCATATACTATTTCACACAGAACATAATGTAGTAATGAGACAATGGCTTCAACTTCATTATATAAATTTAATTTAAAACATAATCATTCAAGTTATTTCAAATCATTAACATGCAAAATCCATGTTTTAGGGCTCTGAACTAAATATACACATTAATTCAGACTCAAGTGTTAAATTGTTTACCCTTCTCAATTGCACACACTCATTAATAATTCTTTGGCCGTTCAACTCTGTAACTAATCCTAAGTACATTTTTATGAAAAGTCAAATTATTACAATTTCGGTAGGTTTTATTCAAAAACCCAATTTTATTTTATTAACTTTTTATGAATATGGACTTAGTCGTTTTACATGGAGGCAAACATTGGTAATGATTGTCGATCTAGTTACTTAACTAAATCATGTTTTTTATTAAGCTGCTTGGTTGGAAAGTCATCATAGCCTCTCTTTACACGAAGGCACACATTTGTGATGCATGTCGATATGGTTACTCAGCTATATCACGTTCTCAACTAGCTACTAGCTCTATTTATAACCCGAAGGCCAGCAAAATAATTACTTATTTTAAAAATAACAACCTTTTTTTATTGCCTACGTTGTTGCTTTAGCTACTCATTTTCATGAAAAAAATACTAGTACTTAAGTTAAAAGGCCTTAAATTATGAATTAATGTGACAATTTAGAGGGCTACACTTAAACACTAAATCCTAATTAAGCTGCTTATTTAATTAAAAAATCCCAATTCACTAATTTTTCCAGTTAATAAATCTCTACAACCTAATAGACCATGTTTAAAATTGAATCAATTTCAATTCATCTAAGCTATTGATACATTCATATGATTCACATAATGCAAACTAACAACTATAATAAGCAAAATTCACATTCAAATAAACACATAACCCTCCCCATACTTGAACAGTACATTGTCTTCAATGTGAGAAGGTGATAACAAACATACATAAAGAAATAAAAATAAAAATAAAGACTGTATTTAAAAAGAAAGAAAGGGTTTAGAATAAAGTTTATGGTGATGGAAGTGGTGATAAGGTTGGAGGTGTCAGTTGAACACCCCAAGGCTCGAAATAGCGATGAATACGATGTATGTCCTGGCTTTGGCATCATTGGGTTTAGGCCATCTCCTTTATCCTTCTAGAGTTCTCCGTAAGTTATCCGTGTGTACCTTGGTATTTGCAGAGATTGTGTCTAGTACCTTCTTTTAGTTCGATTTTTCTGCATCTTCTTCCTCTTCAGACTCCTCACTAGTTGAATCCCCATCTTAACTCTTTGTGGCTCTTTTACCTCTCTTTGCTTACTTCATTGACCATAGAATTCATGTTGACATCCAATGCCTTCTAGTTTTATTTGAAAACAAAATAACCTAACTATGGAATTCAAACTTTCTGAGGAAAATTTAAGAAAATTAAAATTACATAGGTTGCCTCCCATGCAATGCTTCTTTTAATGCTGGTAGCTTGACACTTGTCTTTTGCTCATGGTGGTTTAAATGAGTGGTGCAATAGTAATGCAGTCATTATTCTAACAATTTGCACGTGAGCTACCATGCCCACGATTCCACCTTCCTTGTGGCTCTCCTTCTTTCACCTTCTTCTATGTAATTGTTTCTTTCTAAAGGCACTCCCAGGATCTGAAATATCTTCCCATTGCCCTCAAGGTTTGGGTTCCTTGCCATTAGTTGGAGGTAAAGGAGGATTGTTGTCTTTTTTTGACACTTTGAAGGTTACTTGTTGCTTACCTACCCTCAGAGTTAGTCCCCTCCCCATCAATATCAATGATTGAGAGAGTAATGGCCAGGAATGATCTTCCAAGGACCATAAGGGTTTCTATATCTTCTCCAATATCTATTATATATAAGTCTATAGGAAAAGTAAAATTATTAACTTATACTTGCACATCTTTAATAATCCCCTTCGGTTAATGGATTATTGTGTCGATCATCTTTACAAACATCTTTGTGGGTACTAACTCTCATAACCCCAACTTTTGACTAAAGGTATAGGGCATCATATTGATACTCGCTCCTAATCTGCGAATGTCCTGTCTATGTTGACTCTGTTTATATTACAGGGAATGTAAAAATCCCCTTGATCCTCTTTGTTCCATGCTGTGTTAGAGTTTTCTTCTACTTCACGCTCTTTAACCTTCTTCTTCATCGATTCTGTTAATGTGTTCTGTTATGTTCTCAACCTTGTTTAAGTCAACTTCCTCAGAATTCCTGGTTACCCTACTTGACAATGATTTCCACTACACTAAAATAAGGTATGGTAATTTAGGTTGAGATTCTTTGATTGACTCAATTTTGAGCTCACTTGGAAGGAGTTCCTCAATTACTTGTCCTTTTTCTTTAACTTCATTCTCCTTTGTATGATCAAGTTCCTTTTTCTAAGACTGAGTGATGGCGATGAATCAAAGATAAAAACAACCCAAAGGTGAGTTTAGACAATCCTCAACATTCATAAATCCCATCTCAACAGCTATTTAAATTCTATATATAGATAAAAATGGAAATACATTGGACAATAGATCCGAATGGATGATGGAGGCAGCAACGACGGGAAACCTCCTATTCTGGGAAGTACTTCATGTAGACTTCTTCTCCACGTCTCTCTTCCTTCATCTCTTTCTTAATCTCTTAATGATCTCTCTCCAGGTTTCGTGATGGTTGCTAATGCAAGAAGCTTCTCCTCTCTTTTGTCTCATTTTTATATACTTAATGTGTTTTGGGTAGCCCTAGGTTTTTTTAAAGGTAGAAAGGTCCGAAAAATCCTTCAAAACTTGACTTTTCTATATGTTTAGGCATCTGCCCAACGCAAGCCATGATCGTGGCCTTGTAAGCCATGATCGTAGGCCAATTGTACGCTTTCTGTGGTGATCGTGGCAGGTAGGCCAGGATCGTGGGTCAAGTCTTATGCTTCTGTCATGATCATTGTAGATAGGCCATGATCGTGGGCTATTGTTTCAGTCTAAGTCTCTTCGAAACTTCTTTGTTCTTTAAAACACTAACAAACACATCAAGGTACCCCAAAGATATAATAATTAAGCTTAAATGCTTGTACTAACTCACAAAAACACTTAAAACATAAATAATTCACAAACTAACACAATTATACTGAAAATACATACTAAACAATCGAATAAACAAATAAACATATATCAAACTAGACCCTAAAACATGATGCATTTCACATTTATTAGACACCATCCCCACCTTCCATCCCTACCTTTATCACCATAAGGCTTTGTTTTTAACCTTTTTATTTTTAAATTTAGTCTTCATTTTTTTGTTTTACTTTAATTTATGTTTCTTCTTGAGATGCGTGTTGTGTGCCTCATTCTCACATTAAGGACAATGTGTTGTTCAAGTGTGAGGAGGGCTATGTGTTTTGCTTTGAGTGTGAATGTTGCATATTGTATGATAGTTTGTTAGGTTGCATTTTGTGAATTGTGTCAACGTGTCAATGGATTAGATGGATTGAAAATGATTTAATTTTAAACACAGTCTATTAAGTTGTGAAGAGTCATTAGCTCGCGAAGTTAGTGAATTGGATTCTTTGGCTAAGTTAATTATGATTTAGTATTAGTTTGTTACTCTTTAAATTGTCACATTCATTGTTGGGACCCGATCTGGAGACCGGCGCCCCAACCCAAAAACGGAGGAAAACGGAGGAAACAAAGCAGATTTCAATCCAAATAAATCGAATCACAACATGCGGAAGCAAACGCAAAACAAATACGAAGGTATAGAATCAAAACGAATCGAATACAA
>JANZLD010000236.1:36826203-36841709 GCA_026413575.1 Erythroxylum carthagenense
CTTGAAAGGGAGCTTCCATGGTGGTTTCGTGGGTGAAGGAGAAGGAAGAAGACAAAGTTTTGTCTTCTTTCTAACTAACTTCTTATATAAGCCTCATTGTTCATTAATTACAAAAATGACACTCTTGTACTAGTTCTTTAATATCCGCTCATACAATTTCCTGTAACTACCAAAAAATGTCATACATCATTAATTTGATGTCACCAAAAATTATAGTTCACACCGATTGTTTTTATTTTCGGTATAACAGGTCAATCAGATACCGAGTGTTACAAAGTCACCAAAAATTATAGTTCACACCGATTGTTTTTATTTTCGGTATAACAGGTAAATCAGATACCGAGTGTTACAACGTTTGACCTCCAAAATCACCATAATGCATTTGCACGGTAGCGACTTTCATGCGAAAGTTTGAAAATTGCTATCATGCATTTTCACGATGGTGACTTTCCTTAATCACATACCTAAATTCAAACCTCCATAAGTTTTGATCCAAAACTCCAAAAACTTCGAGCTTTATATCAATGAAAAGTTAAAAGAAAGATCTACAACTTTTTTGAAGACAATTTTGTCAAAAATCTTCCTAGATCAATCACTTAATTCTTATTTAATTCGTTAATTAATTATATATAACTTAGAGTAGATAAAGAAAAAAATAAGTTAACTTACCCCGTAACTATAACCTTAATCTAATAATGACATTTAATTTTAATAAGATTTATTAATGACTTACTTATATTTAAATTAACCACTATACTAATCATATTTAGCTTATTTATTTAATTTCATTTAGATTATTTTCAGGCACAACTGTAATCACTTAAGTAATTATTAGTACATAATAATTAATCATAATTGAACTGTGATCATTTCGATAATTATTAGTATAGACTAGTTTATCATAATTGCTTGTATATTTTTAGCTATTTAATCAATTAATTTTTATTTACACTTAATATTAATTTTTATAACCTTATATTATTTTGACCCTGAACAATTTTACTAAGAAAACTAACATTAAATTGAAGATTTTTAATACAATTATGTAATTATTTTAACACCATGATTATATAGCAATCTTTACTGAGAAACTTTTATTTAAAATGTCAATTTTTTATATTATTATGTATATAATAAAAAACATAATCGAATTATTTTATCACGGTGATTATACAAAAATCTTAAGTAAAAAGCATTTATACTAAATGTCATATTTTTATATCATTATATATATAATAAAAATTAGTTAATAAACATCAACAACCCTCACAAGCATAAGAGTGAAATTGGGTTGTAGCACACTCACTGACCTATCCCACCTTTTTCATTCTATCTCTCTGAATTTATTCCAGATGGCTATGATTTTTGTTGGAGAGGTAGAGCTATATCTTACGAGTCAAATGATCTAAGTCTCATGTCATTTGAAGATCGGACGAAGAAGATATTGCCAAAAAACCATCGGATGTTCATCAGCTAACAATCCTCAAAGTCGCGATCTTTCATATGCACGATCGCGATTTTCCCGCTGAACTACACGATAGCGATTTTCATGCAAAAGTTTGAAAATCACTATCGTGCATTTGCACAATGACGACTTTCCTTAGTCACATACCCAACTTCAAACTCCATAAGTTTTGATCCAAAACTTCAAAAACTTTAAACTTTATATCAATAGAAAGCTAAAAGAAAGATCTACAACTTTCCTGAAGACAATTTTATCAAAATCTTCCTAAATCAATCACTTAATTCTTATTTAATTCGTTAATTAATTATACAAAGAAAAAACTAAGTTAACTAACCCCGTAACTCTGAACTTAATCTAATAATGACGTTTAATTTTATTATGATTTATTAATGACTTACTTATATTTAAATTAATCAATATATTAATCATATTTAACTTATTTATTTAATTTCGTTTAGATTATTTTTAGCCGCAACTGTAATCACTTTAGTAATTATTAGTATATAATAATAATCATAATTGAACTATGATCATTTCGGTAATTATTAGTATAGAATAATTTATTATAATTGCTTGTATATTTTTAGCTATTTAATTAATTAATTTTTATTTACACTTAATATTAATTTTTGTAACCTTATATTATTTTGACCCTGAACAATTTTGGATTCTTTCTTATATCATTATTTTAGATGCAACAATTTTTTTTTATGATCCCTTAGGATTTGTATCTTTTTACTCTTTAAATTTACTTCTCTAACCTAACACTCAGATTATAGCGCACCTAACGAACTAAACAACTTCTTCATGCAAACTTGACTTCTCTCAGCTACTTTCTCCTTTCACTTTTCTTCTTCTTGAACCTAAATAAATCAGATTTCCTGTTTCAGAAAAAAGAACAAACGTAAGATTTCCTATTTCAACAAATTAATAAAGACAAAATTTAGGTTGTAGCATACTCACTCACCTATGCCACGTTTTTCACTTAATCTCTCTTAATTTATTCCAGATGGCTATGATTTTTGGTAGAGAGGTAGAGTAATATCTTGCGAGTCTAATGGTCTAAGTCTCGTGTCATTTGCAGATCGGATGAAGAAGATATTGTCAAAAAACCGTCAGATGTTCATCACCTAACAACCCTTAAAGTCGCGATCATGCACAGATCGTGCATGTGCACGATCGCGATTTCTTTGCAAATGCACGATAGCGACTTTGCACGATGGCGACTTTCATGTGAAAATCTGCACGATAGTGACTTTCCTTAGTCATATAGCCAGCTTCAAACCTCCATAAGTTTTTGCCAAAAACTTCAAAATTTTCAAACTTTATATCAGTAGAAAATTTAAAGAAAGATTTACAACTTTCACAAAGACAATTTTATGAAAATCTTCTTAGATCAATACTACCACTTTACTAAAAAATCTCTAAATCCTTAAAAACCAGATATCAGTTATGTAACTCTTATTCTGCTAATTAATATATATTTAAACAGTGCCAATCTACTCTCATTTAAATAATCAATCGCTTAATTCTGATTTCCTTTGTTAATTAGATGTATATAAATTACAATTTGTAAAAAAAAAACTAAGTTAACTAACCCATAACTCTAAACTTGATTTAATAATAACATTTTATTTTATTGACATTTATTAATGACTTACTTATATTTAAATTAATCAATATATTAATCATATTTAACTGATTTATTTAGTTTCATATCAATTATTTTTAGATGCGTATGATCATTTCAATGATTATTAGCATATAATAATTAATCATAATTGCTTCTATATTTTTAACTATTTAATCAATTAATTTTTATTTACACTTGATATTAATTATTATTACTTTATATTATTTTAACCCTAAACAATTTTGGATTCGTTCTTATATCATTATTTTAGATGCAAAAATACCATTTTTTCCCAATATTAAAATTTCAGTCTTAATCAATCAATTGCGTCGTATATTCATCTTGTCCTAATTATTTATTTTTTGAAATAATTCATTACCCTCTGTACCTTTTTACTCTTTAAATTAACTTCTATAACCTAACACTCACATCATATTACACCTAAGGAGTCAAAATACTTCTTCGTGCAAACTTAAGTTCTCTGATCTAGTTTCTCCTTTCACTTTTCTTTTTCTTGAACCTAAATAGATCAGATTTCTTGTTCCAAAAAAAAATAGAAGTAACATTTCCTATTTTTGCACATTCAAGAACAGGCCATTGATATTAGTAAGTTATTCTTCTATTCCTTATTTTTTACGTTTTAAAAATATCTATAATTTTATAACATGATATCTTATTTACTGTTTATTACATTTTTCTTTGCTCTTTATAGCATTTAACCTCTCATTTTCATGTTGATGTCGTTAAATAACAAATTTTAGATTCTTGTGATTATATTGTGTTATAGAATTATATTATGTTAATGTGCCACATTTTTGGAATAATGATATCTTCAATTTTCATTTATTATTATCATGTTTTGTAAAAGACAAAAAATTTTGCATTGACAGATATTTTGAACTTTTAGTTACACTTTTAAGCCTGGAGTTTTGAAGAAGATGAGTTAAGGATACAGTCTTACGATGTTTCATCTATTAAATTTAATAATTTCATAAAAAACTTTCGTTAATTATTATATAAATAACTCATTTATATATAACTCATTTATAAATAACTAATCAAATTTTATCCCATTTATATTTTTATATTGTTTTAACTACATATTAATGATAATTATTAAATTTGTTTATTTTAAATTGTTAATGATATTTATAGGTATGTTTATTTATGTTACCAAAATATGTTATATAATATTCTGCTATGCTTGTTCATCACTTATTCCTTTTCATTGATATGATAATTAGTTTGCTGTTTATTTTTCCATATCTCATGACTTAGATAAATTAGAGATAAGTTTCTAATTAATTAGATATTAAAAGCATAATTTCATTAGTCCAATAAGTTGCTAATAAAAATAAATAAATTGAATCATTTTCATATATGAGCGTAAGTTTGCTATGTCTTAGACAAAAATACTTCATTATTTTGCACACTCTTTTGATTCCTAAAAATTTATTTTATAGCAAGATGCCTAATATTAAGCGAACACCTAAGCTTATACAATGTGAGGCACAGAAAAGACACATTAGCAGCATATATATAAAGTTGGCTAACATGCAATTAATGCCTGGGGACGATCTAACATAACATGTTATTTCAGTTAATAACATTATGCAAGAGTTATATTTTGGAGGTTGCCTAGCTTACACAGATATTGAAGTAAAGTACATGACTTTGCTTGCAACATTACCTCAACCTCAAGGCGAACTGTTACAAATGCTCTGGAATACTATGTCTAACAAGAAGACTTATATCTTGTTAGTGATGACGTTTATTAAAGAAATACGTAAAAGTGAGTTGATTAGGACTTTACATCCTTTGGGTCTTCCGATAGAAATAGTAAGACCTATTATACATCGAGCTTCACAAACTATATCATGCAAACTCGTAGACTCATTTCCACGTAGGGTTCGCTACTTATAAATTGTTCGTAGGTTGTAGTGCAGCTAATACAATATGATGTTTTATAAGATCGTCTTAATATTTATATAATAGGTTTACGTCAATTTTATATAAGAATTCATTTATAGTAAAATAATTAAGATTCAATTGTTGCATGACTAATGTGACATTAACGTGTATATAGTTTTCTTTCTTATTACAGAAACTTAGTGTTTCCAAATGGTTACTACTTCAATGAATATTATTGCTGAACTTAATAGTAAGCTTATACTCATCTGATCTGTATCAGATGATAGAGTCATTAAATTTTACTTAACCAAAAAAATAGTAATTTATTTAAAAATTACTTCATTTAAATTAACTATTTAAGATTTCTCCTACTCTAATTTAGATAATTTTCAACCATAACTGTTTTAACTTTATTTGCATTTCTTCACTCTTCGCATTTGTTTTTTTTTACCAATATGACTTAAATAAATCACATTTGTTTCTTTTTAATTTCATTTTTTACATTTCTATTTACTTTCAATATTTCATAATACATAATCTACATTGAATTTCTCTTGTTTTTTTCTTAATTATTTTTTTAATATTTCTACATTACAAATTTTCCAATCTTATTCTAATTATTCATTTTCACTATTCGAAATTATATATTTTTTATATTTCTATCATAATTCCTTTCTTAATATACATTTAAAATTTTTAATGCTCAAATTTTTATGCCAAATTTTAAAATTACGCAATATTCATTTATACATTAAATAAAATTAAATAATATCTTAACATTTTCTTATTGTCTTAATTAATTTCAACTTTTTAAAATCTTGATTAACTATGATATTTAATTTGTAACAGAACATTTAATGTTTTGATCGTGCCTTTTCTGAACCAACTTTTCTGTAGATAAGAGGAATAAATAATCAAAGCTTGAAAATGTATCAAAATAATTTCTATAATTATTTTATTGGATCAAAATAAATAGATTATGAATTAAAGACAAAATTGATTATATAAAAATTACAATTAACACAAAACAGAGGAAAATTGTAAAAATGAATTAAAATGTAAATGTGCTTTTCAAAAATTTAACTATATTTAAATAATAAAATAAAATTTTGCCACTCTACGTTCATCTAAATTAATCAAGAATGTGAAATTAATTTATTTCATTTGTTCCAAATGGAAATCTTAATTCTAATTGTTTTGATAAGGTATGATAACGTTTTATTTTTTTTGACATTTATTAATGAGTTACTTATATTTAAATTAATCAATTTATAAATCATATTTAACTTATTTATTTAATCACCTCATGCAATAGCTACGAATAAAGCTTTACTCCCATTTACTCCAATTACACGGCGAGCTACCAAACCAGTTAAATTTGCTCAATCACAACCCCAGAGCCTTCTTTTTTTGGGTCGCCAGTTATGTATTTGTTTTCCAAAAAAATTAATACATCTGGGCAATGTAACCGCTCTTAAAATTTTTTAGGATCGCCTATAATGAGACTATTTATAGGTCAATTATGCGATCTCCAATCGGTCGCGTCCTATCTTTTGTACCCAGGAGAAATAACAAGTTGATTTTAAGACAGTGATAGTGTGCACCTTATTTTTATTATATATCATTTCCCCTCTTCTTTCTAATATAATAAAATGTGTATTTAATTAAATGTTTTTCCGTTTTATAGACAATTGCTTTTAAATCAACAGAATCACCATTGTGCAATCCATATAACTAAAAAAGATGCATTTTCACTAAACGATGGTGCTTTTCCACCTAAAATCCATAAGTCACCCTCATGCATTTTGGATCTCAAAACTCACCATCCTGCTTATGCACGACGATGCATTCTCTCCTTCTTCTTCCTCAAAATTCAATTTTTTCTTTGTTCACAATTTTATGTTACATATGTATGATAACATTATTATCTATATTATTTATAATTTATTTGTTATATTAATATAACTATTAATTATATTTCATTCACAATTATTTAAATTAATGAATTATTGTTAATAATTACTGAATATATTCATTATATTCATAAATGCTTTATTATATTAAAATTAATTCTTTAACAATGGTTTGGGTATATTTTAACGATGAATTAAGAACAAATATATTTACAATCCATTCTTGTTTAAATAATCAATCACTTAATTCTTTTTTAGTTCATTAGTTAATTTTGTATAAATCACAGTTGATAAAAAATTAAATTAACTTATTTCTGTAACTCTAAGATTAATTTAATGATCACATTTTATTTTATTTAAATTTATTAATCACTTATTTATATTTAAATTCATCAATATGTTAATCATGTTTAACTTGTTAATTTAATTTAATATTAATAATTTTTTGATGAAATTATTTTCGTTTCAGGTTTTCTCCTTTTCATCATTTAATGCGCAGAGCGTAAAGCTATTCTTAACATATCATTAACGTGGAGATGTGCTTGTCTTTACACTATTTAATGTAGTAGTCATCATTTAATGCAGCACAACCTACTCTTCAAAACCTAATATTCACGTGTCTTCCTCTTGTTTACAGTAGTGAGCTATTTTAACGTATCTCTAGGAAAATTACTTGTGTTTCACTTTATTGTCTTCACGTAGTACCCATCATTTAATGCAGCACAACTCTTTAAGTAATATTTTTATTGGAGAAGTGTTATGTTTTTCAAGTAATCCATTTGTGCATTAGTTATTCAGAAATTATTATGATTGCTTGGGTTTTTTTTTTCATCGGTGTAGATACATAAAATATATGTCGGTTAGACAAATGAGTTATTGCTTTTGAAGTAGTTTTGTTCAAACGGAATGCTATAATAGGATTACTCTGCTACCTGTCTTCACGTAATATTGTTTGTGTGAACTGTTGTGTTTTCCAAGTACCCCATTTGTGCGTCAGTTATTCAAAAATTATTACGATTACTTTGGTTTCTTTTGGTCGGTTTATTATATACAATTAATGTGTAATTTTTTTAATAATATGTTATTTGCACATATTTAATTTAGCTATAATTATAATTAATTAATTTTAAAATATAATGTATTATATTATAATTATTACACGTAATAATATAATTTCAAAAAAATAAAAACATGATAATAAGACCAAACGTGTTTTTGTTTTCAATTTTTTATTACAAATCTCAACCAAACAGATTTTTGTTTTCAATTTTTATATTACAAACTCAACTAAGCAAGTTTTGTTTTTTTAAGGAAAAAACAGAAGCCAAAAACAAGAAACATAAATTAAAAACCACAACAGAAAAATAAAAGTGAAACCAAACGAGCCCTTAACTTTTCTAACCTACAACTCTAAGCTTAATTTAATTATTACATTTTATTTTATTTAAATCTGTTGATTAGTTACTCATATTTAAATTAATCAATATGTTCATCCTATTTAATTTGTTTATTTAATTTTATATAAAATAGTATATAATAATTAATCATAATTGCCTGTATCTTTTTTGCTATTTAATGAATTAATTTTTATATTTACACTTAATATCAATTAGTATTAACTTATATTATTTTTAGTCGAACAATTTCCGATTCTTTCTTGTATCATTATTTCAAATCCTCAAAAACATTTTTATCAATCAATCACCATATAGCCGTTTGTTTGTGATTGAAATAAGTTACATCCTATTTTTCTCACAAACATTCCATTAACGCCTTTATCTTTTTACTTTTTAAATTTTCTTCTCTAACTTAACGCTGAAATCATATTTGACTTAACGAATCAAACAATTTCTCCGTGTAAACTTTACTTCTCTTACCTACTTTCTCCTTTCAGTTTTCGTCTTCTTCAAACTAAATACATCAGATTCCCTATTCCAGAAAAAAAGAGAAAAAGTAACATTTCCTATTTCAACAAACAAAGAAGAGCCCGTTGATATTAGTAAGTTATTCTTTTGTTCGTTACTTTTTTCTTCATTTTTTAAATATTTATAATTTTTATAAAATCATATCTGTATCTTCTGTTTATGACATTTTAGTCAATTTTATTTGTTATCATCTAATTTCCTGTTTACACCATTTCACCTGTGATTTTCATCTTGATACAGTTAGATAACAAATATTAGATTATCGTGATTATATTGTGTTATAGGGCTATGCTATGGTGAAAATGTGAAGTACAAATGGAATAAATATAGACAATAAATACAAATATAAAAACCATAACCAAAAACTATCAAATTTAAGCATCATTCAATTATTACTTTTTTAATTGATCAAGTAATCTAGTTGGTTTTTTTTTTTATAAATATCGTTTCATATTTACAATTAGATTATTATTTTTCTGATGTTATTTTTCCGACTGCATTTAAATTTCATTTTTTTAAGTATTCTGCTTATTGCCTGCTTCATTGTTACACTACTCAGGTATGTTTAGTTATCTTATATAAATATATTGTACAATATTCTGGAATACTTGTTCATCGCATATTCCTTTTCCTTGATATGATAATTAATTTCTTGTTTATATTTCTGTATTTCATGACTTACATGTCCAGTTTTACTTTATTAGTATACTCAGTTACATTATATTATCATGAATTAACTTTCTTATATATCTTTTAATCCTTTGTTTATCTTGCGTTAGATTTGACCGATATTATTTTGCAAACTTTACAAATGTTTTGTTACTTCGTTAAATGCTTAGATAATCATGTTTGTTAAATATATAGTTTGTTATATTTTTGTTAAATGTATTGTTGACCTTATTTGTCAAATTTGTGCTTATTAGATGTTTTCCTTTATTTATTGACATATATAGATGTTAGCACTTCATTATAAACTCTTTATTAAATATGTGCTTTGCTGCATGTATTGTGTTACAAGTTTTTATTATACTCAACATTCATAAATGTAATGTATACTTTTTTATACATATCTCCTTTAATGTTATTTATAATATATATTAAATTATATTTGATATATATATATGTGTGTGTGTGTGTGTGTATATTTTCACCAATATTATTATCAGAAATATTTTGAATTTTTTGACGAAGGTTATCAATCAATACATCAAAAGCGTCAATGTTATCTGTGTCATTCAGGTATTCAAATATATGAAATGCTAGAAGGCGTCAAAAGTATGCTGAAATGGCAATTGATAAAAAACAAGAATTTTTACGACGACGTAGAGAAACTCGAGTTGCAAAAAAGAGAAGTTCTACTTTGCCTATGCTTCACCAAACAATTACTAATCAACATAGCGATTCTTTCGTTAATACCAAACTTTCTAGCAGTCAACTTCCCATTCGTCAATGACACAACCCGCCTTTTGGACCGTGTTGGCACCAAGGAATGGGTAGGCTTAATGCCACCAAAACCTGTAGTAAGCCTAACTTTTCTGTATTTCATTGAAAATCCGGCATGGCCCATTTGTTTGTTTGATGAATCCTTGTACCTGCTTAACAATTTTGAAAGAAGTAAGGATCTCAATCTGTAATTCTAACATAATATAACATACATTATGTACTTATAATTTGCCAATCTATAATAATCTCATATCATCAACTGACATCATTCTCAATAACATAGCATATCCATACATGCTATCGTACTCACTTGTCTGTTTATCCAAGCGAGTCTCAAAAGGCTTGGATTTCTCTCTCGTACGATCTGCTAATCCCCTGAAATGATGATAGTGATAGGTGAGTTTACAGCACGACTCAGTGAGATATAAACATGCTATTATGCTTGTGAGGTTAGGTAACACAAGGCTAGCTTCACAAGAATGATCTGTGGCATTCTAAGCAACAATACATGGTATCAATGAATAAACAGATAGTAATGTCAAATGCGGCAATCACCTGAGTATCAATAATAAAGCTCAATATGAATTGTTCTGTTATTAAAAAAAATGAATTTGGTTTTTGAATTCTTTTCTGAGTTCTAGGTTTTAAGTTTTGGGTTCTTTTCTGAGTTTTGGGTTCTTTCTTTGATAGATTTCCACAAGATTTCTAATTTTGAGCTTGCTCATTTCTAAGTTATAATTTCTCATTATTTTGAGTTAGGATTTTCTGAATTTCTTAGGAAGAGATAGAGGCATGCTAGTATGGTGTATCTTCTCTTTTCTGATTCTAGACAAGGTTAGCCTAACCCTGCCCCTAGAGGCCTGCCCTCTCTAGGTAGGACTCGGATCTAACCCATCACTGGAAGGTTACTTATGTGCACATAGTCTGATAATATACCCTATCAGCTGGGTATCCTGCGAACTCATCAATCATGGCTAACAAGAAAAACATGATTAATCAAAGAATTGCAATCAATAAGTTCAACACAATAAGGGAACTAGAAGATGCAAAGAATCTGAATATCATCTAGTCAATCTGGCATCCAACATGCTAGACTCAATCACTTGGAGTCATTTATCAAATAATTCATACGGATTTAAGAATAATTCATAAAGCCGCAAGATAAAAAGGATTACTACACAAGTATAGTAGCATGATTGTACTCATCTCGACTATCTCAGGGGTGGGTTCTGATCTCTTTTCTAATCTTCTTGAACTTGTGAGGTACTAGGTATGACTTCTAGTTCTATTCCTCGTCCCCTTTCACAAGCTATTGGGTAGCATGCATAACAGTTACATATGCCCACATTAGTCATTCTTACATAAATCTCATTTCTTAACACACATCATTAAAAAATATATTTTATTCACTAGTTCATCCGCATAGGTCTCATTCGCGAAGACATAACTTTTTATTCATAGGTCCAATGTTTTTCAAACTTTCCATACCTCTAGTTAACACATAAATTCACATTTTTTTCTTTAATGACCATTTTCTAATTCGGTCATTAAGGCTTTCAAATATCCCATTTACAGTCAACCTTAATATTCTATCATGATTTGGACCCTTCCTGTCTCAAATCATTATAACTTATTCATTTCTCATCCAATTGATGTGATTCAAATCTCCTTTTTCAATAGACTCATATGGCTATCACATATCCAAAGACAGCTCAAAAATGATGAAATTTGTATTTATTGTGATTTTTATAAAGTTGTCTTGTTTCTGTTCTCTTCTGTGTCATTAAGGTCAGTAACACCCTTCACTTATTTAGCCATATCTCACAGGATACTCATCCATTAAAATTCCCTTTATACAGAACTTAGATGAAACATTTTTTAGCATTTCATAATAAGAACTCATCATCCAATTCTGACTCTAAAGTCCTCAAACAATTAACTTTCATTTCATGTTTCAATCCCGCTGGTATTCTGAACCAGATTCAATTCGGGACTTATCTCATTTGTTTGGATCACCCTAAATTTATACAAAAAATTCAGTGATACAGTAGATATACAACTTCCAAGAGTTGAGTTTCTTCAAATTCACATATTAAATAGCTCAAAAAATGTATATTAAGGACCTATGAATCTGCCTCCATTGGTAGCTTTGAACTCCAAAACCATAGGTTTTGGTTTAGTTCCAAATCACCATAAAAATGAAAATGTCCTCATGTTAATTTGTCATTAGACATCAAAGACTAAGAATCCATCATCAAAATCATCAAACCCATAACTTGCATCAAATGGGTTTCATAGCTATGGCAAAAGAAGGTGAGAAACTAAATTCCAATAAGTAGAATCAAGTGTCGGGATCGAGGCTTACCGTTTTGTATTGACTGATCGGCTTGATTCTCCTTCACATTCTTGTTGCAAAGCTTGAAGTTTTTGAGAGAGGAGCTTCTATGGTTCAGCCACATGAGGGAGGAGGAAGAAGATAAAGAGTTTTGTCTTATTTGTATTTAGCTTCTTTTATAAGCCACTTTGTTCATTATTTACAAAATGCCCCTCTTGTACTAGTTCTTTAAAATCCGCTCGTACAATTTCCTGTGACCATCGAAAAAGTGTCAAATATAATTAATTTGATGTCACCAAAAATTATAATTCACTGTCTTGGTTTTAATGACATTAGTCTCAAATGCCCATTTTTTTCGGTGTATCGGGTAAATCAGATATCAGGTGTTACAGTTAACCCTGTAATCAACAAATACCTTGTCAATCTACTGATTTTCGTGTTGTTCATATTAATCAAGGTATTTTTTACCTATATTAAAACTATTTTTAATATGACTACTCCACAAAGTGATCATGTTCTTTTTATATGTTTGAAGGGATAAATCATCGTATCTCTTCTTCAAAGTTAGTAGTTTTGCATAATTTACCTATTGAGCCTCAACAGCTCTGTTTTCTTCCAAATTGTGAGCATTATTTTATGAAACGATTTTATCTTGAACCTCCATCATTTTGTTGTTCGTCAGGACAAATTTTGATTGTTGCTCCTCAAATGCCTTATGCTTTAAAATCTTTATTTTTAAACAATGACGAAGAATCGAAACATTTCAGGAAGAACATTCGTACAAACAATAACAATATAGCTTTTACTTCCTATGGAGTTAGATATGATCGCGACCTACAAAAAACAAGAAGGGGTTTTATACATTCTGTGTTCAAGGAGAATTTTATCATTTCCTTGACAGTTTAGTGCCAAAAACCAATAAGGTATCTGGAATCCAACTCTGTTTCTTTGATATTGACGAAGAACTAAGAAGAAGGATTGACAGTTGTGATAAACTTCGTGAAAATACATTAAAACTGATTATGGCAGTTCTTCCTTCAAGATAACCCTTATGCCAAGTTCTTTCGAAGTCTTAAAGATATTCTATCACTTGAGAATCACGAAATAGTGCTCAGATGTTATCCCAGGCTTCATCAACATGTTTATAATCTTCCTACTGCATCACAAGTAGCTACTATATGGACTGAAACTGATGATGAACAAAATGATAAATCTCTTCACATCCAAGTCTACGCTCACTTGAGTACAAGTTATAGAATTCAATCTTACTATGCATGTTATGACCCGCTTCAATATCCACTTTTATTTCCTCGCGGTGAATCTGGATGGCATCGTGGCATTAAGCAGTTAATTCCACATAAAAACAGGACCAATGTTTTAGATGAAAGAACCAATGTTTCTTTCCACTCTTTTACTGATCCATCTGAATTATTCGCTCCCAAAAATATAGATAAATTGTCTTTTTATTTTGTTGTTTTCCAAATATTATTTAATTATAAGGTTTTATTTATCAATATTATTTTTATTGTTACTAGCTGCTGAAGAAGGACACTCTGAACATGGTTTAGTATCTGGTAGAGAATATTATTGCTATCGACTTCAAATGAGAGATAATGACGAATCCATGCTCCTCTATAGATTAAGACTACTTTAGCAATTCGTTGTTGGTATTTATATAAAGATTGAAACATCTCGACTTGATTTCCATAGAAAAAAATAAAATGAGATATGGACAGAAATTTTACAAGGTGTTTTAGATAGCATTAACATTGGTCAAACTGAATGTTCTAGAATTGGTCGTCGAATTGTCCTCCCAGCTTCATTTATTGACGGTCCAAGGGACATGAAATGTCGTTATCTCGATGCAATGGCTCTAGTACAAAAATATGGTAAACCAGATATTTTCCTCACTATCACTTGCAACCCTATGTGGAAAGAAATACAAGACAATCTTAAATTTCATGAAAAGGTGCAAGATAGACCAGATTTATTGGCTAGAGTATTCAAAGCTAAATTAGAAATTCTAAAAAATGAGTTAATAAAAAAACAAATCTTTGGAGATGTCACCTCATTTGTTTATGTTATTGAATTTCAAAAGCGTGGATTCCCTCATGCTCATTTACTGATGATGTTGGATCCTATTTTCGGAGCTCAATAGTTGTGGTATCAGAGCCCAGAATTAGGATCTTACGTGGGCATTTTGGAAATATTTATTAAGTTACATGCATTTTCTTTTACCAATCTCAACACGCAGCAACGACTGATCTTTAGTCTAAGACGCATGTGTATGAGTTACACACATGTGAAATTGTTAAGAGTTTGACCTGATGGAATTAGTGAGGAAAATGCTTTTCCATGATATAAGAAAATGAAAGTTGTGGATAATTAGAAATGAGAAATAGAACATAGGTAAATATGATAGAAGATGATTCAACATATTTATGCTAGGGGATGCATTATTGAATATGACATGAATATTGTACTGTGAAGGTGTACCTTTGAATATGATATGGATCTGAATATTTTATCATAGAATGTTTGAGGAAAATAGGGAGACAAGTAGAAATGATGAGATTAAAGTGTACAAGTAGAATGTAATGAAAATATAAATTGTTATGGCCTTAAGAAGATGAAATTGGAACCGAAGTGGTTGTTTGATTAAGGTGACAAGAGTTACGATCCATCATAAGAATGTGTTAGTAGAATTGAGATCATAATTTTATGATGATTATACATCTATAAGTTTGAATCAATGGCGAATGTACATATGTAAGATGTAATGTAAAGGATAATGGGAAGATGAGATGAATGATAACGATATTTGTACAAGTTCAAAAGGGTAAGTTAAATTGTTATTGTGACTACCTATTTGATGATCCCA
>JANZLD010000236.1:36912766-36942473 GCA_026413575.1 Erythroxylum carthagenense
ATTGTTAGTCATAGTTCCCATAGTTTAAATTCTAAGGGGAACTAGAGTAACACATGAAAGTGCTTATAATGATCAAGTGGGGATAGATTGAGATTTGTTGATGATGTTACAATCAAGAAATAAATCCAAAGATTAAGAGAGGAATATCGTCTAGGATTAACGGAGACCAAAGTATCAATTAGGTAAAAAGATAAATTTGTAAATTGATGGAGATAAATAGGTGTAGAAAAAGGGGATGACTTTGATGATACACACGTGCAAGTCTTATGATTTTCTGAGAAAGAGTTGGGCTCTGAAAACGGGGTCCAACAGATGATACTTAAGTCACATTTTAAGTTGCTAAATCTAGATTCCTATAATCAGATCATATATGCTGAAATACCTAATCCTGATCAAAATTCTAGGTTATATTCTCTTGTCATTAAGCATATGATCCACGGTCCTTGTGGTTTTATGAACGAAGATTGTCCTTTCATAAGAAACGGTGTATGCAAAAACCATTATCCCAAGAATTTTACTCCTTTCACTGTTCATGGTGAAGACAATTATCCTTACTATAGACAAAAAGATGATGGAAGAAAAGCAAAATTTTGCAGACATGAGGTTGATAATAGGTAGGTGGTTCCTCATAATCCATACCTTTTGATGCTATTTGATTGTCACATTAATGTTGAAATATGCTCAACTGTGAAGCTTGTTAAATACTTATACAAATATATCTTTAAGGGCCATAACCTTGTGAACTTTAACGTTGCCGATCAAGAGAACACAATTAATATTGATGAAATCAGTAATTTCCAAGAAAGCCATTGGATTTCACCTCCTAAAGCTTTATGGCGCATATATGAATTTCGTCTAATAGAGATTAATCCATCGGTTTATATACTACAAGTTCACCTCCTAAATCAACAGTTTGTTTTCTTTGAAAAAAATGCTAATTTGTTTTATTTGTTAAGAAATATTGACTTCTTAAAAACAATGCTTACCAAAATTTTCAATATGAATTTGACAAATAAAAAGGCTGCGGAGATGAAATGTCTGTATAGAGATTTTCTAGAACATTTTGTTTGGAATCAAAAAACAAAAACATGGTCAGAAAGAAGCCAAAGAAAAGTAATAGGAAGATTAGTTACTGTTGACCCTCGAGAAGGAGAGAGGCATTACTTGAGATTATTACTCACGCATGTTAAAGGACCAACATCATTTGATCACTTACTAACTGTTGATGGTTAGAAGATTAACTATTTCAGGGAGGCTGTGCTACAATTGAGATTGCTAGCATCTGACTCTTACATAGAACAAACACTTGAGGAAGTTGTCATCTTTCAAATTCCAACATCCCTCAAACTTTTATTTGCTACACTCTTGTTCTGTTGTTCACCAACAAATCCTAAGCACTCTGGGAAACTTTCAAGGACAATCTTTGTTCTGACTACTTGTATGCTTCTTCTTCCTATAATACGTATACATCTAATGACATTACAAAAATGACCCTTCAAGATATTAATAAATCTCTAAAACAAATGGGGAAAAGCTTGGCCGATTATCATTTTAGTGATCATCAGTTTCATGTTGATTATCATCAACAAAAAACTAAGGAAGTACAAAGTGAGATGAATATACAGATTGATCCAGAAGACCTATTGTTACAATCAAGGTTGAACAATGAGCAAAAGCACTTATTTGATTTAATAATGAATTCAGTTTTGACTTTAGTTGCTGTAAGTTATTTTATTGACAATCCAGGAGGAACTGGAAAAACTTTCTTATATCGAGCTCTCCTTGGAAATTTACAATCACAGGGGAATATTGCAATTGCTGTTGCCACATTGGGCGTTGCAACCTCAATCCTTCCAGGTGGTAGGACAACACACTCAAGATTTAAAATCCCGCATGATTTCTCAAAACAAAAAGTTTGTCAATTAAGCAAACAAAATAGTATTGTAAAATTGATATTTGAATCTAGCCTTATCTTATGGGATTAGGCTTCCATGGCAAAATAAGAAGCCATTGAAGCATTTCACATTTTACTTCAAGATATAATGGACTCTGATCAACCTTTTGGAGGAAAAATTGTTGTATTTGGTGGCGATTTTCGTCAAACTTTGCCAGTTATTGACTAAGCAACAAAACAACAACTCATTGATTAAAGTCTTCTAAATTCATATCTTTGGCCACGCATGTGTAAATTCTCTTTGATGATAAATATGAGAGTTATGTCAAATCTATTTTTTTCTGATTTTTTATTGCGAGTTGGAGAAGGCACTAAGCCAATGGATGAGCAAGATCAAATCTGCTTGTCAAAAGAATTGATTATTCCTTATGACAATAAGGATGAATCTCTTAATAGGTTAATTTTTTTTTCATTATATATTTTATTCTCCTTTATTACAATTGCCATTATATTTTTTTGACATGCCATTATCCTCACTAGGTTACTTGCAAATGTCTTACCTGACCTAAGCTTATATTTATCCGATCCGGATCAGATAATAAACAAATGCGTGCTATGTCCAACAAACAATTGTGTCGATGAAATTAATGTCACGATGATTCAAAAATTGTCAGAAAATATGCATTTATACATTATAACCAGTCAAATTAACGGGTCATTGTTATATCTCGTAGCGCAGTATTACTCTGCTAGTCTTCTTATAATAGCCAAGTCGTGAGAGACTAGCAAGGAGAAACGACCCTGTGCTCACTCTTCTCTAAATGCCCTTCATAAAAATCGAGACTTTATAGCCTTTGAAGCTCTCCATCTCTTCACAAAGTTATCTGTGTACATCTTCTTTGAAGTGTTGATTTGTATGTACATATATGTAGAGAGAGAGAGAGAGAGAGAGAGAGAGAGAGAGCAATACGTGTTTGTGTTTGTCTCTCTTGAGCGTGTGTTATAGTCACGTTTATTGTTTAGTTTATAACGAGTGAATCGGTGCGTAACCAAGGACGCCCATTTGCTCAAGTTAGCTCTTTCAACTTGGGTTTCGTTTTGACGGCTTTTTCTCTCTGCCTCTCTCTTTGGTTTAATCAGTGGAGGTATGTGTAGTAAATTCCTTCCCTTTTAGTTTCTTTGTTGTTCTTTCTCGTGTGTTTTTGGTTGTTTAATCAGTTATATCGATATTATGCTGTGTATTCTGCTTTTTCTTGCTTAACTTGTGTATTTGCAATTTAATGCTGGTTTTTTTTTGGTGGCTTAATGGTTTCTTGGCAGTGTGAAAGAGCTGAATTCTTTGGGATCGTCTTGGAATTTTATGCACGAGCAACAGTAATAGTAGCTCGTCTGTTCTGCCTTTTTTTTTTTTCCCCCTCTTTGCTTTCCTATGTTTCTCTTTTTCCGTCTAATAAGTTCTTGGATTATGTGAATGATGCCAAACTTTCAATGCTGCTGATTATTACTCATATAGTATGGGGTTATATGGGATTGGTTCTGGAGGCAAAATGTGGGTGAAGAGTCGCTTTGTTTCTATGAAAAGCTCAAGTATGTTTGATGTGTGGTTGCTTCGTTCGTGTTGGTAGATGGATCTGGAGGGTGTTGGTTGCTTGGTTACTTGAATTTTGATAGCTACCTGGAATTGTCTCTGTTTGTTTGGGTGTTTGAATATTCTATAAACCGTGGATGTTCTTTTTTTTTTCTCCCTTAAATGATCATAGTTTTTGTTCGTTTTTAAATTAAATAATTGTTCTCGATTTTTATATTTCTTTTTATTTTAGGTTATTTCATCTTGACTTTAGAACACAGTAATTAAAGGCATATATTATATCCCCGGAGAAAGCTTTTCGATTTTTTTCATGTAAGATGAGATATGGTTAGCAAATATACTTACAAAATTAAAAAAAAAAAAGATTATTTGGAGAACTTTGAATTTTGATAATTATTTCATTTAAAAATTTATAGTTAGTAAATACGCTTTGTTGTTGTTCTTCTCTGAAACATTGCGTTCTTGATTGAAGAGGTAAACATGTTTCTGCATTTTATCATGGATAAATTAATTTAAAAATAATGAAAAGTAATTTTGTTTTCACGAAAATGTACTTAGTACATTTCATTATGCTTATACTTGAAGAATCTTTTTTATTCTTTTTTCTTTGTTTCAACTCTTTTGCTCCATTCCTTTAGGGGGGAAAATAAAAAGAGACTCTGGTTTTAACTCAAACATGTTTACTTTTTCCTCTTCCCTTTTTCTTATTTAAAGGTGTTTGACTTCTGCTTCATAATGTCTCACGGAATTTGATAGCCTGAGAAAAGTTCCTGACACCCATTTTATCTTCTTTATGCTGTTTGTCAAATGTTGAAGAATCATATTTTATTTTCCTTTACAGATGGATCTTGTTGAAGTGAATCATAGTGAAAGATATACTGATGACGAGTCTGAAGAGCAGCCACTTCCAGAAGAAACTCCTGGTATATCCGATGTTTCTCATGATCCTGGCTTGGCTCCTAGGATTGGAGAGCACTATCAGGTTAAACTTCCACCATTGATGACGAAATCTGCATACACCCTGCTGATGGAGAATCCAACTAATGCAACCTTGTTCGATACTAATTATGGGTTTTTAGTTGGATTACCTATATCATTAATGTGGATTAATGATGAAGTTGATAATGTCATACACGCAGCACAATTTCCTGCTTTTTGGACCAATAGGTCTGTTGAAAACAAGTACATAAAATCTGAAGGCAGCACAGCCAGACAGGGCTGTGCTGATGGTGTACTAAATCCTAAGGCTGAGTCGATAGAGAATATACTAAATGGTGTGGTTAAAATAGAAAATTCTAGAGAGCTACATTTACAACAAGGATTTAAGTTTGAAATGCTTCAGAAGTGTGCAGGTCACTGCATGGTTCCTGGTTCCTTGGGTGGCACGTGGACTGATGTGGAGGAGGCTTCTTTTCTCCTTGGATTGTACATTTTTGGGAGAAATCTTGTTCAAGTGAAAAATTTTGTTGAGACCAAAACTATTGGTGACTTGCTTTCATTTTACTATGGAAAGTTTTATAGGTCTGACAGATATCAAAGATGGTCAGAGTGCCAAAAAGTAAGAAATCGAAGATGTATACAAGGAAAACGAATATTGAGAGGATTGAGACAACAAGAACCCTTATCTTCTTTGCTTCTTAATTTGTCAGTGGAACGGAAAAAGACTTTGCTGGAGGTATTTTTTACTGGATTCTATTTTGAACGTTTGCTAATTTTCTTACCTGTAACTTATGTAAAATGATGGAGCAATTGTTACATTTGAAACAATTTGCATGCATAAATTAAAAATGCTTACATTAATGATAAACTCTCAAATCATCCAATTAACAAGTTATCTTTCAGCAAATTTTTCCAGCCGCTTCTTTTCAAGTTTTTTTTTTTTTTTGACTAACTACCACATGTTTCTTTAGTGGATGCTTTAGACCTCAGGTTTCTTCATTTGCATCTAGCCCACAGCCTCTCAAGTACATTTTAGATATCAGCTTCCAGTCATTAGGTTTCTGTGTCTTGATGGTTTTTCTTTTCTACTTAGTCCTTGCAGTTGCACTATCTTGTTCATCTAAGAACTTCTTTGTTACAGTTTTAAAAAAATTCTCATCATTTTATTTCAGTCACCAACTTATGCTGGCACCTTGTTTGACTATTAGTTTCATGTTGCTTAGCTTGCTAATGCATTTGGAGAAGGAAGAATGTTACTTGAAGAATATGTATTTGCCTTAAAAGCTGAAGTTGGTGTTGATGCCCTCATTGAGGCAGTGGCAACTGGCCAAGGGAAGAAGGACCTTAAAGGCACGGCCATGGAGCCTTCCAAATTTAGTCAAGTTTTAGCGGGCCACCCAGAAATACCAATTGGGAAAGCATGCTCCAAGCTTACACCTTTGGAAATTACCAACTTCTTAAATGGAGGCTATCGGTTGAGTAAAGCTCGATCAAATGATCTCTTCTGGGAAGCTGTCTGGCCTCGTTTACTGGCAAGAGGGTGGCACTCTGAGCAGCCTTATGAACCTGGGTACACTGGTGTTTCCGGAAATTCTTTGGTATTTCTAGTCCCTGGTATCATTAAGTTTTCAAGAAGGAAACTTGTGAAAGGAACTCACTATTTTGATTCTGTGAGTGATGTATTAAAAAAAGTTGCTCTAGATCCAGCACTTCTTGAACTTGATAGTGGAGCAGAGGGAAAAGAAGAGAATGATTGTAGTAGTGAAGCACATTTTGATCAAGGAGATGTTCCTGATCAACAGCGCCATTGTTATCTGAAGCCGCAAACTCCAAGCCGAAACCCAGATTCTATGAAGTTCACCATTGTTGATTCAAGTATGGCCACTGGGGAAACAACAAAGGTGAGAGAATTGAGAAGTTTGCCGGTTGAAACTTCAAACATCTCCACCTCCAGTACCACTTCTGAAGGAATTGAGAGAGATTCCTCTGTAGAGAGAGTGTCAGACGATTCTGATCTTCCATCTTTTGATGGTAATCAAAGTCAGTCCAAACTGTCAAGATTCTTGAGGATTAATGCGAATAAAAGAGACAAGAAAGATTTAAGTAATGTCCCGAAAAGAAGTGTTGTTGCTTTACAAGCTCCTAATGAGCAGAAGGTTGGTAAATGGAAATGCTCGAAGCAAGTCGAGGTTACCAAGGGACGTGCAACACGTAGAGCCCAACCTGGTGATAGATTTCGAACAGCCCGTGGTACAAACCCACAAAAGAGATTAAATGCTTGTAACCACTCAGAGTGCAGCACAATCAACACCCTGGTTATTTCCAAGTTAAAGAATGACAAGGCTGGATGCTCATTACGCATACATGATGTTATGGAAATCAATACTTTTCACAACGATCCAACTCTGGAGAAGTTATCAACCGACAGGTATTCATCCAGGGCAAGTCAAAGTGTTGGTGAAGAATGCTCTTCCAATTGTAACTCGTCGAGTGTTGAAAATCCTCAGGAGAAACCTCTAATCCGTATGCTAATTGACCAGAACATACCTTTCATGCAAGATATAGAAACTGAACCTTTGATAGTGGAAATGACAGAAAAATTGACTGATCAAAGGAGTGGACAGTCAGGTGATGCTAATTCTCTGGATACTTCAAAATGTCAACTTGATGATAAGCAACATAATATGAACTCATGCAGACGAAGCATGAGAAATAGACCACCAACCTCTAAAGCATTGGAATCTGTTGCTTGGGGATTTTTAGGCGTGAATCAGAAGCGGAAGAGCAAAGATGAATTTCCTCTAGAGAGCCCAACATCACCTTCAAAGCATGCCCGTAATAGGGTGAGAATCACCGAAAAACATAACTCTACCGAGAACGGTAAGTGTCATATTGAAGATATGAAAGATGGCCGAGAAAGCAGAGCATGTAAAGGATAAAGGTGACATGTTTAGCAAATGTGGGGTAATAACTCACAGGAAACAGGTTCCAATCTTTATCTCCATCATTGGTTGGACGCTGAATTGTCAACCAGCAGTTCAGGAATCCTACTTTTGGGATCCTTTATTCTGCTCGAGAAATTTGCAAGAATGCTCACTTCTTAGCTGCAGAAGTACTCATTGCCCGTAAGGGAATAGCCGTCCTCATCCCGTGCAAAGGTACTGGGCTGGAGTTACAAAAATACAAGGAGTTTTGCAAGTATGAGACTTTCCATGCAACGAGTTTTGGGAATACTAATACTAGTAGTTCTTTCCCTCACCAATTGGTGGGTATTCTTACGTAAAGATGGCAATTAGACTTGGGCTCAATTTTTCTGGGCCTAAGCCCGAGCTTAATTCTTATAAACAAATCGATGTTATTTTTGTAAAAAAGTGAAAGCGTTGGGATAAACTATTAAAAACATTGAATTATCTTAATTTGTTTTCTTTTTTTCTTTTTTTATTTAAGTTTTTCCAACTTGCATACTTCTTCGAGGATGTTGCATGACATTTATATCATTAAATGAAAAGTTTATATATAACATTTTTATTAAAGCATTATAAAATAGCTTCAAATTGTCATTTTATTTTTTTAAGAAATTAAAAGAGTAAATGAACAAAGTAAATATTTAACCATAAAGCACTTAAAACTACGCTTATATCCTAATAATAAAACATTTCTAAAGCCAAAACCAAGCAAAAGCTTAACGTCAAGAGCTATAATTAACATTTTTAAAGCCAGAACCAAGCAAGCTAAACTTCAAGAGCTATAATTTAATTGCTAACTTGGAATGCAGAAGAGAGAACTTCTATTTGAGGCTATAAATGAGGTTCATGAAACCAAAACTATATAAGATTCCATTCTTATATAATTTGTAAGTATATATAAATATATAGTTTATGAAACCAAAACTATATAAGATTCCATTCTTATATAGTTTGTAACCATTGCTTGTTTGTAAATATCCTCCATATCCTTTTGATCATAAGCATATTGTTTGTAACTTTAATAGGCAAAACTCCAAGGCCTCCCTCCTCCTTTTGTAAGCACAACTTGACATGTGCCTAATTGTTGATATGTTTAATCTATTACACCTAATGATTAATGCCTTAAAATACTTATGATACTTACTTTAGCTCATATTTGATTTCAGGTATATTTCGAAAGTGAAGGAGCTAAAGTAACCCAAAAGCATACTTATTGGGCCATCTTCTCAATGCTCATACTCTATTGTCTTCATGGAGCAAGAAGAAAAAAAAGATTAAAAGAAGAAAAGACAAAATAGAGCATAAAAATGGAGACCATGGCTGTAACGATTAAAATGTTACAACCATGAGACCAAGGCTGTAACATGAATTGCAAGCATTATTTTAACCTACTGAGAGAAACCTCATGCTACCATTTAAACCCAGTTGTCAAATTTTATGCCAGTTGTCCATTGTAACTTTGTTTTTATAAGATAGAAAGGCGTGTGATGGCAAAGTGAGGGGGGTGAATAAGCAAGATTGTGTTTGTGCTTAATGTATTAGAAGTTAGTTGTCCTCAGGTAGTGTGGATGGATCCACCTAACCAAAAGGACTTGCTTGTTTGTAAGTATCCTCTATATCCTATTGATCATAAGCATATTGTTTGTAACTGTAATAGGCAAAATTCCAAGGCCTACCTCCTCCTTTGGTAAACACAACTTGATATGTATATAATTGTTGATACATTTAATCCATTCGTGCTTGTTTGTAAGTATCCTCTATATCCTATTGATCATAAGCATATTGTTTGTAACTTTAATAGGAAAAATTCCAAGGCCTCCATCCTCCTTTGGTAAGCACAACTTGATATGTATATAATTGTTGATACATTTAATCTATTATACTTAGTGATTAATGCCTTAAAATGCTCAGGATACTGACTTTAGCTTATATTTGATTTTAAGTATATTTCAGAAGTGAATGAGCTAAAGTGACCCAAAATCATATTTATTAAGTCATGTTCTCAATATTCGTACTCTATTGTCTTTATGGAGCAAGAAGAATAAAAGACAAAATAGGGCATAAAAGTAGAGACCACGACTGTAATAATTAAAATGTTTTATGGCTGTAACATGAATTACAAGCCTTATTTTAACCTACCTAGAGACACCTTATGCTACCTTTTTAACCTAGTTGTCCCATTTTATGCTAGCTATCCATTTAACCTAGTTGTCCATCGTAACCTAGTTTTTAGAGATAGAAAGGAAAGATGTGTGATGACAAAGTGAGGGGGTGGGGGTGAATAACAAAATAGCAGTGGAGAGACCTCCAAGACATCATTCATCATCAAATTTTCTAGGGTTTTCAAGATGGAATGAGGAGACAGCTATGGAGAAGCCATTCATCATCATTTTCTATTTAGTTTTCAAGGAGGAATAACGTGAACAATAAAGATAGTAGTGGATAATAGCTACTCTTCATCATTTTCTCTTTGGTTTTCAAGATGGAATGAGGCAACAATAGCTATTCTTCTTAAAGATTAATGGAAAGCATGGATGGATAATATCAGTTCGAAGGTGAAATCGATGCTTAAGTCACTAGTTTAATTTTACTTTATTTTCTCAATTACATATAAACCCAAAAGTCCCTTTTTATTTCTTTTACATCAATTAATTTCATTATGAGAATTAACCAAACATTCCCTATGGATACAATCCCGACTCATCACTTCTATAAGTTTTTAGTGTGTAGAGTTAGGTAAATTTTTCAGTGCACTCAACACACACTGTCACAACTCTCTATTCTTTAATTCAAATAAAGCAATTCTAGTTGAGTCACTTGGCTAGAGAAATATTCTTATAAACTTCTCAATAGTCTACATAATGTTTTAATTGATATTTTATAGGCTCTTCATTAACTAAAATAATGAACCAAGAAAGATTTTAATTGATATTTTAATGAAAACAAAATATAATTACTACTATTGAGTTGATTAATTTGATAAGAAGCAATATAAGAATAAAATATATTTATAAAATCAAAAAGATAGTTCATGAAATTGATAAAGAGAAGTTGAAGTTTGCAACATTCAATGATAAGATTAAGTCAAGAGCAAAAGAAGATCAAGTCAAGAACAAAAGAAGATCAAGGCGTATCAAGATCATTGTATTTTTCATAATACTAATTATAATCTTATTTAGTCACTTTGATGATCTTAAAGGCTCACCATACATAAATATTTTATATTGCTTTATTACATGAGTTTTTTTTCATTCATTAAAAGGTACTAAAGCATTTGATTTTAAAAGAAAAGGCTCTTGATCTTTCAATCACTCTCTAGGGGATATGTTAGAAGTTGTTTTAATTATAATTTAAGAAATAAATCAAGTTTTAACACTTGAATTGTTAAAATAATGTTTTATGAGGGATTGGTTGACTAACATAGGTTAATGTCAACCAAAATAAGATAAATATGTAATAGGTGAGTTTGTTAACATATTGGTCGACAAATATGATTGAGTGATCAACTAATGTACAATAGCCAGCAAATTTTGTACATTAAATGCATATAGGTTGACTAATATAACATAATGATTGATCAATATAGGTTAAACTTATAATATGATTTTTCTTGATATTAGTTTACTAATGTAGGTTTACGGTTGATTAATATCCCTCTATAGGACATATTAGTCGACCAATATGTCCTAGTGGTTAACTAATGTCTCAATGACTAGTGATTTTGTATATTTGATGCACACTAGTCAACTAATATGTTATACTAGTCAAACATTGCTTTGCAAATAGCCACTATAACAACTATTTTTTTTCTCTAACAATTAGTAAGAGTCCGAAAACCCTGTAAGTATAAGTTTTCTAATTGTTTATTTTATCAAAAAGTATTTAGGTTTATTTTACACATATTTCTAAGAGTTTATCAAGTATTTGAGCATTTTTATCTCATATTTGTATAGGTGAGCCTTTTGATATTATCAAAGTGATAAAGTGAGCTATTTTAAGTTGTAAGCTTCTATTACCTAAAATACATTAAAGTTCATCTTTAACTTAGAGGAATATTGTAAACAGGTTCTTCTTTGCTAAGACACGCTGGTATAAAGGTAAGTTATAGTGAAATTTTAAAAAGAGTTTTGGTAGTAAACTTATGTAAGAGTTGTTTGCTAAACCACTATAGACAGTTTACATTTATCCTCTCTTACTCTTTTTACATTATTGTGTGTTATTAAAATTTGTTATTTTATTTCAAAATTTTATATTGTATAAATTGTGTTCATTAACAAACTAAGTTAGTAACATTTTAAATAAAATTTATGAACACCCAATTCCTATAGCAAAGGTTTTAACAACATATTTATGATAATCATTATCATCGTTCAACCAAAAGAAACAAAACATTAGTAAAGCCCCTTTATTTGATGGAAATGACTTTTTTTATTAAACACAAGGATGGATTTTTTTTAATGATTGAAAGTGCAGACTAATGAGAAATAGTTTCAAATGGCCCCTTCCTACATATGAAAATCATAAATAATAAAAAATCTCCAAAATAAAGGAAGAACGTGAACATCAAGATAAGGGATTAATTTCCTTGAATAGTTAGGCCATACATATCTTATTTTATGTATAAAGAAGTGAATTCAACAAATTCTCTTTATGAGAATTTTTTTCTAAAATTTGGCATATATTAGAAATTAAATATGAGGGCATAAATCAAGTTAAGAAGTGAAGCAAAATAAAAGTTTCTAAAGAATTTATACGAGATTTATTGATATTAGTAATGCTCTCAAGGGTTTCAGAAAGTCTTATACCAATATTAAATGGTAAGAAAGTTGCTCAGGTCACTTATGATGTGGGAAGCTAAAGTAACGACTATACAAGAAGCTAAGGTTCTAAGAACACTAACATTGGAGGAGCTCATCGGATCTCTTCTCACATATGATATAAGATTTCAAGAGAAACAAGAAAAAATAACAATTTTAAGAAAAAGGAATTAACATTCAAGCTTATAAGGGAGGAATCAAGTAAAGAAGAGACATGTACTAGTAGAAGTGATGAGGATACCTTACCTTTATCACTAGGAAATTTAAGAAATTTTTAAAGAGAACAAATTTCTCTAAAATAAAGAACTTTAAGGAAGGTAAAGGTGACTTAAAATATAAATCCTTTAACATTATTTTTTTTAAATGTATAAGATTTGGTCACATTAAGTTACATTGTCCTCCAGTAAAAGATGATCACAAGCATAAAAAATACTAATAAAAAGGAGAAGAAAAGTAAAAACAAGGAAAAAAACACTTAAAGCCTCAACTCAGGATGAAACAAGTAAATTTGAAAATAATCTCTATGAATAAGAGATAGCTTATATATGCTTTAAGGATAAAGAAGATGATAAGAAACATAAAGCTCTAATCCATATGATAGTGATAGTGATTTGATATGATAAACTAATCAAAAGTTTAGAAATCATGAGTAATAAAAAGAAGAAATTATCTTACAAACTCAAGGAAGTTCAAAAATAGTTTGATGCATATATGAATGACAATGAAAAGATGAAAAGTGAATTTCATAGCATTGAAGAATCTAAAAAAGTGCTCATTAATGATAATCATATACTAGATGCATTAAAATATGAAAATGAGATACTAAAAGGGAGATCAATTAATGATTAAAATTCATAAAAGGAAGTGAAAAATTAAAAAACATATTATAGGCTCAAAAGAATTTCAATAATAGGCAGGAGGTTGAGTGTACTTTCGGGAGTGCATCCAAAACAAAGACTACATTTGTCAAAGGAAAGCATTTGTAAGTGAAGAGCCATTGCCTAATGTGACAAATGAGTATGGAGCATCCATATATAATCATATGCATGAACATGCCACATCCATTATGACTCATTCTAAGAGCAAACATCATGCTTTTGTATATGGCCTACAATCTAAGTATAGAGTTCAATGTTGTCAAATGAAGAATAGGTATAACTTCTATGATAATATACAAATCCACTTAACACTCCAAGCCTTCATTCATAGTAGATATCATATATATAGTCATGGTAGGATATTTCACTACCCAAAAAAACATTCAACACCTTTAATATCCAAATATGGATATATTAATAGACTAAGCTTCCTTAAATAAAAAGTAGTAAGTAAACTTTTGAAAGTTAGGATGAAAAGAAGAAAGAGACTACTAATAAAGGACTTAATTTGTAACAGACCCCATCCAATAGAGCATATTCTCGAGCATATCAGGGGATATTTGGGGCTATACTCTACTAAAATGATATGTTAGAAAACAATTGAAAAGATATTTCCACTTTGCATATAAAATCATATAGCATGGAGGCATTTTAATCAACAAATTGCCAAAGTTCAACATTACTTTCAAAAATACCTTTTATATTATTACAATTTGTGCAATATTTAAAAGACATAAAGAAAATCTGATATCAATAGGTTAATGTGACAATGTTATTCATAATCCAAAATCACTAGAGACATCTACAGGTACAACTGATCTTGACCACTAACTCATCTCTAAATGTAGAGGTTATACTCCAACTAGGTTAGCTAGATCTCTCCTAGACCTGAAAACAACGTTGTAATTTTGATGAGTTTGTGAACTCAATCATTGAACCATCATTGATGTGTTCACTTAAGTCAGATCACAAAATAAGTATATCATAACATCCAATTTTAAATCCCACATCACATTTCATCATACTTCAACAGGTATGTCATGCAAGCTAGCATTGCATATCTCACACATCCTTATTTACTTCAACTATATTTAACTATTTTAAAACAATTCAATGATTCATTTCAATTTAATCATATGATACATGTAGTGATGTATATGAAAATGCATATGTGTTTCCATTCTCATTTTTGTTTTATTGTGACTAAGTGCCTATTAACCCAATTTATTGTCTGGTATCTGTTGTGGATATCAGGCTCATTTCTGACTTGTACCCATTATGGATGCTGAGTCCATGTTATCTGAGCCTGAGGCTCTTTTTCATAATCCTGAGCTCAAAGCTCTTTTCTTATATCGACCACTCTGATCATAACTCCTTTATCTGATCATGCATTTCAATATAATGAGATGCATCATTCAAATGCCATACTTTCATTTCAACATATTCATGCCATATAACAAGCTCCTCAGATCTAAGTCCGACATTCATCAATCAATTGCACACACATTTAAGATTAAACATTCAATTCATACAGAAGCACATTTAAAAGAGTTTACACATCTAAGTTAACTCACAGTATGCTCCAAAAAAGCTATTGCCTCGAAGTTCCAGCAATGTTTGGATGTTGACAATTACCTTTCGCGTCTATCATCATGCAGTACACACATAGTTCAAAAATCATTAATTGGGTTGATCATATGAAAATACAATCATGCAAATGTGTATGTGTCATGTTTCAATGCATGCTTAATTGACTTTTCAGGTATATATTCTTATACAAATATCTTGACCATTCAACATTATGGCTTGTATACAACTAGTTTGCAATTAGGTTTATACCTTAAGTAAACTTGAGTTATTCCAACTTCATCAATCATACATTCACCAAACTTTTCTATCAATATACATTCATAATTACCTCATGTTCTTCAATGCTCATTCACTCATTCCTAATACACATTACTCATATCCTTAAGATCATGTTTACATTCATAAGAACACCTATATTCCCTTGACAACTCATAATGTCCAAATACATAGATATCAAAATAGTCCATTCTTTATGTTATGACTTCAATTAACAACCTAAACTTATCAAACTTTTATCTAATTAATCAAGTAATAATCTAGGTTCATTCTAAACCTTAATCAAGCCCAAATACACTAATTTAGGGTGATTTTTCCTCAGCTATTTCATCAGGTACACAAAGCAGAATTTATCATTCCAAAATTAGGCCCACAGTCGTTGGGGACTTTTCCACGATCATGGGGGAATTTGCCACGATCTTGACAAAAGCTAGTGCAACAGGTCATGATCTTGGGATGATTGGCACGATTGTGCACTATCTTTCTTCCTCAATTTTCAACAAATTTCACATACTTAGAAACATTACTACCACTTGAATTTTTCTAGATTTCATGGTCCTTAAAGCTACTTCATTTCAGGTTAATTTAGTATTCATATTGATTACACCAAGGCTCCCAAATTCTACTCACTTTAATCATTAACAATTTCCTTTTTGCAAACTTTCACATCTCTAACTTTCCAGATTCTTAATCATCTTATTAACACCTATACTTAGCATGAATTTCTAATCAATTACACTTTCAATCCCAACTTAGGTCATCCATATAACATCCTATAAACTACTCTTTTCATGAATCCAAAACAAAAAAAGAAAACTAATCAATTTATCCATCATTTTCCAGTATAACTTTAACATCAACACTACATTCAATCCATCCCAAATCAATCATCCTAAAATTCTACTACAACATACCACAAAGATCAGTATTTTACGTACTTTTACAACTCAAATTCTACCTCAATGTATTAAGCCTACTTTGCCTTACATGTATGCAAGATCATCCTAAGAACAAGGCGAGAGTAGGACGGTTTTAGCAAACACAAGAAGATAACAACAAGTACAACAATGTTTTACTTATATAATTATGGATTTTTGCATGGATTTTGGTATGGCAATTGAACAAAACTTAGGCAAAACACAAAGATATGAGGGAGAAGTAAGCTTTCAATAGTGAAAGGAAGAAGAATAAAGTTTCATCAGAATTCAACAAGTGAAGAGGCTTGCCATGTATGTGTCGTGTGGTGTGAGTGGAAAGGACACTTGTCAAGCATCTAAGCTAGCTGCTTGTCCACTCTTTAGGCTACTAAATGTTTCTCAATTCCTAGGCCATTTGTCACTAAATTTCTACTGTCATATGTCACTCAATGCATAGGCTAAGTCATCCTAAATTTTCATATGTCAACTTGTCTTACTACTTGAAACTCTAAATGTACATTTTAATCCATCAATCTTCCAATTATAACAATTAACTACAAATTACTAATTGAATTTCATCAATTCTTTTTTATTGGTAAATCAAAATATAAGACATTAAAAGTGCATAATCATATGTCAATTATTTAGAAACTTTCATACCTCTGAACATGTCAATTGAGTGTAATTTTCCTAAATCAACATTCATGTGTGTATATGCTCATATTATGCATGTGAATGAAATCATGAAATCATATCCCAAATGCACCAATTCATTATGATAAGATGCAATTCCTGTGACTAACACTTAACCCCTTAGCAGGTTTGGAAACTGACTATTACATAGTTCATTTAGATACCTAAAACAAAGTGATGAATTTGTTTTATGGAAAAGGAATAAAAGATTATGATAATAGGGAATGCCCAATGCATATTTTTCTTCCTTATTCTTATAAAGCATATAGAGTTTTTAACATGAAATTATTTTGAGGAGTTCATTCATATTGTTTTTAATTTAATCACTTTCCATCTAAGAAATTCTTAAAGATATTAGATGGTGTGGAGATATTAGCCTTTAAAGATTAACCATTTGACTTTTTAAAAGAGCCAATTATTGAACCAAGTGAAGGAAATGAGAAGGATAAAATGCTTTCAATGGAATGAAAAATTAAAAGTAACATATGATAGGTAATTTTCAATAAGAGGTAATTTTTATTTCACATATTAGATATTTGTTACATCTTGTTTTTATTTATAAAATTGAGTCTAAATCCTTATTGATAAAAGTTGGGTTTGCACTATGAGTAAAGGATTAATTTTTTTTTCTAGGAGTATAGAATGGAAACTAAAAACTAGACTTTGAAATTATATGCGAGTAGGGATATTGAGCTAGAATTTATTGATAGACTAGAGCAATAAATAGTTAGCTAAACTAATGAATAAGGATGTCAAAAAGACTATTATGCATGATTATATGGGATTAAAGTCTTTTTTAGTACTTGTAATTGTTCTTGATTAACATTTTCATTAATTATTAAGTGTTTTAATGTTTCTGGGTTTGATTTGCAAGTCTTTAGGTCATACTTGTTGGCAATATCATAAAGTGGTCAACCAATGTTCTAAGAAAATTACCTTTCTAAATCTTTTTAGTGATTTTGTAAGATTTTGATCACTCCATTAATTAACCATTTACACACATTGGTCAACATCTTCAAGTACTTGACTAATGTCCCCTTATCTTAGAATTTTTTCATTTTAGTGAGTTTGTATCCTAGTTAGTAGTAAATGTGGTTAACTATTTACAAATACTGGTCAATTAGTGAAGCTGTGTGGTCAACCAATTTTCATGTTATAAGCTTTCCTCCTTTTTTCTTCAATTTCTCACCTTGGTTGTGTATATCTTTCAAAAACCTAATAACTCACTATTTTCTTTAAAAAAACCCACCCCTATTTCATAAGAATCAAGTTAGATTGCATTGAGTTGAAATTTTGTCTTTCTTAAGTTTTAAATTTAAGGGCTCTAAAAATGTTTCATAATTTGGGTTATCTTTTCAAATTGATGCTTCCATAGTCAAATTGAAAAAGTATTCAAGGTTATTACCGTTTCAATTATATCCATACAAAATTGATTTTGTTCAAATTTAAGATTTTAGGCACTGTGTCATATTATTTTTAAAATTGTGGAACTTTCAAAATATATACTCCTTTATGAAATTAATAGTTGGATACTTCAATTATGCCTATTTTCTTTTACAATTCTAGCCCCTAATTTTGTTAAAACTTGCCCCTTTTCTCTTTGGTTTAATTTTTAGCTTAGGAATAATACTAAAATCAAATTTTTTATAAAATCAAACATAATTAAGAATTACTATCAAAATTGACCTTTTATTTTGACAGTTAAAACTTTCAGTTACACCCATCTTCGAGCACATTATCAAGTTTATCAATCTTGATCACATCCTTTTTAATTATTTAACCTAAATTAACTTGAAGCATGAAAATTTATATATATTTAATTTTTATATAATTGATCTCTTCTTGATGATCACAAAAAGTGGTACAAAAATTGGTGATATGAGATTCAGGGGGAGTGATGACATTTAGGTGGAGTGATTTTTGTATATGGCGAATTTTGTATATATGATGTTTTTATACACGAGTAAATTTATCTTATATATGTGTGTGTGTGTGTGGATAATTCTTTAAATATTTTTATTAATATTAAATTATGTTTTATGAATGAATTAAGTGGGATCTAATGATTATTTTGATATGGACAGTTGTTTATGTGCTTAATTTTATTATTTCTCTCTAATATCACAAATATTTTCTTGTCACTAAAGGTGGACATTGTTGAGCCAAGAGGTTCATATCAATGTTTTGATGACACAAAATATAATTACTATTAATGAGTTTGATATTTTGATGAGAAGTAATATAAGAACAAAATGTAGTCATAAACTCAGAAGACTGTTCATAACGTTGATAAAGAGAAGATAAAGTTTATAACCATCAAAGAAAAGATAAAGTAAAAAATAAAAGAAGACCAAGGCACATCAACATCATTATATATTTTATAATGTTAATTATAATCTTATTTGGTCACTTTGATGATTTTAAAGGCGAACCATGTATAACCATTTCATGTCACTTTATTGCACTTTTTCATTCATTAAGAGACATTGGAGCTTTTAGTTTCAAAATGAAAGTCTCTTGATTTTAAAGACAATCTTTGGGCGATATTTCAAAGTTTTTAATTATAATTTCATTTAAAGAATCAAGTTTAAGCATTTTAAGTTATTAAAATCATTTTTGTTGATGGATTGGTTAAATAATATAGGTTAGTGTTGACCAATATCAATTAAATGTGTAATATATGAGTTTATTAATGTGGTCAAGCAATAAACCTCCAAGGGACACATTAGTTGACTAATATGGTTGAGTGGACAATAATGGTACAACAATGAGAAAATTTTGTTCATTAAATACACATTAATCGACCAATAAGACATAATGGTAGGCCAATGTAGGTTAAACTTGTAAGAAGGTTTTTTTTTGTCAAGCAATATACCCTAGTATCTGAAAAAATATTAATGGTTAGTGAACATGAGCATTTACTGCATATTGATCGACCAGTCCTCCATAACTAGTTGTTGTAATTACTAACTTTTGGCTTCAAAAAGTTGTAAAGGTCTCAAAACCCTACAAATACATGTTTTCTAACTATTCCTTGTATCAAGAAAAATTTAGATTTCTTTTACATACTTCTCTGAGTCTTTATCAAGCATTTGAGGATTATCATCTCATATTTTTGTATTATCAAAGTGATAAAATAACTATTTTGAGTTGTAAGCTACCATTGGGGTTCTTGTTTATTGTTTATTGTATTTGGGAGTTTTCTAAGTGCAATTAAAGTTCCTCCTCTACTTTAAGGAAGAGAGTAATAGGTTTCTGATAGGTGTGAAGTGCTCTGAGTCTTTATCAAGCATTTGAGGATTATCATCTCATATTTTTGTATTATCAAAGTGATAAAATAACTATTTTGAGTTGTAAGCTACCATTGGGGTTCTTGTTTATTGTTTATTGTATTTGGGAGTTTTCTAAGTGCAATTAAAGTTCCTCCTCTACTTTAAGGAAGAGAGTAATAGGTTTCTGATAGGTGTGAAGTGCATCATATTTTAGGGTATAATTTGATATATGTTTAGTTGTTTATTCAATTGTTGAGTATGCGTTTAGGGTATAATTGTATTAGTTTGTGATTTATTTGTGTTTTAAGTGTGTTGTGGGTTAGAACAATCCTTTGAGCTTAAATATGATATTTTTAAGGTACCTTGATGTATTTGGTAGTGTTTCAGGGTAAAGATTGAAGAATGGAGGAGTTTTGGAGCAAATTGGGGCCAATTGCATGGCCCACGATCATGGCCCAGGCCACAATATTGATAGAAAGGCCTAACATAGGCCACGATCGTGGCCTATGCTGGACTGATGCATAGCCACTTCCAAACTTCACGTTTCGAGGGATTTTTTAGATCTTTTAGACCCAAAAAAGCCCTAGTTCAACCTTAAACACAAAAGAACATAAATAGAGCAACAAAATAGAGGAAAAAGGAGCTTTTGGCATGAGCCACTTTTAGAGAGAAACCCTAGAGAGAATTGTTAAGAGATTGAGAAAGAGAAGAAGGAAGAGAGAAGTGGAGAAGAAGTCAACATTGACGTACTTCCTAAATCAGAAGTTTCTGATGTCGTTGCCTCTCATCTCCATCCAATATCATATTTCCTTTTATTTTACTTTTTTATTATTGTGTAGAATTGGGAATAGCAGTTTGATGATAGGATTCATGAATGTTGAGATTTCTAAACTCAACTTCAGGTTTTTTTAATCTTTTACTTAATAAAATCTGATTGTTTTTATATTTATTGGTTTTGCTGTGATTGATTTTTGTGATTGCATAATTCAGGAATAAACTGAGAGGGTGAGCCAAACAAAAATTATTAAATTGAGCTAACAAGAGGTGATTTAATAAGAACTAGAAATTAATTAAATCGATAATTGTGTAAAGAGAGATCTTGCATAGGTTCCTGATAGTTTATTGGACAACTTCAGATCTAATTAGGGTTTTAGATAGGTTGTTAATTGAGAAATTGCAATTTTTCATAATCTAATTAGGGGTTATAATTTATGGTTAATGGTTATAACTCGAGAGAGAGTAATTAACCCTATGATTGTCCAGAACCAATAATCTAATAAGTTATAATCGATTAGGGTAGCGTTAAAGATAGGTAAATTCTCCATTCTCTCAATTGATAGTTTTCTTAGGCTAATTCTTAAGTGTGTTGCAATATCTAAATTGTTAATATTTTTGTATTTGATTCTTGGATTGAATTGAATTCTTGTTTTAGTTTTGCTATCTTCTGAATTTCTGCTAATTGTGTTGGCCTTAAATTTTAGGACTAGATTATCCCTCCTTGTGGAATCGACACCTTAGATACTATGCGAATGACCAGTGTGCTTGCGGATTATCAAGGTTAATTATTTAAAACCTACACAAATTGGAAAACCAGAATCAAAATTTTGGCATCATTGTTAGGGAGGCAATTAGTTTAGTTCTTTAGTTTTAGGATTTTTCACTATCTTTTGTTTAAAAAAAGAAAAAAAATAGAAAAAAGAAGTTTGGGGCGTGAAGGAAAGACACGCAACAAGACATCTTAGAGTGAGAATGAGCAATATGAAGAGCTAGATGCCAAGAAGAAATAGAAAGAACATGATGGAAGGTAGATATTATAGGGAGCAAGAAACTTTTATGAACTATAATGAGGGACAATATGGTTGGGGAAGTAATGATCCTTATTGGAACATGTACAATTCGGGATGGCAGAACCACCCAAATTTTTATTAGTCCAATAATGCAAGTACTCACATAGGACATCAAGACCTATTTGAATTTCAGCATGATGAGTCCATTTCATGGGATTCCAAATTGGAAAAAATCATGGATAAGCTAACAAACATATAAGAGAACCAGAAGAGACTGGAAGAGCAATTTGATTAAGTAATATTAAATCATATCGCTTCTATTCACAACCTGGAGATTCAAGTAAGACATCTTTCCCATGAATTTTGTAAGAGAAGTATGGAAGAATCTCTGAGCAATATGGAATTATTTCAACGAGAGTAGTATGAGGCTATCGCACTTAGAAATAGGGAAGAATAAGAAGAACCAGTGAAAGACCATGCTGAACCCTACCTTATAGAAGACCAAGAAATCAAGAAAGAGGATGAAGAAAAGGATGATAACCCCTTATATTATCTGCCAGATCTTGGTATGCCATTCTTAAACATCGAAAAATCTCAGGTAGATGTCCATCCTAAGAACCTTATCATTCGGATAATGATGACCAAGTGACATTCAATATAAATGATGTATTAAAGAATCTGAAGGATAGTAGCTCATTTAGAATAATTGATGTGTTCGAATCTTTTAAAGAACAAAAGGACGAAGAACAGATGACAATAGACATTGATTTGGAAGAAGCTATGAAAGACTCTATTCATGAAGTAGAAGAAGCAGAGGAGATGAAGGTGATTAAGGAAGAAACAAAACAACTCACCTTCTTAAAGGAAAAACTGTTAGATTCAATGAAAGGTTCAAGGAGTTTTATTATTCCCTATTTTATTAACAATTTGTTAATGAAAAGGGGCATTATTGAACTTAATTGGTTTCATAATTTTATCAATATTGTCTTTCTAATCATTTTGCAATTTGTAGCTTACTTACATGCTACAAAACTGATGTTGAACGAAAAGGGTGGAAGCAAGCTACTCATAATTAATCCTGGTTGAGTTTCCAAGGATGCAAGGTTAAGCTAATGACCATAAATTAGCATGTTTAAGGTATATTTAAATTATTATGTAGTTAAAGTTATTTCATTTCCATAAATAAATAACAATGATTTAGAATGAATTGTCGTACTAATTCTCTTAATCTCTTTGAATTTATTACAAGGTAGGGAAGCCAACTCAACATCAAATGCATTTGGTCTCTGCCTTCGACACATCACCTCTTCAATCACCATGATGGTTTCATGTTCTAACCCTTTTCTTTTCATTTTGGTAGTATTTTGTTCTTTTGTCTTCTGCATGTTGTTTCATTCCCCCTTTTGTGCTTGTATGTATCCTTCTCACATTGAGGACAATGTGTTGTTCAAGTGTAGGGAGGATTCTGTGTTTTTACCTTAAATGTGAATTTTGCATATTGTATGATAGTTTGTTTAGGTTGCATGATTTGAATTGTGTGAATGCATCAATGGCTAGGACTTAATGGGATAGATTTAACCTTAAACATAGCCTTTTAGGTTACAATGATTTATTAGTTTATGAAATTAATGACCTAAGTTACTTAGGGCTAAATATGATGGTTAATTAGGATACGATGTTAGTCCATTCACCTTAGGAATTTACCATACTCATTTATAATTTTAGGCCAATCAAATAAGTGGTATTATTAGTACACTGTTATGAGAATGATTAGCTAAAGCAATAAGGTAGGCAAAATTTTGTGTTAAAAAAAGATAGTTGCATAAATTTTAACTAAAATAACTATTCTGCTAACCTTTGGGTTATGAATAGAGTTAGTAGCCAGTTGAGAATGTGATGTAGCTGAGTAACCGGATCAACACGCATCACAAATGTGCACCTTCATGTAAAAAAGTCTATAATAACTTTCCAAGCAAGTAGGTTAATAATAACATGACTTAGTTGAGTAACCAGATCGACATTCATCGAAAATGTTTGTCTCTACATAAAAGACGAGGTTCATGTCCTTAAAGAAAAATCAACAAAAAGAATGTTTTTAAATAAAAACCTGCCAAACTTGTTAATAGCCTGGTTTTTCATGAAAACCTACTAAGGAATAGCTACACTTTTGTTTTGATTGAATGGCTATCAATGTGTGTGTGCAAGTGATAGGGTGAATAAACTCAACATTAAAATTTTAAATAGTTTGTATATTGAGTCCAACGTGCTTAGACGTGGATTTTGCATGTTAATAATTTGGAGCAACTTGAATGATTATGATTAGAGTTAAATTATTTTGTGAAGTTGAAGCCATTGCCTCATTTGTTGCATGGTGTGTTTTATGTTTTGTGTTGTTTGTTGTTTTGTTTGCTTGAGGACAAGTAAATATTTAAGTGTGGGGATGTTGATAGGTGTGAAATGCATCGTATTTTAAGGTATAATTTGATACATGTTTAGTTGCTTATTTGATTTTTTAGTATGTGTTTAGGGTAGAATTGTGTTAGTTTGTGATTTATTTATGTTTTAAGTGTTTGATGGGTTAGAACAATCCTTTGAGCTTAAATATGATGTTTTTGAGGTACCTTGATGTGTTTGGTAGTGTTTCAGGGTAAAGATTTTGGAATGGAAGAGTTTTTGAGCAAATTGGGGCCAATTTCATAGTGGCCGAGGCCACGATCGTGACAGAAAGGCCTGACATAGGCCACAATCATGGCCTACAGGGCCATGGGTGTGGCCTGCGTCTAGTAGATGCATAGCTACTTCCAAACTTCGCATTTTGAAGGATTTTTTAGACCTTTGGAATCCTAGAAAAACCCTAATTTAACCCTAAACACAAAAGAACATAAATAGAACAACAAAAAGAGGAAAAAGGACTTTTTTGGCATCAGTTACTTTTGGAGAGAAACCCTAGAGAGAATTCTTGAGAGGTTGAGAAAGAGAAGAAGGAAAAGAGAAGTGGAGAAGAAGCCGACATCGATAAGGATTAGGAGTTTCCTCCCATCTCTATCTAAGATCGTATTAACTGTTATTTTTCCAATTTTGTTATTGTATAGAATTAGGAATAGTAGTTTGATGATAGGATTTGTGAATGTTGATATGTTCTAAACTCACCATTAGGTATTCTATCTTTGATTGAATGAAATCTGATTATTTGTATGTTTATTGGATTTATTGTGATTCATCTCTAGGATTGTGTAATTCGATAATAAACTGAGAGGGTAAACTAAATGAAAATTATTAAATATGAGAGTTAGGTGATTTAATAAGAACAAGAAATTAATCGAATTGGTAATTGTGTGAAGAGAGATCTCGTATAGGTTCTTGATAGTTTATTGGACAACTTCAAATCTAATTACAGTTTTAGATAGGTTGTTAATTGAGAAATTGCAATTTTCCATAATCTAATTTGGGTTTGTAATTTAGGGTTAATGGTTATAACTCGAGAGAGAGTAATCAACCTTAGAATCGTCTAGAACTAATAATCTGGTAACTTATAATCGATTAGGTTAGTGTTAAAGATAGGTAAATTCCCCTTTCTCTCAATTGATAGTTTTCTTAGGTTAATTCTCGGGTGTGTTGCAATAGCTAAATTGTTAATATTTTCATAATTGATTTTTGGATTGAATTTTGTGATTGAATTGAACTCTTGTTTTAGTTTTGCTATTTTTAGAATTTCTAAGAATTGTGTTGTTCTTAGATTTTAGGACTAGATTATCCCTTCTTGTGGGATTGACACCTTATGTACTATGTGAACGACCCGTGTGCTTGCAGATTATCGAGGTTGATTATTTAAAACTTACATACATCAGAAAACCACAATCAATTTCTTTTTTGATGAGAAAAGATTGTAGAAAGGTTACTTTTTTCCTTGAAAGAAAAGTTATACTGGAATTATAAGAAGAGTATTAGGAGTGGATGTATGAAAGATTTGTTACCGAACCACTATAAATTGGTTTACGTTTATGGTCCCTTACCCTTTTTATATTATTTCTTAAGTATGTTGTTAAAATTCATTGCTTTATTTCATATTTTCTTATTGCATAAATTATGTTCATTAATACACTAAGTTATTAATTTTTTTTAAAAAATTTATTAATACCCAATCCAGCCCCCTCTCAGGTAAAATTATGAAATAACATAAAATGATATAAGAAAATTTTGTTATATATTTTCCAACACATCTAGCAAAGATATTAAGGAACCCAAATTTTACACTATAATAGGAGTATGGTAATAGATTATTTATTTATTAAAAATGAATTTGCTTTCAAAGAGAGTAGAGATCTTGTATAAATTAATTATAACTCTTATTTATCTTATTCCTAAAAAACCATATCCCTTTCTACTTATTTCTCTAAGTAAAGAAAAGAACCTTTATTTTTAAGTCAATGACTAACATATAGCTATCATAATCACTAAAATCCTCATAGCAGTTCCTAGGAATATCATTACCTTCAGTTTCTAAGGGATGTAGCATGTTATTGAATTCTCCTATTATAATCTAAGGTGAGCTCATAAAGAACTATTATCTTTTAATTTTCTTTTTAAAGTTATATGGAATGCATAATTGAATATATACACAAAAGTTACATGAAAATTAATGTTGAGATGTTTTAATTTAACATATAATTGAATTAGTTGATATATCATAATAATTTGAATCACCTCTAACTTATTAGGATCTAGTGTTACCACTATTCTACCATTATAATGACAAAGGGGATTATAATAGATAGGCTAATTTTTTTAATAAAAAGCTTAGATTCATATAATTGTTTTACTTGAGCATAGTTTATAGGAGGCTAATAAGAAAAGGTTTGTCATAAATATAATCCACTAATGTTTGTTATTTTTTAAGGCTATTAAGATCTCTAACATTCTATAAGAGTATTGATATTGAGAGGGAATTAATGTACGATTGTTTTTCCTTTTGGTTTTTGTTATTGTGATATTATGAAATATTTATCTAAAGTTAACTCCTCCAACTCTTTACTAAGTATAGAGTTATTGGGGCTCTTTATAGTAATTGAAGTGGCCTTTGTGAGATAAGGGATATTAGAAGAGAAATTAGATTTATATATTAAATTCATAAGCATAACTCTCCTCAATAGCTTGCGAGCTTCCCTGTTTATTCATCAGGTGAGAAGTACTAAAAGCTTTAAGTGGGGGAAAATTCAATGTTAGAGATTAATAAAGATAGATCTTAGTTAGGGGAGCTCCTTTTTGTAAACGATTGAGGGGCTGTAGCCTTTCCCATTTCCTATGTCATCTTTTCTATACTATGATTGTTATATATTTTTTCTATCTCCTTTTATTCACCTTCTTTTTTGCTACTATTTCCATTTGCATCTATGTGTATTAGCTTCTGAAATAGGTTATGATTGTTGATAGCGAATTCGAGTTTAGATCAAAGTTTTAAAATTAATTGAAGTTACTATACTGTAAGTATATGACTTGTATAAAATAGTATATCAAGGTATCATTACCTTAAAGATTGGTTAGTCACCTTGTAAATTCAAATTGACTTTTGTTTGAGTAAACCAAATAATGAGAGAATAAAATTACAAAATGTTCATAATTTAAAGGCTTGCAAATACAATTCAAAATGTCGCGAAAATAAGAACACAAATTTGGTTTAGAGAATCAAATAAAAAAGGTTACAATTCTTCTCATCATACCATACAATCGCTTACATTGGTAATGTAATCATGCTTAATCCTAGGCCTTCGAATGTAATGACCCTTTTTCTCTCAATAGTCGAAGCCTAAAATAATGATTAAAGTTTTATATGTGATCTCTCAACCTACTCACTCAATTTAACTATTAAGTGGATAGGAAGTAACTCATTGGATAGCCATAAAAAGATCAAAGATATCTCTTTAAATGTCATGTTAGCTTGATGTGAGAAGTTTTCTCAAGGTTGTCCACTATCATTGTACATCCAAACTAATTTACTAACTCCAATTCTCAATGTAACCAATGCATATAAATTCCACACATCATAAGCATTAAAACAGGCCATACGTTAAACCAAAGTGAGTCCTTGCATAGATATGGTAAGAACAAACCTAAAATCTATATAGAAATCCATTACAATCACAAAAAACATCCTTAAAACAAGTGCATATATCTTCTCCATACAATAAATAAACAAAAAACATTAGAGAAGAGAGAATAAAAGGCTCATAAGTTGAAGAACAAAGCTAGAACTTGGTGTGACAGCTTTTAGATCTCTTGAAATCACTTAATTCTTATTGAAAATCCACCAAAAACTTTGTTTATCTTCCTCCTTTTGGTGTGATGCATGACCTATTCTACTTTTTAGGGTTTAAATGGGATTTTTATACCTATTTGGGTGCTTAAACTGATTTAGGATGCAAGTAGAGCAAACTGGAATTGCTAACTGGAAAGCTGGAAAATTCCATCTTCTACCTAGGTCACGATTGTGACCTATTGTTTCCCAGCCTTATTTTCTTCTTTTGTTTCTCCTTTTATACCTACAATAAGTTCACATGCAAGTAAGTTGATAATCAACACAAATAAGTTCCAAATCCTACCCAAACATTGACATATAACCATGCAAATTGTAAAACACATGAAAAAAATGCAAAACCTATGGTTAAAAACCTTCATTTATAACCTAACACGCAATTTACCATATATAATCACATACAGATGAAAGTTATATGAAGGTAATACAAAACCTAGGCTAAACATCCTAGTATGCATACTGAACATACACATTATCATATAAAATGACTTAAGACAATCCTATAAAAAATTTCACTTATCAACTCCACCACACTTACACTTTTGCTTGCCCTCAAGCAAAATCATAAACAAAACAACACAATGCAAACAAAGTTTATACAAGCATGCACACATGTAACATAAAAATTAACGGTTCAATGGCCTCAACCTTAACACGCACCGTGGAAAGATTGATGACAATTTGATGGAATTTTCGATGGGTATTTGTTTTGGTGTGTTTTTGACCTTGAGGAATTAAGACGGATGAACTTTTCGAATTCAACAAATAAGAAAAATAACGATACGCAAGGTTTGATTTCTACGACACCTCTTGGAAACTTGTTCCAAACAATCTCGATGATCAAAATAAAGCCTAGAGAAACGAACAATCAACATGCCACAATTGGGGAAGCAATTGATAAGTGAAATATGGTTTGAAAGGTAACAAGAACAAGAGAATAATTTTTCTCCCTATAGAAGCCGACGACTTTTCAACAATTATGATCTAAAAAGTTCTGAAAAGTTTGACCTAAAACACATATGTATACCTAGGTTAAATAATAAACGGTTGGGCTAAAATATATGGAAGCCTAAAAAAACAAAGTCCAAAAACTAAATAAATAGGTCTAATGTGTTGCGACACTACTGGATCCATGTGCTCTTGGGCTTAAGTGATGAAGCATTAAAATAGCCCAAATCTTCTTGTCTTCAAGCTCCAAGTGTATCCGGTCTAAGGATTTGAGAAAAGTGGATCAATTTGGGTTGTGACCCAACTAGCTCTCCTCTAATAGGCTTGGCTAGCTTCATCCTCTTCATAAGTTAGCCCACATATGTATAGAGAGCCTCCTTGAATCTCTCAGTCCTAACTCTGGACATAGGTCCAACTGGAATGACGAGCTCACCCCTGTCACGTATGCCATCTCCATGGTGATCCTTACTTATGCACACATCAATCCCTCTTTCTTCAAGAAGATCCATCCTTGAATCTAAATCCATATCAAAAGGAGAAAGATCAGTAATATTAAAAGTTGCAGAAACAGAATACTCACCTGGCAGTTCAATCTTGTTGGCATTGTCATTTATCTTTTCCAACACATGGAACGGACCATCACCCCTAGGATCCAAAGCAAAAACACTAGGCAAAGCGTTAAGAAGGTGTTGGAGTTATGTAAATATAGTGCCCTGAAAAGCAAGTGTATTTACATGTAACTTTATCTTCTTCAGTGTAACATCCCGTTACTGTTAGCAAGGGCATTTTGGTAAATTGGGACATACTGGTAGGTTGTATTGCATTCACCGAC
>JANZLD010000236.1:36945733-36956678 GCA_026413575.1 Erythroxylum carthagenense
GAATTGGATTGGGAAGTCTTCTTGAAGATTGTAGTTTAGGTTTTGATCTTTGCAATGATGTATAATATGTTATTTTTGATTGTGGAAATTGGAAGATAAGAAATTTTAAACTTTGGATGTGGTATAGGATAACCAATTATTTGGCAGAAACTTTGACTGAAAAATTGACCTAGTTAGAGGTTGAAATTGTTTTTAAGTTCTTCATGAAAGATTTAGATTATGTTTTGATCTTTCCATTGATGTAAAGTATGGAATTTTTGAACCATGGAATAGGAAGTTATGATTTTTAGAAGTTTCTGTTACTGTTTAGCATGATTATTAGTGGACAGAAACTTTGATTGGAAAATTGATTCCCTTAGAGGTTAAATTGATTTTTCTGTCCTTCATAAAATTTGTAGGTTTTTTTTTAATCTTTTCATTGATATAAAATATGACATGTTTAGACCTTGGAGTTGAAAGATAGAAATTTTCAAATTTGAGTTATTGTTTAGGGATTTATTAATTGGACAGAAAGTTTGATTGGGTTTTTGACCCCTTGAGAGATGGAATTAGTTTTTGATTTCTTCATGGAAGTTATAGGGCTTCTTTGTATCTTTCTTTTGATACCAAATTTGCTAAATTTGGAATTCGGGATCAAGAGCTATGATTTTTGGAAAAATTTAGATATATATATATATATATATATATATTAAAAAAATAGAAAAAGGTCAGGGCGCTGCTCACCCTCACGAGCGCGCGCCCATTTGCCCATGCGATGCCGTTTTCGGTCTCCTCCATGCGACGTCGTTCAATTTCTTCTGATTTTGCTATTTCTCTCCCTAATTCGACCCTTGTTCAATCTTTTATTTATAACTTTTCCGTCCGACATCCGATTGACTTGATTTTTGAAGCATTGGATTCCTAAGACCATTGTCTACATTTTCATGGAAAATTTGGGGATTTTTTAGATTAAATTGAGGATGATTGATTTTAATCAATATGAGTTGGGAAATTTTCTAAACATGGTTTAGTATTTTGGTAAATTCTTGATCTGTAGAGATCCAATTGAATTGATTCTTATTACAAAATAAAATAGCGACATGGGGCTACAAGTCATATGAAGGAATTGAATTTCAATTTAGACCCTAAGACTTTCAATGTATGAATTGAAGTCAGGTTTAGTGTTCAATCTTGGTCTAGTAAGAGCTGAAAGTATTTTGGCCATAACTTTTGCTCTAGTCATCCAAATGAGGTGATTCTTAATTTGGATTAGATTAGAGAAATAGAGCTACAAATATTCTGAAGGACTCGAGTTTCAATTTAGTCTTTAAGAATGTCAATTTTTGGATGGAAATAAATCGTTGGAAAATGTTTCAGTATAATGATAGTCCGAAATGTTTGGGGAATAACTTTTAGAGTAGTGATCCAAATTAAATGATTTTGGTGACGTTATGAAATTGAGACAATAAGGAACATTTCTATAGAAGAAAGTTTTAGCAAATTCCTTCAAATTGATGATTTGAAAAATATCCTAAGTAAAACATGATTTAATGGAATTTGGGACTTTGTTATATTTTATGATTTTGAGGATTTAATTAACATGTTAATGTGATTAAATTGAGTAAGAGCTTATGGGATAAATTGTTTGGATTAAATTAAATTAAAGTGTTAGAAATTAAAGTGTTATAAGTGTATAAGGGCAAAATGGGAAGGTTACTTAAGCTTTTAAGTTTACAGGCTTTTAAGGAAGGGCATTATGGTCAATTAGCATTCATTAAAGACAAGAGGAGTGGGCTGTCGTATAAGGCAAGATGAAAGGAGCAAAAATGAAAGAAAGAAACAAAAGAAAATGAAAGAAGGGAGAAGGCTTTCGGTGGAGAAGAAGAAAGAAGAAAGAAGAAAGAAGAAAGAAGAAAGAAGAAAGAAGAAAGAAGAAAGAAGAAAGAAGAAAGAGAAAGCTTAGGTTTCGATTTTCATGGGCTTTCAAGGAGGATTTTCACATTGATTCAAGAGAGAAAAAGGTGGAGGAGCATAAGAGCTTCCTTCCAAGCCAAGAAATTTCTGAAAATGGTGAAGATTAAAGCAAGAGAAATTTTTGATCTTTGAAATTTTAATGAGATTTTGGTTTAGATAGCTTAAGAATGGAATGAGTTTGTGATTTCTAAAGTCAATTTTGGTGATTGCATGGTTTAGATTATTCAATTTTGGATGTTTATGAATTGGGGATTTTTGTCTTGAATTAGGGAAATTAGAGAATCAATGGAAAAATTGATGCTTTGGACAAGTTACAAGCATGGAATTAAGGTGGGTACCATGTTTATATTTTGATTTATAAACTATATATGAGTTTTCGAAAAATAAAGAAAACAAAATTGTTTTTTTAAAATTATTATTTTCGAATGATTAAATTCATTGATTTTGTAATAATTTAAGAAATTGCAATAATTATTGAATTCGTTATTTTTTGAATGATTTGAATAATTTGAAAAATTATTGTTTATGTTTTCGGAAAATCCAGAATGAAAGTATCGAATTTTATTATTTCTGGATTTTTTGAAAAATTATTACAAAGGTTAAATTTATTGTCTTAAATGATTTGCTAAATTGATAAATTTATGAAATTCATTATTTATGAATGATTTTAAGAAATTATTATTTCATTATGTTTGAATTATTTAAGGAATTGCTACAATGGTTAAATTCAAGGTTTTAAATGATTTGAGAAAATTGATACAATTGTTGCATTCATTGTTTTGTATAATTTGTTAATTATGAAAATTGTTGCATTCTTTGAGTTTGATTGATTGAAAAATTGTTAGGTGAATGTTCAGTTGAAATTGTGAATTCATTGTGTTTGAATGATTTGAATGATTGCGAATTTGATATATGAATTGGTTTGGCTATGTGAATTTGTATATATCAATGTGTCAGATATGACAAAATTATGAAAAATGAAGTTTTCGAAATATGCCTTCGGGCAGTCCGATTTTCAAGTATGAATTTGTCTATTATGTGGGTTTGGTTAGGTCCCATAAGAGGGTTAAGTGCACTTGTCTAGGCTTCGCCCGCCTGATCGCTAGTGACATTGGAGCTCAGATTACGGACCCCCATAAGTTCACGGCTACATTGGACCGCTATGCGGGAAAGTGTAGTACGTTCTGTTCACGGCTGCACAGGATCACTATGCGGGAATGTGCAGTACATTCTGTTTTGGACCGACCCAAATCATTATGATGTGTTTGTGTGTTTTTGATTTGTTTATATTTGTGATGCATTCATGTTTTGAATTTATTTATGAATTGTGAAAATTTTAAGAAATTTGAAAAATGAGAAAGTGAGTTTTCAACCATAAAATTTTGAAAATTTATTATGAATGATTTGAAAAGTTAAAAGGTTTGAGAAATAAGCTTTTGATCAATTATTCTACTATGAAATTGTTATAAAATGGCAAAAGTTTTGAGAAAAAGGATTTTTGCTTATTCTTCGATTTATAAACATGTTATTCACGAGCTGTCTAGCTCACACCCTTTCATCCCCATCTCCAGGTATCAAGCAGGAGATCGGATGAAAGAAAGTCAAGACTTTTGTTCGATTTTGCTTATATTGTAGTTTGTGTAATTTTGGATTTTGATATTGGTATTGTATATAGCTTGGAATGCCATTAATGTTTTATGAGCGTATATTTGATGATGTAAGCAAATTATGAATTTGTGTATGGGATTGAGATATAAATTTGTGTATGGTTATGATATATGAATGGGATTGATTGAATTATGGATTTGTATATGGAATAGAATAGTCAATTATAGTTTTGTATATAAATTGTATATTGATTGTGTTTTGGATTCCGGACAGGAGGTTCGATGATTCTAATTAATGAATGAGAATTATTGAAGTGTTATAGGTTTAGAAATGTGTTTGTATGTGTTGAGATTCCGGACAGGAGGTCCGATGAATTGTATTGATGATACTGTTGGAATTGAGATATTGAAGTGCTTATTGTGTATGAATTGTGATTTGGATATATGGATATGTGTGTTATGTGTCTATTGGAAAAAGAAAAATAAGAATTGGTTAAAAGAAGAATTATGAGATATGTATGAATGTGAAAGATAAAATAATTGATTTTATGGAAGTGATAAATCCCAAATGAGAAATTAGATTGCTTTGTATGAGATTGAATATAGATGAATAAGATGAAAAAGAAAAAAATTTATATCGGTTTCGGATTGTTTTAGAATGGTTTAGTCTTAAGGTTTCCAATGCGACATTTTTCTAAAATAATTGTTCTTGGATGTAGGAATTTGAACATTCTGTTAATTGATTCGTTTGTTTCTTTGATTTGAGTTTTTTTGTAAATCCGTTTCCGTTTTATGATTCTGAGTGATTCGTATTCGATTTTCACTTTCCGATATGCTTTCACTTTTGATTCTGATTTGTCTTTCTTTCGCATTCGTTTTGGCCCACTTACGGGTTTAGGATTCGTTCCTTTGATTCGTTTCGATTTATGTTTCGCCTTTCGTTTTGTTTTGTTATGATTCGATTTTCTTTCGTTTGGATCCACTTTAGAATTGTTTCCGCTTTATGATTTTGATTGAACCGTTTTGTTTGCTTTCGATTCCGAGCCATTCGTTCCTTCGCCTTTCGTTTCGCTTTGTTATGATTTGATTTTCGTCCGTTTCCATCGCTTTGTTTTCGTTATGTTTGTTCGTTTTTCCAGTTGGGGTCTGGTTCTGAAATCAGGTCCCAACAATAAAGATCCCATCATTAATATTAATGAGTGCCCACCCAATGTTCATGATGGACGTCTCAGAAATAATGGACACTGATATCAAGAATTACAAAGTCAATGGGATTAACAAATTTGTGAACCTTTAACAGAACATCTTCTATAACCCCAAAATGGTTTCTTTATCGACTGATTTTCTAATTGAATTGTCATTAAGATTGGCTCTATATCGTTCAGCTTCAATTTCCTAAAAATAGACAATGACATAAGATTAATACTTGCACTAAGATAATAGAAACATTTAGAAAATTCCACAACATTAACAAGGCAAAGAATAGTGAAACTCCCTTAATCTTTTAATTTTGATGGCATATTATTGGTGATCATTGAACTATAGGTGGCTTTTGAGGCTACTTTCTGCTTTGAATCCTAAGTCCGCTTGTAAAAAAGTAGCTCTTTTAATAAATTTTCATAGACGGGCATATGTTGAAGCACTTCTAGAAATGAAAAACTTAAATACAACTTCTCTGTAGCTCGTTGAATCTCTCCCATACCTTGTAGAGGGATTCTTTGTCATACTGCTGAAAGGTTGTGATCTGCTTGACAATTTAGGTCATCTTTTATGGAAAATATTTAGCTAGGAAAGCTTGCACTAACTAGTCTCAAATAATTATATGCCCCACATTAGGAGAATTTAGCCATGCCTTTGCCTGATCTTTCAGTGTGAAAGGAAAGAGCCTCATCCTTGCTACCTCCTTTGATAATCCATCACACCTAAATCTAGTCCAAATTACCATAAAATTAGCAAGGTTATCATTTGACTCCTCACGTGGTAAACCATAAAATTGAACACTAGTTTGCAAAATATTTAATAAAGCAGGCTTGATTTCAAAATTGTTCGTATTAACAGGCAGTGGCAATCTCTGTTGGTTTGGGTTGAACCTGGGCTACACAAATCCATTAATGTTCTTTGGTTACCGCCTTAATCTCCTTGGTCGGCCATTATCTTTTTGATTTCTTCTTGATGCCTTGCTTTCTCAATTCCCTTTCAAGTTTGGTGGTGTCAAGTTTGTTTAATATGCTTGCACTTCTAGAACTTCTTGTGTCTATACACCTGTTACACATAAGAAAAGAGTATCAAATAAAAATAAAAAGAAAGCTCAAATAAAATCAATTCAAATCACACTTGATGGTAGGTGCAATCCCTGGCAATGATGCCAAAAACTTGATAGCTCCTTTATGCTTAACTCAAAGTTTTAAAATTAATTGAAGTTGTTATACCGCAAGTATACGACTCGTATAAAATAGTATAGCAAGGTATTATTCCCTTGAGGATTAGTTAGTCACCTTATAATTCAAATTGACTTTTGTTTGAGTAAGAAAATAATGAGAGATTGAAATTGAAAAAATTCATAATTTAAAGGTTTGCAAATACAATTCAAAATGTCATAAAATAAGAACATAATTTTGGTTTAGAGAATAAAATTATAAAGGTTAGGGTCATTCTCTCTATACCATGTAATCCCTCACTTTGGTAATGTAATCTTGCTTATTCCTAGGCATTCTAAAGTATTTTCCCTTTCTTTCTCAATAATCAAACCAATTAAGCCCTAAATAGTGATTAAAGTTTGGTATGTGATCTCCCAACCTACACACTTTACTTGACCGTTAAGTGGATATGAAGTAACCTATTAGACAACCATCAAAACATCCAAGATCTCTCTCTAAATGTCATGTTAGCTTGATGTGTGAAGTTTTATCAAGGCCGCCCACTCTTATGGTACATCCAAACTGATTTCCTAACTCTATATCTCAATTTAAGGAACACATATAAAGTTCACACATCATAAGCATTAATGCAAACCATACATTAAACTAAAGTGAGTTCTTACAGAGTTATGGTAAGAACAACCCTATAATCTACTTATAAATACATTACAATCATCAAAAACATCTTTAAAACAATATATACGTCTTCTCCATACAATAATCAAACAAAAACAAATGAGAGAACAGAGAATAAAAGGCTTATCAGTTGAAGAAAAAAGCTAGAACTTGGTGTGGTAACTTTGAGATCTCTTGAAATCGCTTAATTCTCCTGGATAATCTACCAAAACCTGTGTTTATCTTCCTCATTATGGTGTGATGCATGACCTATTCTATTTTATACGGTTTAAAATGGGGCTTTTATACCCCTTTAGTTGCTTAAACTGACTTAGGATGTAAGTGGAGCAAGCTGGAAAGTTGGAAAATTCTAGCTTCTAGTTATGATTGTGACCTATTATTTTCTAACCTGATTTTCTTCTTTTGTTTCCCCTTTGATACCTACAACAAGTCCACATGTAAGTAAGTTGATAATCAACATAAATAAGATCCAAATCCTACCTAAACATTGAGAAGCATGCAAAACCTAAACATGTAAAATGTATGTACATCAAAACACATGAGAAGCATGCAAAACCTAAGCTTAAAAACCTTCATTTATAACCTAACATGCAATTTATCATATATAATCACATACATAGCCAATTTATACGAAAATAAGACAAAACATAGGATAAACGTCCTTGTATGTATACTAAACATACACATTATCACATAAATTGGCTTAGACAATCCTATAACAAATATCATTTCAAATGTTATCTATAACATGTTATGAATTTCCTTCCAGTATTGTATGTTATATAGTATCATGTCTCCAGGAGTAAGTAACTAAGACTTCATCTTTAACAAAATTTTCATCGTCATCTTTTCTCACTTGCAAAATTATTTCAGGGAGGCTCTTTTGGTTATCAATTAAAGAACAAATCCTTACATAACATGTTCTTTTCATACTAGCTATACCTTGATAAAAATACAATGGTTTTCTAATATAGCTAGCTAGGTTATTAAACCCTTTAGTAGTCTAATATTTTGAGGGAATGTTAAGATATTTATCTATTACAAGCCCTTTGCTTAAGGTTCTGTAACTAAACTACTAGTTTCCTTTTTTAATGGTTTATTATTAAAATTCCAGAGTCCTACTTCTATGATTCTTTAAGCTTGAGATAGTAAGTTAAACTTGAAAAGGAACAAGTCATCCTCATTAACTAGGAATTCCTTCAAACTATACTACTTCCAATGCTTCTGGGCCCAAATTTTCATAATAAGGAATGGAGGTCTCTTGTTTAGGAAGAAAACAATCAATGTAGTATCCCATTTGGACACTCCTTCTTTCAGATGGAGAAGAGTTCCCTATAGCTTATAGCTAGGTTCCCTTGTTAGAATCTAGTCTTGGAGGAGCGTTTGGAGGTTTAAGTGAGTAAAGGTGGCGGGGAAGAAGAATAAGGAGAGAGAGAGGGCGGTCATATGTGAGGTTTGCATAAAAGGGGCTGGAGCTAAAAATGGAAAAACCTCTAAAGACAAAGACACAAGGCTTGATATAATTCTCCAAAGGAAATGAAGACTAGAAACTAGAAAAATCTTGAAGATTAGACTTTACAAAAAGAAGAAGAGAGAAGAGTGATGAGGAAATACGAAGGAAAGTAAGCCAAAAGGAAGATGATTTTAGTAACAGTCAAGAGGAAATGGTGGAAGCAACGAGTAACAAAAAAGATAAGTGATATATAAGAAAAGGATCCTAATTAGGAAAGTAAAAGAGAGCAGAAGAAGAAAAGTAATAAATAACTAAAGCAACTGACAGAGGAAGAACATAAAGCTCTTAACAAACATAAAAAAGGAGAACACTAAGAAGCTAAAGAGCATTAAATCACATATGGTAAATGGAAAACTTAAAGAGAGTATGCAAGCCATGCACCCGAGAAGAGAAAGTAAGTGTTTCTTTATAAAAGTTTTATCAAGATGACAATCCATTTAAATTATTAACATATCAATTAATATTATATCTTTAACATAGTCATTATTGGTATTACACTGGCCATTAATAAATTTATATTTAATGCTCTCTAAAATATAGATTTCCTCTAATATTGGCCACTAAATGGCATATAACAAAATTTATGAAAAAAAGATAAAATTTAATATCAAATAGTTGATCTTTTAAAAAATATATAATAGGGTAGAGATTATGTTTTTAAAACTAATAATATAATTGCACTTGTTTTCCTATATTGGGAGATAAATTCAATAAGGTTTTTGAATTTAAATATTACAACTATTTCATTTGATGATACCAAAAACAATAATCAAACTTGTCTTATATTATTTTAATTTTTTTTACAATCAAACTAAAATGACATTGATTTAATTATTTATAAGATCATTTCATTTTTATGACCTTTATTTATGAATGAAAAGTGAATTTTATTTTATAAAGTTTATAAACTTTGTTATTTAATAAAAGAAGAAAAAGAAAAGAAAAAACTCATCTCTAAACACTATTTTTCTTCATTACTCTCTATTAGTTTCATCAATTGCTAGAATTGGCTTTGATATGATTTTTAATTGATACACCCATAATTAAATGTGTGAATTAGGTTGGAATTGACTTAACATTATTCTAAAGTATGGTCAACCAACTTAATGACACCTAAGAGGTAATATAAGATAACTTGATAATGTATGAGGAATAGTTCAAATAGATGTAGGAGAAGATATATATAAACATCAATTCAATACCTAAGTAATAGAACTATAAAGTTGGTCATCAATTAAAGATAGGTCAATTATAGTGTTGTCCCTTGAGAAATATTTTATGAATGAGTACGCAAAGATAATGATTACATAGCTCAACTAAGTAGTTGCTATATAAAAAGATGAGACTGATTAGATATATCTAATGTATAAATATTTACATAAGAAAAAACTACGAAATGATATAAATGATAAAAAAGGCTCATAGCCAAAGTTTCAAGGTATTCGATTATATATGGCTAACTTTATTGAAGGTCAAGATAAGACTAATTGGATATATCTAATGTATAAATATTTACATGAGAAAAAAACTACTAAATAATATAAATGATAAAAAAGGGCTCATAGCCAAAGCTTCAAGGTATTTGATTATATATGGCCAACTTTATTGAAGGCCATTTACCTAAGAGGTAATATAAGATAACTTGATAATGTATGAGGAATAGTTCAAATAGATGTAGGAGAAGATATCGATAAACATCAATTCAATACCTAAGTAATAGAATTATAAAGTTGGTCATCAATTAAAAATAGGTCAACTATAGTGTTGTCCCTTGAGAAATATTTTATGAATGAGTACGCAAAGCTAATGATTACATAGCTTAACCAAGTAGTTACTATATAAGAAGATGAGACTGATTGGATATATCTAATGTATAAATATTTACATAAGAAAAAACTACGAAATGATATAAATGATAAAAAAGGCTCATAGCCAAAGTTTCAAGGTATTCTATTATATATGGCTAAATTTATTGAAGATGAAGATAAGAATAATTCGATATATCTAATGTATAAATATTTACATGAGAAAAACTACTAAATAATATAAATGATAAAAAGGGCTCATAGCTAAAGCTTCAAGGTATTCGATTATATATGGCCAACTTTATTGAAGGCCATTTACCTTATCATTTCTAAGATATCTTCCTAAAGCTCCAATATACTATATCATCATACAAATTCATGAAGAGTCATATGGAGCTTATCAGGGAGGATAATCCTTAATCTATATAATCTTAAGCTAAGTATAATTTTTGGTTTATTTTTCATAGGGATGCCTAGGAATTTGTAAGAAAATACGAGAAATGACAAAAATATTAAAACCTACATCATTCAAATGTATTTAACTACATATTTGTATCAAATACCATCCCTTTTTTCCTAATAAGGAATGGACAACTAAATAATATAAATGATAAAAAAGGGCTCATAGCCAAAGCTTCAAGGTATTTGATTATATATGGCCAACTTTATTGAAGGCCATTTACCTAAGAGGTAATATAAGATAACTTGATAATGTATGAGGAATAGTTCAAATAGATGTAGGAGAAGATATCGATAAACATCAATTCAATACCTAAGTAATAGAATTATAAAGTTGGTCATCAATTAAAAATAGGTCAACTATAGTGTTGTCCCTTGAGAAATATTTTATGAATGAGTACGCAAAGCTAATGATTACATAGCTTAACCAAGTAGTTACTATATAAGAAGATGAGACTGATTGGATATATCTAATGTATAAATATTTACATAAGAAAAAACTACGAAATGATATAAATGATAAAAAAGGCTCATAGCCAAAGTTTCAAGGTATTC
>JANZLD010000236.1:37015415-37030404 GCA_026413575.1 Erythroxylum carthagenense
ATTACGATGCGGACTATGCCGGAGATAGAATTGAAAGAAAGAGCACTAGTGGAGGATGTCACTTTCTTGGCTCAAACATATACCCTTTCATCTTGCTAAATTCACATATCTCATATAACAATCCACATTCTTGAATTTTCTTTTTCTTTACACATGAATAATTCACCACAAATTTTCTCATTTTATGTCAAATTATAATTCAAAATTCTAAGAAAATTCGGGGTCCAACACAGCCCCCTACACTCTACAGCAAAATGGAGTAAGTGAGAGGAGAAACATATACATTTTAGAAATGGGGAGGTGCCTGCTATATGAGAAAAGCTTACCAAAGAAATTGTGGGCAGAAGTTACAAACATCACTATTTTCCTAAAAACTAACTCCCAACAAATGCAATAAAAGGTCAAACATGATTTCAGGCATGGTATGAATACAACCCATCCTTGAGTTTTCTGAAAATTTTTGGTTGCTTGTGATTTGCACATGTTCCGCATGTAAAAAGAGATAAGTTAGACAAAAGGGCAATTCCTGGCATCTTCATAGGCTATAACTTAACTACCAAAGCATACAAAATCTGTCAGTCGCAATCAGGAAGCATAATCATTAGCAGAGATGTATATTTCTTAGAGGAGGAAAAATTGGATTGGACACAAGTTCGAGCTTTGGATGATATGAAGAATGACGCCCCTATTTTTTCTTCAGAAAAGCAAAGTATGATGTTTGGAATGATGAGCTGGTAGATGAAGTTCCAACCAGAGGAAGCAGATCGATAACAGATGTATATCAAAGGTGCAACATTGCTATAAATGAACCTGCGAGTTTTGAAGAAGCTAAGCAAGATCAGAAGTGGATAAACACAATGAAAGAGGAGCTATCCATGATCATAAAAAACCAAACATGGAAACTAGTTGAGAAACCTCATGATCGAAAGGTAATTGGAGTAAATTGGGTGTTCAGAACAAAGTTAAATACAAATGGGTGTGTTAATAAACATAAAGTAAGGCTCATAGTAAAAGGCTATGCACAAGTCTTTGGAGTACATTGCTCAGATACATTTGCTCCAGTAGCTAGGCTGGATACAACCAGATTGCTCTTTGCTATTACTGCACAGTTGAGCTGGAAAGTGCATCAAATAGACGTCAAGTCTGCATTCTTAAATAGAGTTCTGCAAGAAGAGATATTTATTAAGCAACTAGAAGGCTTTGTTGAGAGTGGAAGCGAAGTGCTCAAGTCGAAGAGGGCATTATACAAACTTAAACGAGCTCCAAGAGCTTGGTATAATCGTATAGATGATCACCTAACCAGCTTAGGATTTAAAAAGAGTCAATCCGAAGCCACTTTGTACGTCAAAATTCCAGAAGGTGATATTTTGGTTATCTCACTCTATGTTGATGATCTACTTGTGACAAGCAGCAATGCAAATTTGATTGATGAGTTCAAGAGTGAAATGATGCGGGCTTTTGAAATGACTGATCTGGGATTAATGGCTTTTTTCTTGGGCATGGAAGTCAAGAAAGGACAAGATGAAATCTTCATCTATCAAAAAAAAAAAAAATGCCAAGGAGATATTGAAGAAGTTCAAAATGGAGGATTGCAAAGAAATCAATACCCCTATGAATCGTAAAGAAAGGCTAAGTAAAGATGATGGAGAGGACAAAATGGTGGAGATAGAATTCAGAGGCTTAATTGGATGTCTAATGTACCTCACTGCCACAAGACCTAATATCTTGTATGTTGTAAGCATATTATCTAGATTTATGCGTTGTGCAACTGAGATACATCTAAGGGCAGTAAAAAGAGTTGTAAGATATGTTAGGGGAACTAGTGACCATGGAGTCAAGTTTAAGAAAAATACAACCTTTAAATTGGAAGGCTACTCAGACAGTAATTAGGGGGGCTCAATTGATGATATGAAGAGTATCTCAAGATACTGTTTTAGCTTTGGATCAGGTATTTTCTCTTGGTGGTCAAAAAAACAAGAAATTCTAGCTCAATCCATTGCCGAATCAGAACTTATAGCAACAACTGTAGCAGTGAATCAAGTTTTGTGGCTAAGGAAGATTCTAGTTGATTTGAATATGGGACAAACCAAGAGTACAAAATTGTTTGTGGACAACCAAGCTTCTATAGCAATCTCACACAATCCTGTATTTCCTAGAAAAACAAAGCACTTTAACATTAAGCTATTCTTTTTTAGGGAAGTGCAGAAAAATGGATATGCAACTCTGTTCTATTGTAGGTCAGAAGATCAACTGGCAGATTTATCTATTAAACCACTGTCAGCCAGCAAATTTGAGTTATTAAGAGAAAGAATTCTCTAGTTATAGGACATCACTTGTGTAGAAGAGGTGGCTAATGAAACCTATAACATCACACTTATCTTGTAAAAGATTTTGGCAATCATCTTATCTCCTAAATTTGGGGTGATTGTGATTCTTTTAAAAAGCTTTAAGTGGGCATTTAGACCTTTTTTTTCACTTTTCCACACGTAGGATTTGATATATGTGGAGAGTTAGAATATCCTTCTGGCGAGTTTCTTGCTTATGATTAATTGACAATAGGTTTGTAGAATCTTTAAAAGAGACAATTTTATTGTTGTTCATGCAAAATAGTACCGGAAGTAGCATCATCATAGATATAGACATATCGATGTCAAAGTGAATAGAAGATCTTTTGGAAAGAAAAATTGAAAAATCAAGAGTAGATTACAACACTTACTTATGAGGGAGTCCTCGTTTACTTTATATAGGGTGAGTGGTAGTTCAGGATCCGAACCATTTCTTCACAGATATAGGAAGCATTCAGTAAGGGGAGGAAGTGTGTTTCAAGAGAGATTTAGGATATGGGTTGTTTGACTTCAAAAGATGAGTTGGTTAATTCCAAGAGATGAGCTTAGGTAATCTGTGTCTCTAATTTCATCAGTAGACCTATAATGCTGATTTGCAATCATCTATTTAGATTAAATGAAAATGAATATGTTGCATGCCAACTAATTTTTGGCAGCCTAGCTCTAATTGTTATATGAACCTAAGCGTACACCTAAAAACCAACTCGACGTGTTTGCCTTTTCGGAGTAATGAAAACATTTTCTTAAAACAAATATGGGCTGTTAAAGTTATTAACCTTGACCAATTCTAGTTAACTTTGAAGGCTCAAATTCCTAACTGTTAAACCTAAGGTTTCTAGGGCTCTTAGTGACGACGAATTGAAGGAAAATATAAGGGAAAGATGACGAAGGTTTATAGTTTCTCACGTTGGAACAATAACAAGGTTTGGAACCAATGGTCATATAGGTAAAATTTTTTCATCTTTTCATACACAAAAAGTAAACATCGTCTCTTGTCTCAGAGAGTTTGCTTCGCGAGGCCTGGTGAAGATAGTGTACAATATGATGGTTTCAAATGTGAGATATAAGCTTACTTTTGAATGAATCTAACTCTCACACAACTCCAACCTTATCCTTGATGTCACATTTCTTCTTCTTTTGTAGCTTTGCCACTTAAAAATTTTAAACCGTCGTTATAGATTTTTAGGTTCATGCGTTGACTAAACCTTCAGGAAACCTTCCTAGCTGGTATAATCTAAATGCCAGAGTTGGAATTTTAATAAACTACCAAAGGGAACCCATAGATGCAAAAACTATTTTTTATTCCCATCTTTAATGGAAAAAAGCACTTGAAGCTTTAGGTAGATCTGGGGGAAAAGTTAAACTAATCTTCATGCTTCATTAAGATAAAAGGCCAAATGCTCTTCCAAACTCCTAGTCACAGACCTAGATGGTTTTTGATAATTTCACTCTTCTAAAGGATGAGTTGTCAGAAGAAGATCTCTTGTTCTCTTATTAGAGGTTGACTATAGCTTGATAAGCCTATAGTTTCCTTCCTGTAGATAATTGTAATTTATATAAATAGTGAAAAACCGAAGGGAGCTAATTATTTCACAAACTTTCCACAAATTTCTTTGGCACTAATAAAATATAAAAAACGTATAAAATATATAATCAAATGGTTGACTTATTCCTTAAGATTGGGGAATAAGTAAACTTATTCTCCCCTTATCTTTATCTACTACAACTCCAAGTGCGTTGGGAATAAAAATGAGTACTTTTTGGATAAAAATAATCTTAAGGAATCCACATAATTACTTAGTTATAAAAGTATAATAATAATAAGATGAAGAAGAAAATTAATAAAAATTAAATAATAGTAATAATAATAATAATAATAATACATATAGATATATATACCTATATATAGAAATTCATAGGAATAAACTAAACTAAATAATACATATTTTATTCTATCCCTAAAGAATCATCTTTTTATTTCTTGTCTATTCTTGCAAGTAAACTAAATGATCTATAATTTGATTAAGTTTACGCATCAACCTTCTTCAGACTAGCAGTTTTAGACCCCTGCAAGAGACTCAATTTTGGCTTCAATATAGTTAATTCTATTGATTTGATATCATGTTTAGTAAAACATAATTGGTTAGCTTATGGCTATATTTTTACTTATTTAATATTGCATGGTTTAATTACTTAGCTAGATAATATAAATTCTTATGAAGCTCTGTATCATATCCATCAATTTAAAAATGTAGAGCGGGTGAAATTCATTAAGGGGTAATAATTATAGTGATGCTTCAATCTCTATATTCCTATAAGTATTAGCTTTTTACAATGACAGTGAATAGGTTGTTAAAGTGATCCTCCATATTCTCACAAATATCTGGCAAATATTTGTTCATATTATGGTGATAAATGATTTCTTCATTTATTCTAAGTAATTGGTTGTAGTACTAGTTACAGAATGACGTCACATCTCTAAGGTACCTTACAATCAAATCTCATCTCAATCCTATTAATTCTTATGTACTCATTTTCTTTGAAGAAGGCAAGTTATTAGATTTTAAAGAATATGATCCTATTGAACTTAAATTCTTATGTTGACTAATATTTGTGTCTTTATTTTTTTAATAGCATTTGGTCGGGTCGGCCGTGTCGGGCCCAGATCCAGTCAAAACGACCCACGGGCCGATCTGTCCATTCTTCAGAGATCAGTTTTATGCCTAGGCCAAACCCAAGTCCAGCCCACGCCCTCCTTGGCCCATCCGTAGAAGGAAATCTCCCATGCAAACACGTAAAGACCTAAACCTAACGGCAAAACCATATATAAGGTATAATTCTCCCATAACAGAGGTACGCACAATCATAGACCTAGTTTTCTCTGCATTCAGCAGTCTCACCGCCACAAAAAGACTAACTTGAGCGTCGGAGGGGCTAATCGGGACACAACCCCCGACGTGCCTTCTCTTGTTTTGCAGGTATCAACACGCCAGATTCATCACGGAGAGCAGTCAATCAATGGATCTCAACGGCAACGTACCATTCAGCCAAAATCCGGCAGAATCAGAACCTTTTCAGACCTTGTGTTTATTAGATTTTATATTGGAATATTATTGTTGTTATTTATTGGATTGAAAGAATTTGATCATTCAAAAAAGAAAGGGATTAAACGAATTTTGATGTCAAAGGAAGGTACAAACTAATAAGAATATACCTCTAAAGGAAATTAAAAACAAACGAAACTTTTGATGAGTGGAATGTCCTGCTCTCATGACGTCCTGTAATAAATTAAATATGGCCTGTTAATTTGACTAGATTTCCAAGTAAATAAACGAATGCCAAAGTGAAACACTGACTCAGTTATTTTAATAGTAGGTGGAGTGGACAAGATTTATAGTTAACATTGCTTTTGATGAGTGTATGTCCTGCTCTAAAGATGTCCTCTAATAAGTTAAATATGGCTTGTTAATTTGACTAGATTTCTAAGTAAATAAACGAATGCCAAAGTGAAACACTGACTCGGTTATTTTTATAGTAGGTGGAACGGACAAGACTTATAGTTAACATTGTTTAATATGCCAAAAACAAAAGTTGAACATGAGAATGACATGATCCTGAGCAAATCAGGTTTCAAGATGCTTTGTCCCAGCTGACTGGATGACATTAAGGAGTATTTGACGAATGTTAATTTCAATGTGTAGTTGACAAATGTTAAAAAAAGAAAGTTTAAGGCCTTACAAATTCATTTTAAAAATGGCTTTTCCGATGTGGCAACGTAAATTAATTACTCAGCAACATACACAACTGGAAGTCATGATCCACCACTAATGAATATTAGCCTGGTTAGCTTAATCACACGACAACACCGGTGAGTTTGATTTGTCAGGTGAGTAAATCATTTCTTTTTTGTGTCAACATGAACCTCATAGTTTCAATTGGTCTGAAGAAATAAATTAGTAAGAGTTCATGCAAATTAATGTGGTCAAAAAGAGAATATATATATATACAGCATAGTCGCCTGTTACTACCGGTGTACGTTTAGAATGGTGGATCATCCAGGAGCTAGTGCTTCTAGTGACGATGGAAGCCTCAAAGAGCAAGACCAGTGGCTCCCGATAGCCAACGTAGGCCGGATAATGAAGCACACACTGCCATCGAACGCGAAAATATCCAAAGAAGCTAAGGAAACGATGCAAGAATGTGTCTCAGAGTTCATTAGCTTTGTGACAAGTGAAGCATCAGAGAAGTGCAAAACGGAAAGAAGGAAGACGGTGAATGGAGATGACATTTGCTGGGCTATGGGAGCTCTTGGTTTCGACCAATACGTTGGGCCTCTAAAAAGGTATCTTCAAAGATATAGAGAATTGGAAGGTGATAAAGCTAATAATCATGAGAAAGCTAGCAGTAGCAACCTCGAAGATCAAAAGGAGGAACCATCCTCTTCGTATAGATATAATCAGCCAGGGAATAACTAGTCTTCAATTTCATCCCCATTCAAGTATGATGCCATCGAGAGAAGACATAATAACACCAACTTGAGACCCCCATATTGACTTTCACTAAAGGTATAGTGATTTGTATTCGTAGTCTTTTTAACCATGATAATACCGATCAGCAAGTTGATTGGTCAGTTTTTCTTCTCATTCTTATGAGATACCGTTCTTGTATGTTGATATTGTTAAGTAATCTAGCTTCTCTTTCTGGAACAAAGCGTGGAATTTCAGGTCTTTGAGTAGGATTGCGAAGAGTGAATTGTGGTATTGGTAGCTAGAGTCTCATTTTGATGGAAAGGAGGATGATCATCTGATAATCCAATTTCTTGGAGTGTTATCAAGATCATAAAGAACATTGAATTTGAGTGAGTTCATTCATTTTTCAGTGCAATTCTCACATCAACCATTAGAATTAACGTATGTTCCATGTATTTTGACGAGACTAACGTCATCCTCCATCAATAAATTTGTTTGGTGAATATGTCTTGGCATTCTTCTGCGACGACCAGTGTTGTTTAATCTGTGATTTTATCAATCTCTCTCGTCTGGAGACGGTCTCTAGCTTCTATAGCCTCTAGAATCATCAGTATCCAAACTAAGCCGATTGATGCCAAGTCGTTGTCCAGAACTTTAGTTTATATTTTCAAAAAGTCCACATCCATGTCCCCGTCTCTTTACTAGTGTCAAGTTGACCAGCAGAAGGTAAAGTACATCTCTAGGTTTAGGGTTTCTAATCTGTACTCTTTTGTAATTAGAAAACAAAGTAAATTTCATATGTGGTCCTTCTTCTGTACATGAATAGGTTTATTAACATAATTCTAAGACATGAAAATAGATATTTGGTAAAATATGTAAAAAAGGGCATTTTAAATTTGTGATAGTGACGCCAATTCGAAGCTTATTCGATTAGGGTTTAGGTAAGGAAAATAAGATTAAACATTAATGAGACAATATGGAAGACAAAAGGATAAGCTTAGACAACAACGGCCAATAAACTCCTTGGGTCAGTACGAACAAAAAGTATACACTGTCACTGTCGGTGGAAGAATATGTAAAAAAAAAAAGAGTGAAGGAAGAGCTCGTGATTAAAGCCATTAGCCATTCGAGCGTCGAGTTTAGCTTATTTCCCACAACCGCGACAGTCGATGCCTTTCATATTCTTATTAAACTTTGTCAAATATTCAATTTGTTCAAAAATTGGAAGTTTCTATCCCATACATTGTGTCCTTTTTTGTTTAACAAGAAATAGTAATCATAAATAAAATTAATTATTTAAGCATTTGTTTAATATTTTAGCTTAAATTGATTTGTATAAATGGGATATTATAAATTGATTAATATAATTGTAATATATATGATTATTTTATTGTTGATAAATATTAACGATTAAGAATAATAGTCAACTTAAATTTAAGTATTTTGATCTTATTAACATTCAAATTTTAACTATGTTTACCTATGTCCAAAAAATATTTATTTTTCAAATTTTAGCTTATCTATCCTGTGTTTTTTAACAATATTTTTAGAACTTTAAAAATATTTTACAATTTTGGCGTGTTCCATTCTATTTTCATGAAATGCTTGTATGAATAGAGGTGTACTATACTTAAAGAATCATTTGTGTATAAATCTATAGATTTAAACAAATTTATAGAATTTGAATATGTTAGTTCAAAATTATAAGATTTCGTTATTCTTATTTAATATAAAATTCAATCTTTCCTTATTTTTCTACCTTTGTTCTAAGTTGACCATTCAAAATTTTAATTTTGTTTAAGTTATCCTTTTATGGCTTTTCACTTTTATATTTATGTTTATATTTCCAAAATTATCATGTAATTTTATTACTTGATTAAATTATTATAAATTTTATTCTATAACATGATGGAGTTTTAATATTAGAAAACATGTGGTAGCTTTCATGGAAACAAATTAACATTTAGACCACTTAACATTATATTTTTAATAAGAGAATTCATATAATATAATTCAACAAGTAAATACATTTAAAATAAAGACCTAATGATCCATATAATAGTTCAATTTTAGACAAAATAACATATACATTTTAAATTAAGATATTTTATACAATGATTCAGACAATAAAAATAATTAATAATACAATATTTGTGATAATTTTATCAAACATTAAAGGCTATATGATAAGATGAAAATTATAAGGTAAATGAAAAAATATGAAAAATCATATAAATGTCAATTACAATTAACATTAGGACTATTAAGCACACTTAGCATTAAAAAATTATATTTTTACATTAATAATTTTAAGAATACTCTCACATACAAAAATTCCTCAAAATTCTTCTAAGAAATCCTTTAGAGCTAAAATTTTTACGTATTTGATATTTTAGGATATTATTAAATGTGGCCTCCATCTTTCAATATTCTATGTCAAATTAGAGTTTTTCATATAATATTTAAAGGTTATGAAATTCTATATTCTATTTTTTAGCAATCTCATAATTCTCCTAAGAAATCTAAGAGATCTAGAATTTTTATATATTTAATATTTTAAGATATTATTAAATTCAAGATTGATTTTTCAATATTCTTTGGCAAATTAAAGGTTTTCATATAATATTTGGAACTTATGAAATTCTAAATTCTTCTCTTTTTACATTCTCATCTTTTTCTCTTTACTACATGTCTTAAATTGTGAAATTTTATTTGTGCTTCGCAAAAAAATTTCAAGTTTGAATTAATTTGAAACTAATAAGTAAATTGTAATTTGACTTAATTTAGAGTTGAATTTGGGTTTGATGAAAGAAACCATAATTTAAGTTTAAATGTCTACCTCAATTTGAATAGAATTTGACCTAATTCAAAATCCAAATTTTAACTCATAATATGATTTTTAGTCTAAAAAAATTGAACCTAATTGAACTTTAAATCAAAATAAAACCTATAAAAAATATATTCAATTCGACCTATCATTAAACTATTATATCCACCAATTTGAGTAAGAACTTCTCCATATTTTGACCAATAAAAGTCCAATTCATAGCTTTTAAGGAACAAGTTATGTGGTTCAATGAATTCGTATCAACAGAGTTAGATGTTTCGTAGGAGATAAGGTAAGATGAAATTCTAAATATATTTATCACCAAAAGTATGTATCAATGAGCATTATTATTATTGTTGTTGTAGTAGTAGTAGTTGTTGTTGTTGTTAATTAAAACACAAATATTTGTTACTTTTACGCTTTATACATCTATTTGGAGCATATTGGTATGGTCCAAATTTTGGTTGTGAAGAAAGTAAATTAAACCACTTGTTAATATAGAAATCACATATAATATGTAGAATACACAAGAAGAGGGGGTTGAATTGTGTCAAATCTTTAAAGATATTAATCTTTAGAAATTTCTTGAATTTCTTCACAAATTCAGATGATCACAAAACAATTCACTTAATTTGATGAATAATGCAATCGCGAAAATTATTATCTATTCTTTTAACAACAAGAAAATTAAAGAGATAAGAGTTAGAGAATATGATGCCGCAATTTATACTAGTTCACCCTTAACTTTTAGCTACGTCCAGTCCTCAGAGTTTTTATGAGATTTCACTATACTCTTCAACGTTACAAGTATTTTTTCTACACTTGCAGAGCCTCTTCATGTCTCTCTCACAAAATATTCTTTATCTATTTCCTTAGCCACTCCAGGCTCTAGCCTTTTTTTCGCTTAGAAAGATATTGTTTGAGCTTCACGTTACAGATGTATTCACTCTCTTTCTTTTGCACTGGAATACAAAGTTTCTCTAAGTATTGTACAATTATATTTTCTCTCTTGTATTGTTTTGTTGTAATCGTAGTTTAGTTTATGACTATAACTAGTATTTATAACCTAAGTCTTTAACTGTCTTCTTGAGAAAACTGTTTCTTAAATCTTCTAGAAACCGTTATTAGTTTAATCCTGTAACTAACTCCAACTAACTAACTAACTGACATTTTATAATATTTTTCATTTGCATTGTCTAGTATTATGCTTCATCTGGAGTTGCTTCGTCTGGTGTAGCGCTTTCGTTTAATGTTGCGCTTCGTCTAGTTTTCCACTTTGTTTGGTCTATCTAAGATGCTTTGTCGTATAAGTAACTATCGTCTTGAGTTAACCTTGTATTGTCTTATGTTGACCTTGTATTGTCTTATATTGACCTTGTATCGTCTTATGTTGACGATCTTGAGCTTTAAATATCGTAAGGAGTTGACTATGTATCACTTACATTTTTGTGCACTTAACAAACTCATCAAAACAGTTCACATACTTCTATAATTATTATTATTTGATTTTCATCAAAATTAAAGAAGTAAAGTCTTCTTGACTTAACAATCTCTCCCTTTTTGATGATAACAAATAATCATAATATTAGAAGACAAAATAATATTCAGAAGATAGACGAATAGACAAATAATGTACAGACGAATAACAATTAAAGCAATACACAAGATATGCATAAGATATACAATACAATGCTTTCTAATAATCATCACTTTTCTCCCCTTTTCTCCCCCTATTTGTTATTAATAAAAAAAAAGATAGCTCATCTTAGAGGCTTCAGAATTTTAAAATACATATGTTGAATATCAGTGCAGATTGGCTTGAGGTCTTGTTCAATAGAAACATGTAGAAGTGTTATTTCCTCATGAAGATCACTCGCTACATCACCCAGTTCATCAACCTTAGTATGAATTTCCTCAATATTTTTTGCTAAGGCATCCTAAACTTCCTTCTGCTTGTGACTAGCTTCAGTCCAATTAATGAAATTCTTCAAGAACTCCGAATTAACAGTAGGATGTTGTTGTATTTCACTAAGTGGATGAAGATGTTCAACAACAGATGGTTCTTTAGGTGAAGCGTCTAATTCTATGATTTTGATTGAGGGTAATTTGAAGGTTTGTTTTCCTTATCGGAGATCAAGATCATCAGGTCTAGGTAGTTTATAAATTGGTTGCCTAAGAAGGTATAAAACATTTTTAACTAAAGGTATGAAACCTAAGGGTGTGAAATGAATGATTAAATGCATAAAGGTTTCTAAGTTAAAATTGATACCTTCAACTGTGATACTTCTGTACCTTCCTTCTATTATAGTGCCAACTACTTTTGAAACTTTCATCTTTGTTAGAAACTCCAAATTGACTTCCTGATGCCCTTGATATGTGATGTGATACATAGACACTTACAAGTTAAGCTACATGACATGCATCGTCTATGTTCTTCACAGCCACTTGAATCTGTTCTTTTGTAAGATCATCTTCGTGCCCTTCAGGAAACATCTTCTTCTTCCCTTTTTCTTTGTTGATTACAAGGTTGGACATCTTGGTTGTACATTTGGTACAATCTTTATTATTTTTCTACTTGTAATCAAATAGATTGTATAACGATCCTTTGAAATCTTCATTGGATATGGTTCTAACTTTTCATCTCGCAGACTATCATATAGTCTTCGTTCTTTATGACTAAGAAGATGCATTGTTTGATCGTTTACTGGTATAGGCTTAACTTTCACCTTGATTGTCTGCTTAGAAGGTTCTCTAATAATAATTGAACTTCTATTTCAAACAGGTACTGATTCTTCTATAACCTTCATTTTCAAATCCTTTTTTTTTTATTAGTTGAGGAGGGTTGTAATGTACTTGCTGGTGTTCAACTGTCTGTGTCTTTTGTTGAACATCAGATGAAGAAACTTTTTTCTGACTAAGCTTCATCTTCTTTTGTTCTTCTTCTGGTTTGGAAGAGAGTTGTTGTTGAGGCTTCTTTCTCTCAAATACTAACTTCCTTTTCATCTCTATCTCTCCAAATGATTTTGTTGATTGACTTTGTAGGATAGAGACAATTGATTTGGTAGGTTGTTGTCGTTGCTCTTGCTTCTCAGAATCTCCACCAAGAATCAAAACTTTCTGCTTCTTCTATTCTTGCTGATGTAAGGTCAATAATCTTGGTGACCTTCTTGACTGTTCGGGCTTTTCTTATCAGAGCGTCTCTGTCTTCTTTTTCAAAGACACTTGATGAGTTAATTGTTGTACCTTGCTTTCCTCCCTCTGTAGAATCATTTTAACTGGTATTGGCACATCAGACGATTGTTTAACCTTTCCTTTTACGGATATTCTTCATGTCAATTGAGGTTTTGTTTGTATGTTAGACGGAACATGTTCACTCATGCTTCATCTATAAGCTCCCCCTCATACTTTGCTTTCGGTGTTAAACCTATATCCGCTTTAGCTTCAATCTTAATTCCCATTTTGTGAACAGTAGAGGCATTAATAACACTCTTCATTTTCATCTTTACTCTGTTACCTCTATCAAGTAGGATTCCAGATTCTCTAAATAATCTTGTCAACAGCATACCATAAGGTAAAGAGCTATAATCATCCTCCCTAAACTTTATCATATTCTTTAAAATCATGAATTGAAGATTAATAGGTTCGTGAGTAAGTAGATTAAACAATCAATGGTTATCATTCATTATCACCAGGTCCTTTGAATCTACTCTTGGTATAATACAGTGGATAAGAAGTGAATGAAGAACCCTAGCCTTCAGAACGAGGGTTGAAGCCTTCTTGATTCCTGGATTACTACATCCATATAGCTATCGATTGATGTGAGCTTTATCTATACGACCTTAAGCGATCCATTTTGTATTGTTAAATAGTTTTGCTCCAATACTTGGATACCCAATACCCTTCTCGATAGAATCTTGTGTGACTATTATAGACAACCCATTTACCACCGATACCAAGGTATTGTCCACCACCTTTACATTCTTCCATAACTCATATATTTCATTCAAATAGATCATCTCACGGATGTTAAAGAAATTTTTCCAACCAACTACTTCAATTTGTGGTTCGATGTCCATCTGATTTTTCTTCAAGGAAGTGAAATTGACGTGTCTCTCATAGAAAAGAGATTTCGACATTCTTAATCTAAAACAAATAAGCACTAAACACACAAATGTATTTCGCTTAACGAAGCAAGGTTAGTATAAGAAGCTAAAGATATGAAATGAGAAGAACTTGAAGTTTAGAATAAAGTATTGAATTGTCTTTGTTGAGAGCACTAAAGAAGTCAGTTTCGAAGTTTTTAAAGAAAATTCTAGAGTATAAGGTGTTTTAGAATCTTGAAAAGATTTCCTTCTTATACATACTCTTGAAAAGTTACCGTTTGTAACTTACTGTTACTATTTTATTTGAAAACTTACGACTTTTCATCTTCTTCTATACGAATTGTCTGGGTCATGGAGTGTCAGACGAATGGTCATTTAACATTACCATATTCAAGTTTCATTTGATTTCCTTGAATATATCTTCACTTAAAGGTTTAGTGAAAATATTTGCCCATTGTCGATTCATCTCAACAAATTGTAGATTGATGATCCCTCTATGTACATAGTCTCGTATAAAATGATGTTTAACTTCAATATGCTTTGCCTTTAAATGTTGTATTGGATTCTTTGAAAGATTAATAGCACTTATGTTGTCACATAAGATTGGGATCTGATCTTCATGGATAGAATAATCTTCTAACTGATACTTAATCTATAACAGTTGTGAACAACAGCTTGCAGCTGACATATATTCCGCTTCTGCAGTAAATAAAGCAATTAAATTTTGCCTCTTACTTGACCAGGAAATTAGATAATGACCAAGAAAGTGACAACTTCCACTTGTATTCTTTCTATCAACTCTATCTCCAGCATAATCAGCATCATAGTGGCCAATTAACCTGAAATCTTTACCTTTCTCATACATTAAGCAAAGATCAATAGAACTTGCCAAGTATCTCAATATTATTTTGACAGTAATATAATTAGATTCTCTAAGATCTACTTGAAATATTGCACACAAACAAACACTAAACAATATATCAGTTCTGCTTGCAGTTAGGTAAAGCAAAGAACCAATAATTCCTCTAAAAAAGAGTTTGATCAATCTTCTTACCAGCTTCATCCTTAGATAAGAAGATTGAAGGATGCATAGGAGTTGACATTGGTTTGACATTCTCCATTTTATATTTGGCTAAAAGTTATTTGATATATTTTTGTTGACGAATAAAAATCTTTTCTTCAGTTTGTTTAATTTGTAAACTAAGAAAGAATTTCAATTCACCCATCATACTCATTTCAAATTCA
>JANZLD010000236.1:37131373-37148469 GCA_026413575.1 Erythroxylum carthagenense
CCTTCACTTACAAGGACTTTCCCATTTTGCCCTTATTTTGTCTTATATGGCTCTACACTTACAAGCCTACTACAAATAATTCTAACTTAATCCTAACCCTTCATTCTAATTTCACATTTCTAATTCCCATTTCAACCTTGCTAATTCCAAGACTCAACTATCAAAAAATAATATAATAAACAATTAAAGCAAAATAGAGAATAAATAAAAGTAAACGAATAAATAAGTAATAAATAATAGAATAATAATAAAAATAATAATAAAAATTCGGGGTCCAACAAAACATGTATCTTTTCAAAGAGAAAACCTTTTCAGAGTCTTTTCATCAATCATCAACACAATTAATGCAGCAATCATTTAACAATTTCACAATTCATTCAAAAAGCAATAAATGCAACACTTATGATGCCATTGAAATCATTCAACTTTCTTGATTCAAAGAAAACATTTAATGCCTTATTTACTCTATTATAAACATGTACCCACCTTGATTTCCTTGCTTATAGACTTACTCAAAATGTGCTTCTGCTCTTGTTCCTCTTGCCTCTCTTGATCCCTTTATACAATAACAAAAATTCTACTCAATAGGGTTTTCAATTGAAAGTCCCACAAAGCACAATCACTAAAATTGGTTCTAGAATACTCAACCCAAGCATTTTCTAAACTCCATGAACTAAAATCCTCCCAAAAATCTAAAAGTTTTAAAATGATCTTACCTTCATTCTTCACCAAATGAAGGGATCTTTAGCTCAAAGGGAAGGTCTTCTCTTCCTCTACTTTTTTCCCTTCTTGAACAACCTCAAAATCTCTCTTGAAGGTTAACATAATTGAAACCCTAGCTTGTTTTGTCTTCTTTCTCTCTGTCTCTTCTTCTCTTTTCTCTCTCTTCTTTATGACACTCTCTCTTTTTCTCTTCAATTTTCATTCTTCTCTCTTCTTAAAATGCAAGACAATATTTCTTCTTCCAATTATGCCCCTAATGATTGAGAATTGTCCCATTTGCCCTTTCATTTATGCCTTATGTCTTTTAGGCTTAAGCGTCTTGCCAAAAGTACCCTTGAACATTATGATATAACACTTTCTTCTAGAAAATGTTCCCCATTATCTTAAGTTTCTAATGACATCAAAATCAATCCATTTGGTTCAGAACTCTAAAAGTATTGCCCTAAACTTTTTCGGACTGTTCTTATATTGAAACAGTACACTATTCCTAAATTCCTCCCAGAAATTGAAAGTCTTAGGGACTGAATTAGATTTCAATTTCTTCATATCATTTGTAGCTCCATGTCTCCAGTTTAAACAAGAATCATCTTATTCGGAGCTATACCGATGAAGTCATAATCAAAATACTGAAGTATGTTCAGTAAAACATCCCATTAATACTCTTCCAACTGATACCCTTACTTTGATTCAATCCATCTTCTTCTAATTCCCACCAAATTCTATCAAATTCTATGGAGGACAGAAAAATGTGTTAAGAATCTATAGGTTCAAGAATCATTTCATTTGGATGTTGGATAACAAAGTTATGGCCCGAAGAATCAAACAAATTTTTGTTCTCAATCATATTGAACCTGTCTCGGGACAAATGGCATAACTTTCACTAGAGATGTCAGGTTAAGATCATCTTAAGGCAGTTTCAAAGAGGAATCTGAGATCTACAACTTTTTTGAAGGACTTGAAAACAAATTCTATCATCTGCAAAGTTTACCAAACTATAGGATCAGATGAAACCAAACAAAAAAGTAAATGAATTGAAAAAGCAGACGAATCAAAAAGCAGACTAAGCAGAAAGCAGACGATTCAGAAAGTAGATGAAGCAGAAAACAGATGAAGCAAAAAGTAGATGAAGTAGAAAGCAGATGAAGCGAAGAGCAGACGAAGCAGAAAACAGATAAAGCACATAGCCAACGAAGTAGAAAGTCGATGAAGCAGAAAGCAGACGAATCAGAGTCAACTTAAGACGAAGCAAAGTCAACTTAAGACAATGCAACTCTTAAGACGAAGCAAAGTCAACTTAAGACGATGCAACACTTAAGACGAAGCATAGTCAACTTAAGATGAAGCAAAGTCAACTTAAGATTATGCAAATCTTAAGACTAACGATGTCATCATAGACGATACAATTTTATAGATGATATGACATCATCACAGACTATACTTCTTTACAGACAATACCACTTTATAATCCTAAGCATCTCCCCTTCTAAGTACCATCACTTTCAACCCAGATGCCCAAAAATTTTATACTATATACCATTGGAAAGCTAAAAGAAATACATACAACTTTCTAGAAGGCACATTTGCCTAAATCATCCTAGATCAATCCAGAATTTCCCTTGAATTCAAAACACAAATTTTACATTCATCCACCAATGAACTATACCCAGTTCTCAACTTCATGACAAATTTTTAGACTCTTAAAGATAGAATTTAAATATGATGTCTTCATAAAAAATGTAGCCATAAGTCTCTGGTTTAATGAAAATAAAGAATTATCTCGTTTGGAAAACTAGAGAAAAAGTTGTGGCTAAAGGACTGAAGCATACTCAGTGAATATTTTTCAAATCATTCACCAATTTTGTTTCCAAATCTTTCCTTAACACAACTCATACCAAGATCACCTTTTCTACTTCATTTACTCCTCATTCTCAACTTCATTTCAAATCAATATCTTCTATAAAGAAATTATAATCCATGATTAATCATGAACACCAATAACAGAACATACATATATATACATATTCTTCATCAACTAACTACACATATTCAGCTGAATTTTTGCTTTCATTTTGCTTCTAACTTTCACCTTAATTTTTTCCATTTCATAACCTCTCATCTACCAAAGCACCAAAGCAAAACAAGAATTTATCCACATTTCTCATTTACTACTTTAATCCCGTCTATCATTTCTATTTCAATAATTTTCATCATTTTTTCTTTACTTAGACTAATCACCAAAATTTCTCATTTAATAGTTCTAATCTTCTAAGAAAAGTTTGGGGTCCATCATGTACAATTGTTGTTTAAATCAAAACATAACGATATAACTTTCTTTCATATGGTTTGTACAGAATGTATCTTACCCTGAATTAGATAAATGCTTCTTTATATCTTGCTAAACAAGTTATGAAATGAAGGACCCTGATGAATGAGAAGTCATACATGGTGTGACATAAAATTTTAAGCCACATTTCCATAGCTAGGGTTGAGAGATTGATCAAGGAGAGCATTTCTCAATTCTAGATTATGATGATCTAGGAACATATGCTGACTACTATAGGAGTAAGTTGATTAATAAGGATATTGAGATCACCTCATGCTTCTGACTTGTAGAGTCTGATACATAAAGATATCAGTAAACATTATACAGTTGCATTGTGTAATTCTAAATGTATTCTGACATTTGCTGATGATTATTCCCATTACAGTTATGTGTTCTTACTTAAAGACCAAAGGTTGAGAACCAATTGGAAAAATTCATCAAGATAGTCAGATTCGGCAATGGAGGAGAATATCATGGCAAAAATAGTGTTTCAAGACTTTAAAGGGTTCATTTACCAGATACTTGGAATCAGTTAGAATAGTGACTTAATTCACTATGTCGAGTGGTTCTGAGCAAAATGGTGTGTTGTCGAAAGGCATAACTGCACCCTAAAGGAATAGTTCGTGTCCCGACAAACACTTTCCATAAAAGGTCCCAGGAGGTTCGTGATCGTTTGGAGCTCGGAATTGGCATCAGAATCAGAGATGGAACTGAAATCAAGTATTCCACATTACATTCATTTTTTAATCCTTTCATGTAGATCCGAGGTATGTAATAAGGTCTATACTACGTATTACATTTTTCACAATTCATATAATTTTCTAAAGGATACAACACACCTGAGTTATCTAATGAAAGGGTAGAATGTGTCGATGGGCTGAGTTGAATCGTGGCATGAGTGATGTAGTCTTGAAGCTTGACAGATGGCTTCTTCAAACGGTGGCTTCTTCCAAGTGGTGCATCAGTCATGCTTCTTTATGGGGAAGTGGCATTTGAATCAATTTCTAGAATTTGGAAGTCAACCACTTCTTCACTTTTTTGTGATGCAATAAGGGCCATGTCAAGTTCCCCCCTGTTTTAGACATTAGGCACATTAGAATTGACACAAGAAGAGTCAAGAAGAGTCCCAGCAGATGGGCCAATGTCATATAGTGCTTCTTCTTCAACAACCAAATTAACAGGCACCGAATGAGGTTGCATGATAGTTGGAGTCTCTTCAGTGGATGGTGAACGCAAGTCAAAAAGAAATTGATCTTCTACAAACTTCACGTCCCTGAACACAAAGAAACTTCTTTTCTCCAGATCATAAAGCTTCCATCCCTTTTGCCCATACAAGTAACCAACAAAAACACACTTGCAACTACGAGTCGCAAACTTATCCCTATGTCTATGCTGATTATGCGCATAACAAAGACATCTGAAAACCCACAAGTGGTCATAGGGGGTTGCTTGCCGATGACGCCTTCATATAAGGTCTTGCCATAGAGTACTGATGAAGGGTGAGGTTAAGTAGGTAACCAACAGTTAAGCTACATTCACTCCAAATATGGAGCGGGAGATTTCCTTGAAACTAGAGGGCGCGCACATTTAGGATATGACGATGTTTTCACTCGACCTTCCATTTTGTTGTGGTGTCCCAGTACAAGAAGTCTGATAAATAATACCATATTGTTTGAAATATTGTTTCAGACACAAAAATTTTGTTTCATTGTCACTACGCATAACCTTCACCCTTTGTTGGTATTGTCGTTTCACTAACGTAAAGAAATTTATCAACATTTGGGGTACTTCTTTCTTATCACATAACAAGTTTATCCAAACAGCTCGAGAACAATCATCAACGAGAGTTAAAAAATACAAAACACTGCAAGATGAAGGGGTTCTATGAGGTCCCCACAAATCACAATGTATCAAATCAAAAATGTCTGATGCTCGACACACTTAAAGGAAACTTTTCTCTAGTTTGCTTGGACTTTTCACATACTTCATAGAATTTATTCATGGACTTATTTTTACAATAACTACTTATATTGGAATCATTTGAACAATCTTGGAAGATGGACATTATCACACATTGTGCCTCATCTGTTAACTGTGACACAGAGATCAAGTTGCATTTCAATTTTGGCACATAAGACATTTTAAAGCTCAGATCCACCATCAAGTTTCATTGTTCCTTCTTTATTTGTAAACATTATTTCTCCATTTGGCAGTCCCACTAGGCAGTCTTGTATAATTCTCTCCTCACACAAGTTCTACAATCTCCCTGCCATATAATTGGAGGCACCACTGTCTACAATCCACCAATCACAAGCTTTCTTACTAGTCATTTTCTCAATGTCACTTATCTTGCGCGATTTCAGCATGTCCATTAGTGTTTGCCATTGCTTGTTGCTCAATCCCGCAGTCTCATGTCTCCCTGCTTCCATTCCAAGGGTACTGCGACTTCCCCCAAAAATGTGGTCCACCTTGTCATGTGCTGTACTTCCTTTACTCCTCCCTCCAGATGCTCTTGATTTTGATTCACTGTTTCCTGCTTCATTTCATAAGCAATCGCCCCACCAATCAGGATAACCAGCAATCACCCCACCAATCAGGATAACCAATAATTTGAAAGCACCCCTTTGCATCATGTCCTGTTTTTCAGCAGTGAGAGCACTCCACTGATTTGTCTTTGCCCTCTTTTCTCCCTTTGCTTTTAAATCTTGCCTGCAATGCGAGACCCATAACCATTCCCTTTTCCTCCTTAGATTGGCAACCATTTTCATTCTTTCCTCCTGCACCATAGTCGAATAGACTCAATTCATTAAAGGTAAAGGATTTGTTGCCAACACACTTGACCGCACTGTTCCGTAGCTTGCATCATCAAGCCCCATCAAGAATTGATGCACCTTCTCCTTCTCTCCGTTTCTCAAGTTTGGACACTACATCACATGTGCATCCTCTACATGTACACTGCAGAATTTGCTCGTAATTGGTCAACTCATCCCACAATGCTTTCAGTTTTCCATGGTAGGTGACTATGCTCATTCCCTGTTGTTTGCAATCCGCCAATTCCGCCTTTAATTGCTGGATTCTTGGCCCATTTACCATTGAAAAACATTCTTTAATGTCTTTCGCATTTTCCACATACGTCACAGTGGAACGCAGGCTTAATTTTGTTTAGTATCCAGGACGCAATCATGGATTGGACTGTCCACCAATCCTCCATCTCAAGTGCACCCTTCTTCGGTTCTTTGTAGGTGCCATCTATGAACCCCCACTTTCTTTGAGTACGCAAAGAGATTCTTACGGCTTTGGCCCATTTTTCATAATTTTCTCCCTCAGTTGCACCTATGTGATCAGGTTTCCAGGATTGTCACTTGCATTTAACTTATAAGGTGATGGACCTTTCTTTGTTCCATTACCCTGAGTTTTCTCCTATCCACTTTCTACCGTCACACAGATGCAGAACTTCCCTCATGTTGTTTGTATATCACAAATGCATAGCGTCCTTGCTATGATACCATGCTAAAGTGGCTTGATAATTTTTCGATGATCTTATTGATCAGAATGTACATGTATCAATATAAAAGGGATGAGATATTACAGCACCCAATCATTCCTAAAATATTTCCTATATTACTTCCTATATTATTGGGTCAAATATTTCTACGATAACAAGAGATTTTGAGTAGATATACGCGTATCATATTACAATGTTCAAAGCAATTACAGGCTAAGATTACAAAATGGCCTTATGTTATAGCTTGAGTATAGAATAAACTGCATTGTCCTTGAGATTTTGGATCATGATTTGTTCTCTTATCTAGCAGAATAGCTTTTGGAAAATCTGGTCCCTTAACTTATATTCAGCTTAGCATATGCAATTGTTCTTTCTTCTCCATACTTAGTCAGTCATCAAGAAATCCAAAGAAGTAATGAAGCAAAAGCTACAGATCGAATTTTACGAAGTGATTTGATTCTGAACTAGATGAATATTGAATAATCACACATAAAGAAGAGATGATTAGCTGATTATGGCTCTTTACTGCAAAGGCAACATGGTTAATTCATAACTACGAACTTAATTTTGTCTAATGTACCCAATTTCTCTATACACACAAGCCAAATAATGAATGACACCTTAGATAATTGTTTTTAACATCAAACTGTTTTGTGTCATGTGAAGGTTAGCATAATAGGGACCAAGAATCTTCTACATGAGGAATTTGAGAATTTCTTATTCTCCTTCGTGAGCCATTAACAATGATCCTTTTCATCTTGACTTGATCCATAGTCGAAGATGATAACATTAAACTCCAGGAGATTGGTGTCTCGCTCACTTCTATTGATTAAGGATTTAACCTTTGAGTTGTTAGGCAATAGGTGTGCAAGAGTAGAGAATAAATTTATTTTGCATGGGGACCCTTGTTTGCTCCAATTATTATACCATAAGAAGGTTGATTCTCCATCCCTAATTTTGAATCTAAAGCAGTTAAGTGACTCAACTTCAAAGTTAGTTTATAAACCATGTATTACCTGTTTTTATCTTTGACTTACCTTTGAGGAAGCAGTAATGGATCCACTGGACCCACACAAACCTCCTTATTAATGGGTATTCTCCAAGTTTTGTCTGTCATGAATGCTTTGTTTGCTAGTGAGGCAAAGATAATTCCCAGACCACTTGATTTCTTTGGTGAGCAAATCACAGATTATTTAACTTTTTCAAAGAATTTTCCATTAGCTTAGCCAGACCATAGGAAGCATCTCAGTATTCTGGCAATAATCTTAGTTAATCCCATGGAGAAAAAGATATGTGATGACAAGAATACGTGTTGGCAGTTAAGAATGGAATTGATCAGTTGTACACTTCCACTAAATGATAAGGTTCTATTGCTCCATTTTTTTTTTCCTAATAATGGAATACAATCTTTAATTTGAAGCTTTTTAGTGAAGATGGAAAGGCCAAGGTAAGTGACTGGGGAATCTTTATAGTTAAAAGCCGTGCGGTTACAGTGCTTGCTCTAAATTCCACAATCATTAAAACATTCGTCCAGATTTATGGACCAAAGGTTAAAGGTATTCAAGGCATTCATTAGCACAAAGACTGAACTGTCCACAACTTTGAAGAACACCAAGAGAGTATCTACAAACGCGGGACCAAAGACCCTAGTTCCTCACACTTTGATGGAAATTGAATCCGCCATTAAACCTTATTAATTGATCTATCATCCTAGACAAAGATTCCATATATAATATGAATAATAAACGGATAATGGATCACCTTGATGAAATCCTTTCCACACTTTGAACAAATTGGTGAGCTCTCCATTACCTAACTCCCTATAGAAAGTAGCTGTGATGCAATGTAAGAATCATATAGTGAAGAGAAATCCTGAAGCTTCAAGTATATATTATCTGAAGTACTAATGAATAGAATCAAAAGCCTTATTGAAGTCCACTCTAATGACACAGTCCTTATTGAAATTCTTTCTACCATAAACATGGATGAGCTTTTCAACGAGCAGTACGTTTCCTCCAATCAACCTACATAACATGAATGTACCTTATGATACATTGATTAATGATTTCAAGATGTGTTTCAATCTTGATGCGATGATCTTACATATGATGTTGTAAAACATAATTATACAAAAGTTGTGAAATTATTAATTAGCCATACGAAATATTGAAGTGTAAGGAGTGAGCTTGAACGCATGCATATTGCAATCTTGCCAACTTTAAACATAAATATTACACTTGAAACAAAATTATAGAAGGAAGCGGAGTCCATAAATTCTTCAAATTATTAAGTCTCCACACTTGGAACTCATCAATGCCCAATGCATTGCATCAAGAATTGTGTTCCCGTACGGTCAAACCATACGAACGATTAAATATCAACAGGACTAATTGATAACGCTTATTATCATCACAAAACAAAAATGTAGTATTACACACAATGAAAGGCAAGCCATTACCTGATAATAGCATCTAAATTCGAGTGAGAATTAATTACATTTTTTCTTCTCCTTCTCCTTCCAGGCAACCAGCAAATGAACAATTAACAAACTAGTATCAATCAAGTCATGCCATCGACTTGGAGGCGAAAAGAGAGTGATACATTATTGTCCGGTCCGATTTAGTGTAATTTGGACTTCGATCGTTGCGGTTTGATTTAGAGATTTCCCCAACCCACATATAGTATAGCTGTTCATACCTGGCTGGCTCTGAAGGCAAGATGTACAAGAAATTATGAGCTCCGATCTCCAAGTAATCAGCAAAAGGCACACGCATGGTAAAAATTTCTTCATCGGTGACCCGTAGGAAAATTTGCAGTAGACATGGACAACAGTTCTAGTTTTGACCGAATTATGCCAAGTATCTGAACAAATTGGGATTATCCTTATCTCTCTCCAGATAGTCTCTGGTAATTAGATCTTCAATGCGCTTCTTAATCGCCTTGAAATCAGGCTGGAAAAATAAAAAATTCAATCAACCTGGTTTATAACTAAAACGGGAAACAGATATCATCTGGATTAACTGAGCATCATTTTAAACCTTGAACATGCGGCCCAACTGCTCTACACATTCCATCACTAACTGTTGGTGACCCAAAACTTTGCGACTTTTCATTATGCGAACAATGGAGGCATCAATGGCATAACGCCTATCTTTATCAACATCTTCGATCACTTTCTTCTTTTCATCCACAGGAGGTAGAGGGATCTACAAGATGAACAATGGCTTGGGTCTACAACAACTCTACAATCAAATCATTTGGAAAAAAAAAAAACAGGTTGTCTAAGTCCAAGTTACCTTGATCCTCCTCATTTTGTCCGTAAACTTAGAGTTAAACTCAAAATAATCAGTGGGAGATATCGTTCTTGTGTTTGGCTCTTTACTTAGGATCTTATATTTAGCACATGACAAAGAGTGGAGGAGTCTGACCACGTCATCATCAGTCAAGTTTAACTGAGTCATTATCTCTGAATAACTCAATCTATCTGATGAGTTGAAAAGCAACAGAGCAGAAGCCTGTGACATCAGCAAGAAAAAGAACCTGTATTACTGACACAAATCTGCAACAACCTACACCACCACACTCTAATCAAGATAAATGAATATAAGTAGATTTAACTATATAAATTACCTGATACGTTGTGACAATCAACTCCATAGTTTTTGGTTCAAACTTCCCAATTAGATTACAAGTACCCAATGAGTATATCCATGTAAGTTTTCTGTGTTTTGTCTTAGTTTGATAAAATTCCCTGAAAACCTCAACACACTTGACCTAAATTCATGGATAACAGGTAAAAGATGTGATCAGCAAACACTTATCAAATCCACAAAGTTATTTTTAAATCTCTTGACCCGAAACAAACATACCATCTCCGCAGGAAGATTCAAATCAAAAGACTTGTAACTTGGCCAAAAGCCAGTTGTCAAAACAGTAACTGTCAAATCAATCCCTGGATTTGCATTTGGATTGTTATTTAAATACTCCTCAAAACTACTTTGATTCTCCCTTGCTAATGTCAAGTCCGTAACCTAGGAGAGGAAACCATTATTGGCAAAGAAACTCAATTTGTACCAAGTTACATAAACATTAGGAATTTAAATGAAAAGGCATTCATCCATAACAGCTCACCATGCCCTCCATTTTTGATGTGAACTGGCCACCACATTGCTGCTTCAGCTTTGTCAAAATACTTCTTTCATGGTCATCATTAGCACTCTTATCAAAAAGAAGCCGTCGAGCTAGCTTTTTCCTAAGAATAATTGTTGGGCCAATATTCATCATCATAGTTAAAAATTTTCATGTTGTCAATTAGTTAACCACCCCATTCATGGAAAACTTTTATTTATTTACCGGTAAAACTCTGCAAATAAATCTTTGTCACTGATATAAGCAAGCAGCTTTACAACCTGCATATTGCCAGAAAATTCAATAACAAAGATGTAAAAGTAATGCTTTCATATAATGGGAGAATAACAAGTGTAACCTTTTCCAATGTTTCCTCAATGGCTTCATCGCTCAGTTTCTCACTTCCACCTTTCTTAAGAATATTATCACAAAATGTGGCTAGTAATTCCGCACTTGAACTTCCGGCCACACCCTTGTTGCAGAAGACCTCAAAAGCTTCCTTGAGTGCCTAGATTGGAGCAAAGAAACACGATGGATCACTAAGAGTGAGATCCATCAACTAACTAAAATGTTGTGCCTAACAAACCTTGTGAAAAAGAGTGTGGTTTTGGAAACAATCATTGACATATGTCAAGTATTTGTCATGCAGCTCTATAACCTTCCTGACAAAAACCTGAAGAACACAAAATCCATTTCAACTAATTTAAGTTGACCAGCAAACTGTAGTTGAGAAAACCAAAAACACTTTTACCTGTTCCTGTAAACCAACCACATCCTTCTTATCTGCCTGTAAAAGAAAACAACATAAAACAGAAACAAATATTAGCGACAACGATATGAAGTAGCAAAGCAAGCAAATACAAATTGAAAAATCAACAAAACCAAAAAGGTTAAAAATACAAATTGAAAAATCAACAAAACCAAAAAGGTTAATAGAAGAACACCAATCATAGAAGCTCATCTGTGGGCATAGCATATATCCCGACAATCAATATATGCCATCTTAATGCTTGAAATATTCATATCCTTTGCCCATGGTACATCAGTCTATGTAAGCATTAATTATAAGGTTTTTAAACCAATATGTCAGGCTCTTAGACTAGATTAGTTATGACTAATAAAACACTGCTAACAAGGGCCCTTAAAGACATTTAGCAACCCCACCACAGAATGAAGTGACGCAAGGAAACAATTGAAGCTGTTAAATGTCACCAACCGTGACGGCTTCACATTGAATAGCTTATTCCACAATTAGTGGCATTCATTTCAAGATAAGGAACATTGACAAAACTATTTGAGAAACTTCATTCCAGATGGTACTGTTCATTTGTTAATCCTATATAGAAGGATGTTGATTTGTTACACTTAAATGATGGTTCTATTTCGAGGGAAAGCAATAGCCCAACTTATCAATTTGTCAAGAAAATTATTAGCAGCAGAAAGGAAATTAAATCTTGTAGGAACAATATTGAATAAAGTGAGTATAATAATAACACAAACACAAACCTTCTTGTTGCTGGCCACATCTTCTGCCTGTTTAACCAAGGCTGTGCCTTCAGCAGTTACATGCTACATTACAGCATAGAGAAATCAAAGTAAAGGGGAAGACAGGGGATAATAAAAAATTTCTGCACTTGGTTGTGACTAAAGAGAGAAATAAAGAAAAGAAAGTTTGTCTGCCAACCTGTTTAAAGATACTGGAAACAGGATCCAAGCCCCGTGGTATTTTAGAGAATAGCCTGAACATTCGTGATAGATCTTCCACCTAAACAAGTGTTATAAAGAGCAGAGAAAAGTAATCACCATTTTCCTTCCCACAGTTCAAACCAGCAAAAGAATAGAAAGGACTAAATGAAAACACTAAGCACCTTGTCATCTCTGAGCAATGCATGGCATCCAGAGTGCTCTTTCTCAAGTAGTTGATTGGCATACACAGACAACAACTCATTTTGAACTTTCTACAAAGGTAGAAAAAACCAGTAATGGAAAACAAAAACATCAGAACGAATAGAACCTTGAGACACTATTATAACTGGGGAGTTCAGTAGAAATAGAGCTGCTTGAGCAGTAAATTGCCCATTTCAAATAACAGCTTCCAGCCTTGCAATAGCAATTTCACTGATCACCCCAAAAATTTGAACTCAGAACAAAAGCAACTACAAACCTCTAGCAATTTTGGCTCACTACTGGAATGTAAGTAGTGAGAAACCCTATCTTTCTCCCGTTTCAGACACTCCTCAGCCTAGAACGATTAGAAAAAAAAAAAAAGAATTAGACAACCTCTTAGACAGACTGATCTCCAGTGTAGAGAAAAAAAATCATAGGCTCACTTTCAACATATAATCTGGACACGAATCTTCCAGAATCCAGTTTGATGCCTTCCTCGAATAATAGGCAGCTGTATCCGTAAGCATGGCTACCTCAAAGTCATTTTCATAGTGATCCATCTGGCCCATGCCAATTTCAACAAATATATCTAAAACATTCTTCAATAGAGCTCGATCAATCTGTTCACCCTCCCGATCTTGATCAATCTGATTTACGATGATGTGGTTATTCAAGACTGTCCAAGAAATTTACTACCACCTACTTTACACCAAGAACTTAGAAAGTAAATTCACAAGCTTACAAGAGATATTACAGCATCCCTCACTTTTCCATTCAACTCCTGATAAACCTGAAATGAAAAGTTGGGAAAAAAATCATAAAGCAGAACAGAGTATAGGATGTTTCAAATAAGTTATTCAGTCTTCATTCTAGTACTTCAACCTAAAATTCATCTAATTTGTCAGAGTTAGTTATATTTGAAGAGGACAAGTCTTCTTTCTAGTGCTACTTCAATCTGAAAAACCAAGATTCAAAGGTTCAACATTGACCCACCAGATCACGAAAACAAGTTAATCCAACTTCATTGAGAGGTGGAAGCGACCTCCGAGCAATAAAGTAGCGATCAAGGTAATGGAAGAAGCGAGACAGCCACCTCACCATAACTTTATGGTTTGCCCACCTTTTGACAAGTTCTCTCAACATGAACTCGTCATGCTTCTCTCTTAATGACGGCAATACCTGAATGAGGAATTAGACATGGTACTCATTGTCACAAATAATAGAATTGATTAATTCTCTACAAGCATAGTTGTAAACAAGAGCACAACTTTAACAACAAAGAAGCAGAACTAAAGATTTGCAATTAACAATTTCAGATATTAGACAAAATCTGCAAGTTAAGAGTAGTAAACTAGTAACAGAAAATAACATGCATGACAAAATCTTTGCAGTGCTAAGTTTTAAGAAGAAACTTCAGCTTTTTGTGAAGAGCAATTGAACTGGAATTAGGGGAAAAAGAATGGATAGAAGAGAGAAGTGTGTATGAAGCTTCCTTACCAAATCATTGTGATGCCTATATAGATTTAGAAAAGGCACAACTTTTCCAGTCTCCAGAATAGGCAAATTGAATATTAGATGATGTTTGGTTCAGAACAATGCCGAGTTTTCAGTTTCAAGATCATAAAAGTTCACATAATTTCAGTAAGAAACAAATAATTTTCAGATGCATTTGGTATTAAATGAAGCCCACGATCATTCAACAAGAAACAAGCAGCGCCAAGGACTGTGTCAAATTGTAGTCCCAAAGAAAAACTTGAAAGTAATTGCTTTCCTGAATGCAACGATACTCGGTCCATGGAAAGATTTACAAGATCATCATAATCCATTAATTCCCATAAAATCATAGAAAGGAGGCAATCCCAACATTATGAAGTATCCAACATAATGAATGCATCTCCTTGCAGGTTTATTCCACAGAAGAAAGAAGTTTAATGCAGAGACTGTACCACATGCATGGACCATGACATACATTGAAGAAACTGGATCAGTTTGTTCTCACCGTTAATGTGATATATTCTTCAAATGACTCTCTGTATTTGTCATACAGCTGTTGTGAGTAATCATGTGGAGGCTTCTGTGTACACATGTTATAGATCGTCCTGTAAACAAAATTAAAAATATATATATTTAAAACCCTCATCAACTAACAAGGGAAAACTTAGGAATTTGTCAATACAAAAGCATGATTTATCAAAAGAATGAATACGTGTAGAGCATCATGTAGTCCTCAGAGCTGAACTGTGACTCAGGTAACCCTTCTAGGATGTTCTTCAGCTTTGTGATCCCCTTTTGCATAAATTCCCATCCTTGTTCTAAGTCAATCGTTTTTCGTTCGTTCATTGTCATGTTGACAACAAAACCTCAGCGTACCAATATCTGCAGATATACAAAGCCTATAAATGAATTAATTGATTCAGGGAGAGGAGTTACAGAAGCTAATTTTCAGCAAAGTAGGACTAGAAACGGGTAGATTAGGCTGGGAAAATAAGGAATTTTAACAAAACCCTTATTTTTAAAAAATTTGGCACAAAAGCTGCAGTATTTCTCCAGAAAAACAACTATTTATACAAGTCTTATAAGAAGTTCAATCCATCATAGGACAAAAAAGCCCTAAAAGAAGCCTATTGATAATAGGAAAATCAAGTAATATCTTAAGAAAAGATATTAAGATGATTATGCATCATAAACTCACTTCAAATCATGCAGAAAATAGTAAAAAGTTCATTTCAACGAGCTGAAATGACCGATAATTGCACCTAAAACAAAATGAAATTTGCAGTTCTAAAATTCCCAAAGCACAACAGGACGACTTCCGCTATCAAAGCGTCAAAGAGCCAAATTACACTCAACATAACAAAAACACTAACCCAAAAAGTCACCGTCAACAAACTACTGGAATATCCCCCTATAATTCCTTAACCTAGAACAAACTCGCAAGTCCTAAGAGCTAAGCCACCATTGTATCGCAACAAAGCCGCTTAATACAATTGAGATCTCAGGAAACCCGATTGCCACATAACGATTCCGAGACTCTGCCTCAAGAATCTAAATGTCCTTTTTCGCCCTAATTGTAATCGATTTTTGGGTCAATAACAGGAATCGAAGCTCGCACAAAATACATTTTAACAAAGTTTATCAAATACAGATAAAAAACCATCAATACGCACAACATAAACGATCAACAGAAAGATCGAGAGACATAACTCCGAATTAGAAAGTTCACATACACATAAAGAAAAGCCTGCAAAAATCCAGATAAACTGATAGTGCGGCGCGGAATGAGAGGCTCACCTGCTCCAGGGAGGAGGAAACCTAGGAGACAACGACTGACGGGGATAAGTTGTTGAAGAAGGTATGGCTTGTGCTTTGGGCGTTGGATCCTCTATTATTTATTCACTATCTTCCCTTACTCTTGTTTTCCATTGTTATTATTATTTTGGGGGATTTAATCTCAAAATGATTTTCTTGTTCTCTCTTTGAGCGTTTAGTTCATGAGGTTTTTAGTTTTAGACATTCGTTGTTGGCTACAAAATGTGAAACCTCGAAAAAGATTTTGTTTTTTACAGTGACCTTTTTTTTTCTGTACAAAACTAAACATTTTTAATGGGCTTTAATTAATCAAGAAACTCACGTTACAAGTATTTACTCTCTCGATCGTATGTAAATTTCTTAATACCTTTACGGGCTGTTTGGTAGAATGGAGTAGCCATTCTATTCCTAATAGATTCCTGACATATTTCTGTATGGGTAAAAATGGAGATAGGAATAAGTAAACATCAGTAACAACTATTCTTAAAATTTGGAGAATACATAAACCCAATCCCAACCCATCTTTACCTATTCGAAGAATAGTTGTTCTTGTTGAAGACAACTTTGTCCTCTCATGTTCCAGTCTCTGAAACTTCTTGTCCTTCTTTGACATTGAAACATCTTCGAGCCTCCTCTTATTCTCTCACGTTCAATCCTCCGAAATCTTCCACTTTTTCAACATACGTTGTTATCTTCTCCAGTTCGTGATTCCAGACTCTAGGTAAGTGAGAATTCTTACACAACACCAAAGGACTTCATCTTCTTATTCCACAGACATCTTCGCGTATAAGTGATGTTGGGATCCGATCTCGAAACCGAACCTCAACCAAAAAAACGAGAATGGAAACGAAAACGAAATGGCGGAAAACGAAAACGAACGAAATCAAATTCGAAAGAACGAACATAAGTCGAAAGTCAAAGTATGCAAATCGGATCACAAGGCAAAAGAGGCGAAACCAAATCGAATACGAATTAAAACGAATCGAATAATCGAATCGGAAGCAAACAAAAGGTTTGATCAAACTGAAAATCACATTCCGACATCCGAAGCGTAAATCTTAGAAAACTATATTAGCGTTGGAGACCTTAAGACTAAACCAAAATTCGAAACCCGGTATAAATTTTTTTTCTTTCTTTCTTACACTCTTTATTCACTTTCATACAAAAGCGATCTAATTTTCCCTTTTGGAAAGTTAACCTCAATCAAAAACTCAATTTATA
>JANZLD010000236.1:37243103-37255360 GCA_026413575.1 Erythroxylum carthagenense
AATACACAATTCAACCCCCCTTCTTGTGCATTTGTATATTGTATAATAAGTCTTGTATTAACGTGTGATTCACTTCAGAGAGCTATGCTAGGTTTTGATTTTTCTTAGTCTTAAAGAGTGATTTTGAAGTTGAGCAAGAAGGCTAAAAGGAAAAGGAAGATTAGAGCCTCCTTTTGATCCAAGAAACTCATTAAGTGGTGAAGATTGAAGGTAAGTTGATGTTAAATCTTTTAGAGTCTTGGAAAAGTTTTGGTACAAAAAGCTTAGAAAATGCATAGGTTTAAATATTCTAGGACCCATTTTATGCATATGTTTCTTTGGGTTCTATTTTGGAATTCCTATTAATTTGGGATTTGTATCAATGTTGAAGAAAATCAAGGGAGGCAAGAGGAGCAAGAGAAGAGGCACATTTGAGCAAGTTATAAGCAAGGAAATTCAAGGCGGGTTTCACTTTTATAATTAAGTAATAAGCCTTTAAAGCTTCTTTCAAGAAATGAAAATAAAGGATTTTCAACTACCTCATTCGCGTGCATTTATTGTTTTGTTTATGTGGTAAGAATGTGCTACATGGCTATATATGAATTGTGTTGATGGTTGATGAAAAAAACTTTGAAAATGGATTTCTCTTTGAAAGGATGCATGATTATGAAATCATGTTTTCAAGAATGGTTTTCAAAATATATCAAGTATATGAAAAGCAAGTGTTCAAGAAGCGCCATTTTGGGCAACAAGTTTACCATGTTTATGAAATATGTGTTATGTGAATTTGTGGTAGTCCCTCAAGAATGTCATGTGCACGTTGACCAAGTTATAGGCTTCTCCCACCTGCTCGCTCGTGACACAGAGCTCCTCCATGGACTCCCTCAATTTTACGATTATACAAAATCATTATGTGGAAATGTGTAGTGCGTCATATTTATGGATCTACCCAAACTATTCTGATGTGCTTATGTGTTTATGTTATGTTAACAAGTTTGATGCATCCATGTTTTGTAACTTATGGATTTTTGGCTGAAAGTCTAAGAAACATATGTTGTACAAACTCATTGAAAGTTTATTATGACAAGTAAAATGTTCTCAAAAGTTTTGTTTATTTCTGGTTATAAAATTGTTATTCACTAGCTTTAAGCTCACCCCCATTCTCCTCCTACATCCAGGTGATGAGCAAGGCATCGAGTAGTCAAGGGATCACTCCGATTTTTGTTTATTTTGTATTTGAAGCAAATTTTGTAAAGCAAGGCTTTAGTTGCAATTTGAGCAACTCCTGATTCATATATCTTTTGTATTTTTAGAACTTTAAGATATTAATGTATTTGTAGTTTGAAATGCCCACTAAAGCTTTTAAAACTCTTACCTTTTTATGCAAATGAAATATAATTACATTGTGATCAAGACTCTCTCTTAAGTTTGTACATTACATTTTTAAGTTTTCATAAGGGAAAAGTTCGTGTTCGGACTTCAGGGGAAGATATGGATTAATCTAGGCTGCTTCAGGCAAATGTGCTTTCTAGAAAGTTGTAGGTCTTTCCCTTATCTTTCCAACGATATATAGTATAGAATTTTTGGGCATTTGGGTTGAAAATTATGGTTCTTAGAAGAGGAGATACTTATGAGTATAAAGTTGTATCGTCTGCAACAATGTCTATGATGACGTCATTACATCTATAAGGATGTTTTAACTATAAAGATGCATCGTCTATAAAGACGTATCGTCTGTGGTGATGTCATATCGTCTATGATGACATCATATCATCTGTAAAGATGCTTCGTCTTAAGAGTTGCATTATCTTAAGTTGATTTTGCTTCGTCTTAAGTTGACTCCACTTCGTTTTAAGAGTTGCATCGTCTTAAGTTGACTTTGCTTCATCTTAAGTTGACTCTGCTTCTTCTTAAGAGTTGCATCGTATTAAGTTGACCTTGATTCTTCTTAAGTTGACTCCACTTCTTCTTAAAAGTTGCATTGTCTTAAGTTGACTTTGCTTCATCGTAAGTTGACTCCGCTTCATCTTAAGAGTTGCGTCATCTTAAGATGACTTTGCTTCATCTTAAGATGATTCTATTTTATCTGCTTCATCTGACTTTCCACTTCTTCTGCCTTTATGCTTCGTCTGTCTTTCTGCCTCATCTGTCATTTTGCTTCATCTGCTTTTTGCCTATGTAAACTAAACTTCTTCTTTTGTACACCATTGGTCTGGTGCTATCGTCTGCTCCATTTTTGACCCTTCAGACGATAGAATCCACCTTCGAGGTCTTCATAGAAATTGTAGATCTCGAAGTCTTCTTTGCAAAAGTCCTAAGATGATCTAAATCTTATATCCCAAATGATAGTTATGCTAATTGCCCCAAGACAGGTGTAATATGATTAAGGTCAAAACCTTATTTGATTCTTTCAGCCATAACTTTGTTATGAAATCTCCGAATGAGATGAATCTGGTCTCTAAATAAACAAGAGACATAGAGCTGCAAATATTCTGAACAAGTAAGTTTTGAAACTCTAGATTAAGGTTTCCCAAAAATCTGTCTTGAAATACGAGAAGAGAGTATTTTGAGGTTTGTTTTGGTGTGGGCTCGCCACCCTTGTGGAACACGCATTCAGATGTCACTTAGGATGTTGAACGCGTGACCCATGAAGGTAGGCTATTGTGGTTACCGGGCTCATTAAATGTTGAGCCTGAGGCTCTGTGTGCACATATCTAAGCTTAAAGCTCATTTCACTTTGGCTGCTCCAATCACAACTCCATTATGTGAACATACATATTCATGTACTGAAATGCAACATTGTATCATAATATATCATCAGTCGCTTGTCAGTTCAGAAACCCATTCAATTATCACGATTCATCAGATCTATGTCCATTATTCAACATATAGTTGAGAAGTCACTTTCTTTATTCACATTCAAATCATAAACATTCCCAATACAGTCTCAAATATTAAGCTCCTTGGACAATCAATTGTCTGGAATCATCAATATCACAATTATAACAATATCAATTCAATATAGAGAAATCTAGTTAAATCAAAACAATATGAAAAGAACACATTTCTAATCGAGGTCACATATGTAGGCTACTTATAGTACACTCCAGTTAGCTATTTCCTCGATGAACAGAAAATGTCTGGATGGTATTGGTAGATTTGTGCCTCTAAATTAAGCAATACACATATGTATACATTACTAACTTGTTTAATATCATAAACATATATACGTGTCACATTCAATGCATGCTCAATTGATTATCCCAGGTATGTAACCTTATTCACAAATCTTAATCATTTGTACACCATGACTTGTACATCATTTAGTTTGGAACTAGGTTTATGCTTTAGGTCAGTTTAATTACCCTAAATTCATCAATCATACATTCATCAATTCTTTCCATGCATTAAATATTCACACAATTTCCCGATTCTCATTCAATCATACCTAATTCATTTCTTATATCCTTTGAATCACATTTGCATTTACATGAACATCTTTATATCATTAAGAACTCATATTTCTCAAATTCATATACATTGATATCAATAATTCCATTCCTTAATTAATAACCTCAATTAACAACTTGAACTTATCAAACACTTAATCACTTATTCAAGCAACTTTCTGGGTTCATTTCAACCCCAATCAAGTCTAATTACACCATTATAAAGTGTCACAACCTTATATAGTTCAACAATTGCCTAAAAACGGCCTTTTCCCCTTTCAAAGTACTTCAGTTCACTCACCTATAACCTTCATTTTGCTCCCAATTTTTACTCCTTTGTGCTCCTTCCAACTTACCTTCACTAAAATCTATCAATTTCACTTCAATTCTAACTTATTCAAGCTTCAATCCCTCATCAAATTCTTATGCAAATCCAATTCGAAAATCATTTATTAGGCAACTCACAAATTATGATCTTCTATACATTAAACCCAAACAGAATTTGTCATTCATTTGATCATACATGTAGTTCTAATTCTTCCCTATTTTAAGATCATTATATTAGCACGTTTCTTTAACATCAATTCACCTTCCTTGTACTTTAAACTTTAATTTAATTCATTCATATAAACAACCTATAGCATACAGTTCATACATCAAGAACACAACATAACATATTCAAGTTCTTTCATCAAATTCCAGCACAACCTCTTCATCAACATAACATGCAATATGTCCCCAATTCAAAAACATAAACTTTCTACTATAATAAGCCATAAAGAACAATCTTTTACTTACCTATTTATATCCAATTTTGGCTCAATTCATTAGGTCAACTTTGCGTTATATGCATGCAAGATTCAATACATGTTCAAAGTAACAATAGGATGATTTTTGGTTAGAAGAAGAAATAACATTAATCTAATTCTTAATCATCTTATGAAGGGTAAAATTTTAGATTATTGATGTATTGATTGGACATAAACATGACGAAACTCAGGGCTGTAATTATGGAGAGGATTTCGATGGTATGTGAGAAGAAAAAGAGTGAAGAATGAATATAGCTAAAATTACACCTACAGGAGCTTAACACCTAAGGTGCTAGGTGTCACCATCTTAAGTTGACATACGTCCATAGGCATGGTCTCCATTTGTCAACTATATAAGATGTCGTATGTCACTTAATTACTTAGTCCATTTGTCACACAACCATTGCTGTCATTTTTCAATTAATAACTTATGCCAAATGACACTCATTCATCTACGCCAGATGTCACTTTTTCATAGGCTTGATTATCCTAATTTTTCATGTATCCATTTTTCTTACCATTTGGCATGTTTCCTAGACCAAATTTACATTTTAATTTATTAATTTTCCAATTGTAACGTATTAATTCCAAATTTACTACTTGTAATCAATCTAACCAAAATGCAAGGCATAGACAGTACACAATTCATATCATGATCATTTAAACCTTTTCATACCCCATAATAAGTCAATTGACTGTATATACATTCTTGGCAATGTGTACTAAATCATAATTCATGTATGTATGCTATTGATATGTAAGTGAATGCAATGAAATTCATGAATTTTCAATGTTATAACTTTTGTGCAACGGTCTAGGGTTCTAATCCCTCAATTTGAAAAATTGGCTATTATAGGCATTTTGTTGATAAAATAGATAGCTAAAAGGACGACATCACCCTAATATCCCTTTGGAAGATTGATGGTGAACATAAGTGATCAAGCTACCACTAGAATATGTGTATTCTTCTTTTCCACAACTTCGTTCTGTTCATTAGTATAGGCACAACTAGTTTGATATATTATTCCATAGGAATCTAGATAAGCACAAAAATTTTCTTCCATATACTCCAGTCTATTATCAAATCTCTAGATTTTAACTTTAGCATCTTAGGATTTTAACTTTAGCATCATGTTAGGTACAAATCATTTTATGAAAAGACTAAAAACACGACAAAACGTCACTTTTGGTTGTTATGAAATATACTGAAGTTAACCTTATGCAACAATCAATAAAGATCACAAACCATCTATGGCCAAAAAGAGAGGGATTTTGAGTAGTACCCCAAACATCAGCGTGTGTTGTCATAAAAGGAACAAAACTTTTATTATTAGATAAATGATAAGAACTTCTCATATGTTTGATAAGTTCACATGCTTTACAAAACAAAGAATTAAATAAGTTCTTTTAAATAAGCTTGGATATAATTTTTCTAAAGCAGAAATGAGGGATGTCCTAACTGCCTTTGCCATTGTAGAATTTCCTTATTGATCAAATCTTTCCTAAGAGACACTTGATGAGTAGCTATCGTGGGATTTTCTTTCAAGATGTATAAGCCATCCTATAGTCTACTAATTCCAATCCTCTACCTTATGTGGAGGTTTTGAAGAATACAATAGGCAAGAAAAAAAATTCAAATTTGCAATTAAGATCCTTAGTGAAAGAACTAACATAGAGAAGATTGATAGGAAAAACAAGGTACGTGAAAAATTCATGATAAAGTGATATTAGGAGTATAGTTAATAAAACTTGTACCAGATATTGAGGTAAAATACCTATATGTTATTCTAACATTATCCCTTTTTTTCCATGTGAATAAGTTAATTTTTTTTTGAGAGCCTATCATATGTTTGTTAGCTCCAGAGTCTATAATCCAAGGATTGTCTTTAGGATTTGAGTACACAACACCTAATTTTGCAATATGTGATGTACTAACTATGGAAGGAGAGTCTAGATTTGAGAGAAGATTTCTTAAGTCCTCAAGTTCCTCATTAGATAAAACTCCAGTTAACAATTCTTTAGATGCCTTATTCTTTTCAGCCATGGCCCCTTACCATTAAGTAGTCGCATTTTCCATGACTCTAATTTGGCCACCCATGCAGTTTCTAGCAAGTTTCTTTAGTATGCCTTTGTTTTCCATAATAATCGCAGTGTAAATGATCCTTATCAAATTTTGACTTCTCAATAGAACTAGCCACAAACCCTACTTTCTCAATAATGGTTATATATAGCATAGCATTTCTTCTACTTTCTTTTTACTGAACGAGGGAACGTGTAAGCTATATTGAAGGGAAAGGTTCTTTTCCAAGTATAATACCTTGTATATGATCATATTTTGGGTTAAGACTCGCTAAAAAATCAAATACTCGGTCCTCCTCTATCAATTTTTGGAATTTAATGGCATCTCTTAAGCATTATGCTTGAAAATCCTAATAATAATCTAGTTCCTGCCATAATCCATATAGCTCCACAAAGTAATATAATACAGTCATATCTCTTCGTTTCATGTTATGCAGTTTTTTACAAATATCCAAATTTTGCACTTTATTACCTACTTGAGAGTACGTCAAAGAAGTAGCTTACCATATTTTTGTTACAGTGTCAAGTAATAGATACGTCCGAGCAATCTCTATTTGCATTAAATTGATAAGTAATGACATTACAAGGGAATTCTCATACTCCCAGTGATTATAATCAAGATTATTAATATCAAGTCTTGGACTATCACTATTAATGTAACCTTGTAAGCCTTTAGCTTTGATGAACAACAAACAAGGTCTTGACCAAGCAAGATAATTGGTTCCATCAAGTTTTATGGGGCTAATTTGAATTGAAGGATTATTAAAACTCGAAAGGGTTACCTTTTTCCCATTTATCTTCTTTAGAACACTCAGGACAATGAAAAATATACCAACATACAGGATTTAGAAACAACCAGAGACTTCTGTCTTTTTTTTCGATGGGTTATCGGAGGTTAGACACCTCAGTGAGGATGAATAGGAGTTAGCGACATTGATGGTTCAAGACTTGAGTTGAAAAGATGGCCAGATGGTGGCACATAGACTTCATGCATATCAGATGCTAACGATCTGTGCTAGGGCATGGCAAAGCAAGGTTGTATCGGTGATGATGAGTTTGTCATAGATAGGGCCATCAGTCGGGTCTGAAACAGGTTGGGTAGGCAATGAGAGGAAAAGCATGTTGTTTTTGCACAGGTACAAACTCAGTCGTTCACTATTCTGAATAAAGAAAAATACCCAAGGAAAATTTCTAGGTTAAAGAACAGGTCCTTAAATTAGACAAGGCTCTGATACCTTGAAGAAAACAATTATATATAAATTGAGATATCTTTACATAAGATTTCTATGGTATATATACAAGAGGCCTAGGAATAATTAAGAGATATTCTTAGCTATCAAATCTCCCAATTATAGGTAGAGATCTCTTAATTAAAAGAAGAGATCATTACAGATATCAATTCCCAAATATATACACATAAATAATATAGTCTAATAAGTCTATTCAATAGAGGGCATTATTTCAAACACTTGTGTGACCAAGTCTAATCTTTTGTTACAGTAAGAATGATTTTCTTAACAGGCCTGATGAATGGTTGTTTAAGCTTTGGGATAAACTTTATTTTGACTTTTACTTATGCCTATTATTTAGTTCTTACTAATTTTGTTACTTCTCTAACCTAAGTGTGAGGTGTAACTTAAGAGATTATGATAAAATCTGATAGAATATGTGTAGTATTGCTTCTATTTTCTAATGAACAGAACTTCTTTTAGTATCTGCTTAGCTCTTGAGTCTTAGAATAGAATTTGAAAGGTTTTTATTTTGTAATAAAAGAATCAACCATAGTTACATAAGGCTTTTGACCTTAAGGAGATGTTGCAAACATTTAACAAATTCTTATCACTTAGTTACCTTGGAGTGTTCTTATATTTGTATAATTTTATGTGTCTTGAGAAAATTGAATAGAATTTTGTTGATGTCTCTATGATGAGTATTTACACACTACTTACTTTGCTAAAATATAGTGTGCTGATGCTTTTCTTGGATTTTACTTCAAACGAATCACCATCTTTTTCTGCATTTGATGTTGATAACCTAAATAACTAAGCAACAATAGACAAGACTTGCTTCTCCAAGGGTTTAGTTTCTTAAATTTATAGAAATTTTTGTTTTCTTGTAAGACTATGCAAGTTTTCTTAGACTTTTTGACTATTGTAAGTCAATTCATTTATGTTTTCTTTCTCTTTATTCTTAAATAATTTATCGTGTAATTCTTTAGATCTAGCTGTGGAAATTATAATTTGTTTCCAAAGTACCACTTGTTTGGATATAAACGTCAGAGAGGTGAATGACAATGTCTAAGCAGAGGTTTGACATTTTAAAAATGATTCTTTTATTTAAAATATCATCAACGGCCCTTGGAAACTTGGTAATCAAATTGCCAAGGGTCGTTGATGATATTTAATTTTCTAGAGAACATAATTTCATTTATGATAATTCAACCATAGAATGCTTATAGCAGATTCCACTTCTAGATATGGCTTAATAAAGAATATATTTTCTAGTAATGGCTTCAAATGCATTCTTTTGAGTGTGGGTTGTGCCAAATATTAAGATTGTAGTATTTTGATTGGTTTGCAAAGACATAATGCATATTTTGCAATGGAGGCATCAAAAAATGTCGGATTGCTTTCTCAGCTGCTAAATTAAGTTTGGAAGAAGCACAAAATAAAGAGTTTATTACATCTATTATGAGAGTCATTGAATTCAACGACCAAGACATTAAAGGGTTCATATGTTTGGTTCATCTTGCAAAAGAGGCTTAGTGCCCTTTAGGTCTCAATGGTGTTAGAGATTAACTTGAATCTATACATGTCATGTATTTTTCTCATTTATTTTCCATTATGGGTCATAGTAAGAAAAAGAAGGTGAAAGGTGCAATGCAAAATATGCTAAGCTGCAGGTCACCAATAACTCATACCTCTATGTACATTTATACAAAGTAAGATATATATGTTGATCTTATGATCTATTTTTAAATATTTAGCTTGTTCTCCTATTGGATAAGGGCAAAGCATGATTCATTTTGTATGCTGGGCTAGGGAAGATGGATAAATCCTTATTAAAGGCTACTTTAGAGGCCATGCACAATTCTTTTCTTTTTGTTTATTATTTTAACTCCTCATTTTTTACACTAGAGGAATTAAAATAATTGTTAACATAAAATTAGGAGGCAACCATTTTGATGAGGTTGATAGAGGATCAATAGTCCATTTTCTATCAAAAGAATACATTTTTGATAGAGAGATCATTTTTTGTGAGTTTTTCCTGACTTTTCCATTTTCTTAATTAACTGAAGCTACACCTTCTATTTTATTAGTGTGCTGAGACTTTGAGATGGCACTTCAACATTATCACAGAGTTTCATGTTTTGTTCTTTTATTTTGGAATTAAAATGTGTATTCCTTTTTTAGGTTGCGGGCTTAAAGCTTTCTCGATTAGCTTAGGTTTTGTGGTTTATTTTGATTAAGTGATGCAAGAAAGAATAAATAATCTTCACATTATTTTGTGGTGAATTCTATTATTTGACTTCTTAATTAACATCTTCATCTTATTAGTGATAGTCTTTAGTACTTATTTTATCTTTTTGTATTGAACATGTAAAGGAAAATTACTGCTACTGGACTGAATCAACTGATGCTAGGATGAGAGGTTGTTCCAATTCTTGCAACCAGTTATTGTGGTGTATAAATTAAAGGTAAAGGTGCCTAATACTCATGTGTAGCTTTGAACTACATATTGGCCCGTTCAACATACTGAATACATAAGTGATTAACCAAAGAGAATAACCAACCTTTCTTTGGTGCTTTATAAAAATTGTGAACCGTGATGGCTACATTTAACTTAAAGCAGACTTAGGCATTGTCCTACATGGATCGGGAAACAATATCAACCTGTAGGAGTTAAAGTTCTTTTAAAATTATCCCACATATTAGAACTTGTGAGTCTTACCTCTTGTTTTCCCTAAAATTCATTTTTATAAACATGTATGTTGTAATAATGTAGAGCCCAAATTAGGTATTAATGTGGCCTATTATTAGAAGATGATACGAGTGTGAACGATTTACAACCAAGATTTTAAGAGTGAAATATCGAAGACTAATCTCTATGTATGAGCAGAAGTAGATTTTTGTCTAGTCCATGTTCTTCTTCTGTTAAAGAATGATGGCATTATTGTTCTTAAGGATTTTGTGACTCTGATTGTTCAATCTTTATATTGGTGTGTTAAGTAAAAGCCTTTGTTCTTTTATTTCATCATGTTAAGAAATAGTGAAATTATTTGAAAGTTCTTCAAATTTAGTGATTGTGTACTTGTTGAAAATGAATTGGAGACTTTTACCATAATCTAGTGTTGGGTCGGAAGTAATTTCAAATTTGAGTCCTTTTATCTAGAATAATGAATTGATCATGCAATAGTTGCATTATTATGTAATATTAGTTTTTGGTATCAAATCATTGTCTTGTTTTTTATATTAGTTTTTAACATGCAATATAACTTTGTAATTTAAATTAGTATGCGATAAGATGTTTGATAGTTGGTATGTATGTATGAATGTATGCATATAGGGATGTGGTGGCTACTTGTACTAAAAAAGCCCCTGATAATAACCCAATTCACATCATTAGTCTTCTCTTAGACATCTAACCTATTCATCTCTTTACATAAATAAGGAAGGATCTTAATCAAGTGAAGTCAACACTAACAACTTCAAACTACATCATATCTATTCTATTGCATAAGCAAGCATTGATCCTACTTAAAACAATTTTCCAAGAAACCATATTCCTATTACTAGCCATCAAATCAATTATATCCAAAGTTCAAGAAACCACATTACACACTGTTAATTCCATGGGATGCTTCTGCCTTGTATCAAAGTTCATTCTAAGAGAGAACTAGCTCAAGATTAAGAATATAGTATTTTCCCTTTAAATGTACCAAAACCAAATTCCTACCATTCTTAATAACTTAAAAAAGTAGCAAAGAAAGGGAGATACATATCTTTTCCTTTGCCTATTATGTTAGATTCATTTAAATGTGAACTATTTATATAAAGCAATTATATGATTATTATTCTGATAATAAATGTCATGCAGTCTATACCATCCTCTTCCACCAAAAACACTAGTGAGTTAGAATATGATTTATCTCATGATTTAGATAAGCCCATTACTCTTCAGAAAGGTGTTAGAACTTACACTAAACACCCAATTTTCAACTTTGTTTCCTATGACTCACTATCTCCTCCCTATAAAGCCTTTGTCTTGTTTGTTTCCTCTGTGCCTATTCCTTAAGACTGAACAGAAGCACTGGAAAATGTCCATTGGAAAGACGCTATGACTGAGGAGATGAAGGCCCTGAAAAAAATGAGACCTAGAAACTCGTCATACTTTAGAAGGAAAAAAGACAATTGGTTGTAAATGGGTATTCACAGTGAAACATAAGCTAGATGGATCTATTGAGAGATACAAAGCAAGAATGGTGGCTAGAGACTTTACTCAAACATATAGAGTGGACTATCAGAACACCTTTGCACTTGTTGCTAAGATGAATGCAACCATAATTCTACTATCTTGTGCAACTAATTTAGATTGGGATTTACAGCAGTTTGATGTTAAAAATGCTTTCCTTCTTGGGGATCTATAGGAGAAGGTGTATAAGGAGATTTCTCCCTGTTTGAAGATGAGAAGATATAAGGGAAGGTTTGTAGGTTAAAAAGGCCTTATATAGGAAAGTAATCATCTAAAGCATGGTTTGAAAAGTTCAGTCAGGTCATGATTTTCTTTGATTATCACTAGAGTAATGCTTATCAAGCATTCACAAGGCAAGATCACGTTTCTCATTATCTATTTTGATGACATTATGTAACATCCCGTTACCGATGTGAGGGCATATCGGTAATTTGAATGAGTGAACAGTGAGTGCATTCATAATTAGTTT
>JANZLD010000236.1:37335618-37349013 GCA_026413575.1 Erythroxylum carthagenense
CATACAACATATATATATAACACTTATTTTATATCATTTCTTATTTCTAAATTTCACTTAAAAATCGGGGTCCAACAAAATGAATCATTTTCCTTTCAGACATGATAAAAACGAAACTGAAAAAAGTTGTGTTAGCCAAGAGCATAGGGGATATGAGCTTGGAAAGAGTCCCTCACCACTCAAACGAAAGATCATAAGCATGAGAAAACATTGATGTACTTTACCCATAAGCTAACATAAAGACTTAGCTGAGTAAAATTTAGCTAATCTATGTTAAATGATGATCAGATAACAAAAAATTATTGTGACAACTTATAACCAACTTTAAATTAATATTAGAGGCAAAACAAAACATATTATTTAGTGTCTAATGCTTTGATGGGAACCAAATATATGAATTAAACTTACAACCAATCTAGCATTGTACAAAGCCACTTCTCAAGAAGATGCTTCGATTTTGTGCCAAATGGCAACAACTACCATTTTTGACAAATGCCATAACATACCCAGTTGTTTTGATTTACAAGATGCAATAAAGGAGGCGCTAGTAAACCAATGGCACCTTCTATAATACAAGGATGAAAGGTATACCATCTTTGATAAATGTGCCAGAAAATGATTTATCATGCACTTTTATGCATCTAGATTCTCCCTTCATCTTAACCAAAGATAAGTTCTACTTTAACCCTCGATGATTACATCTCAAATCCTTTGGCAACTCATCAAAAGGCCCCTCATCTGAACCACTTAGATAAGTAGGTTAACCAGAAGCACCTCTACAATTCTCTATGATCTTGATTATATGCTTATGTGACTTCAACTTGTACATTTTCTCTTTACTTACAACAACATTGTTAGTACCACTGGTTGTTTCTCTTTGTTAAAACAACATTAGCTTTTTTTGCTACTTTCTATTGTTAATGAATTCTTTCCCTCTTGCGACAGCCTTGCTTTCTCAGAATGCTTACTGGTTATATACTCTATATTAAACTTGAGTTTTCACCAAACTTCAATATTAGAGCAATCAATTCAGCTTTATCACTCTCTTTGCATTTGCTTATATGAGCATAAGCTTTAGAAGTAGAAAATTATTTTGCTCTTGATTTTACCACCATCCTTTTACTATTATGGGTTTCAAGACCTTTTTACAATGATTAAAAAACTCAATCGAATCAACCAATTCTATTGTAAAAACTTTGAACTGTTTAAATTTTTTACTCAATTTTTAACTTTTTGATTCAATTTACTTTAATAATTCTTGTTATTAAAAACTAATCAGTTTATTAATTAATCAATCAATTTTTGTAAATTTTTAAATTTTTATGAACTAAATAAATCAATTAACTTTTATTTAGTAATCTCTTTCTTTAATTAAACTTCAAATTTTTTATGAATAAGGACAATATCTTTCAGTTTAGATTCTTTAATTTTATTCAATCTTTAGTCAATTTTATGACGTCTAAACTTTAAATCTTTTATCTTATCGGTTTAATTTTTGGTCCAATTTTTAAAACATTGCCTTTTTGCATAAACCACTTCAAGCATTTATTTCACTCTTACCACTGTTAAGTCTAAATGTTGACTCCAGTGAGTCCTCCTTCACTAGTTCACAGGAGATATATCTTTTCTCACCTCATCTTTATATGCAACTCCATTGCTCCCATTAGTTTCTTTTATAAGGCCATTAACACATTTTGGATTTTATAATGAAAAGCCTTTCGAGTTATTAGATAAATCACCCTTGTTTTTTGAGGTTGGATTTTCAATTTTTATGCCATTCTAGCCATTAACTTTATGCTTCAACTCTATTGTCATTTCATCGCTTCCAAGCAATTTCACCTCCCTCTTCTTTGACTATATTTTCTTATTATCAACATTATGAGTGTTCACTAACAAGGCAGATTGTTTTTTATGAATCCTGATGATGGGCACAGAATTATCATTCTTGCATTTTTTTATTAGCAGTTAAGCTTAACAAACTTTCATGCAAAGGTAAGAAGAAAAAAAACATTTCCAGGGGCAGGGATAGATGCCATAACCTAACCAACAAGAATGGATTTAATAAAAGAAAAGGAAAAGGCACGAACAAAGGGTGAATTACCTCCAATAATCCACTCCGATTCAATAAAAACAATAAAAAGAGAGAGAAACTCTGCTTGGAGAATGTTAAAGGGAGATTCATTTGCAGTGCATTGTGATAGAGAAAATATTTGATCTCTTTCCTTGTTATTATTTCCAAATGATGATGAAGAAGAATTATCAAGTCTAAGGTCAATGTAAATCGCAGCATTTTGTTGCACCATTTTGTCATAATCAACCTTTAACCTAAATTTAAGTGTTCTTTTGTCTGGCAGGCTTTTTGTTATGTGTGCATGGTTATCTTTCATATTAGAGTTTTGGGGAGGAAGAGTGGATGAGAAACGCTTGGTTGAAACATCTCTAGATGCCAACCCTGAGTTAATATAGTGGCACCATAATAGGAGGTTACAAGCTTCACGGATGGGGAAATTGTTTGTAATTTCTGAACACTAGATGACGCCTTGTATGCTAATATAACTATAGCACTTAGAGATAAATAAATCAACCTAAATTGACAAGATATCAACCGAAATACTCTACATGCCAAATTATTTCAAAAGTAAAATAACTGATAAAACCATTTTTCACATACATAAGGAGGCAAACTTGGTTGGCTAAAGCATTCATTTTGAGTCTCTAGACATGGGATACTAGAGCACACATCATAAGCAAGTAGGAAAGAGCTATATTGACCACTCTTTGCCCTTGCAAAAACAAATCATTTCAGAACATAAGGATCGCAACTACTTTCCACCTGTGCTTTAGTTATCATAGGTCACTTATCCAAATCCTCCATAGAAGGGTCACCTTTAGAATCCTTCTTGTACTTGCCTAATAGGTTTTGAATTCTATCTTCCTTCAAGAATACAAAACAAATACGACCCTAATAGAATCATCAGAGGTAACATGACACAAAAAATGAAATATGTTAAATCTAACCATATAGTTATAACATATTTTGACACAATTCTTGTCTAAAATTAATCTCTTGTTGTTCTTTGTTATCATTTGAGGGCTAGTAAATCACAACGCATTCAACAAAATAAATGCATTCATGGTTTCATATAACTTCTAGATCACCTATTCTTCTCATGTTTTCTATAGTTTCCTTTTTCACTTTAAGCTTTATTTTCTCAGTTTGTATTTTTTAAGTATTACATTGCTGAGGAAGTTCACACTAAAAAGCAAAAAGCTTTTAGTTGTAAGCTACATTTTATTCATTTGAAACAATTTCTTCTTAGGTACTAATATATTAGAGTATATTTATCACTTCATCCGCTATAAGATTTTACTTGCATGAGAGTAAGGACTTTAAGATTCCTTTATAAACATCCTAGAACTAAATAGGGATGAAATGGGCCAAACTTAGCCCGAACCAGCTCAGGCTTGATCAACCCGACCACTGCTTGCCCACCAATTAAGTTGGGGCTGCCCAATTGGAGGCCCAATCAGGCTAAGGCAGCTTGGCCCAAGCCTAGGCTAGAGGCAAGCTAGGTCGGCCTTCCTGATATGATTTTTTAAAATAATTTTTAAAATGTCTTTTTTGACAAAAGAATATCGTTTTGGGTATAATTGCCCAGACTAATCGAACCCAAAAAAGTAAGCCCAAGGCCTAGGGTTTAGCTACCTAGACTAATCGAACCCAAAAAACTGAGCCCGGTTAATCTTAACCTCGCTAATTGACTTTGTGTCTATTTGAATGGACTTTTGGGAGGTCAATAAGTACTTTTCTCTATCACGAAAGTCATTCTTAAGAAAAATGAGTGTTTTGCTGTAAAATAAAAAGTACTTTTGTAATAACTATGACTTTTTGGCAACCAAAATACAACTTTTTATGAAGCTTAAATTTGAAGCTTCTAAAAACAAATCCTTTTTCAGATAGACTTTTCATATCAATCAATGAGACTATTTTTTAACCTCTTTTGTCCTTATTTTTTACACATAATTCCTACAATATCCACACACTCATCTTCACATTTATTTTGGGAATTATATAATATCATTTAACTTTTTATATATTTTAATATTTATTTTTTATATTAATTTTAATTATGTTATAATCCATATAAAAGATTTAGTTAGATATATTTTCATTTATGTTTCATATGATTTAAAATTATATAATAATTAATACATTCTACTTTACATATTGTTTAATAAACTTTAAATAATATTTATAAGCATAAATAATTTTTATTATAAAATATAATATAATTAAAATTAAAATTACTTTTTATTTTTATATTATCAAATAATCTACTGTATGAAGCTCTTTCAAAAATAAAATTTAATTGACAGTCAAACAGTCAACTGAATTTTTAAAAAATCTCTTCCCAAAAAATCTGACAGTCAGGCTAGATTCCCATTCCTAGAAGCATCCCATCCTTTTATAACTCTTATGCTTTTTGGCTAACGTTCTGCTGTACTGATAACTTTTACTTTATATTATTTATTATATATTCATGTGATTTTTCAAAAACTTATTCTTGCTGTAAAAATATATAAATACATTTATCAGTAAGAGTCGGGTGCCAATAGTGAAAGGTTTGAGTCATAACATGTATTAGTTAACAGCTGATTAATTAAAGTAGTTTATAATCAATGGAAATGGAAGAAAAGGAAAAAGTAAGTGGTCACATAAGTGTAGCTAGCTCATTGTTACATACAGACGAGATTGTACAGAAGCTTTCTTCCGTTCCCATCACATGTAATTCAATTCCAACGCATACATCATTGGTTAACTAACTACAGATGAGAATAATCCTCATCTCCACCTCCACCTCCACCTCCACCTCCACCATGGTATGTTATGGCAGCTCAGCACAGAACTGTTACATTACAGGTCCAAATCTTCTACATCAGCGACCTCTAAATAGTTCATGATAATACAGATTGAGGAGATGAACAAATGTGGGGACTGTGCAAAATTAAACCTCTCGAATTGCACGGCTCCCTTTAAGCCTAAAATTTCTAAAAAGGGGCTAGGAAGGAAGTCAGAGGCATTACCTTTGGTCACAACACTGCGCTGCTCAAGTGCCATGGAAAGCAATGAAGATCAGTATGGAACATCAGGACAGGGCAGGGCAGAATAGGAGTTGCTGCAATAGAATATAATATGCACCGTCTGACACTACTGCATAATCCATTTCTAGTTAACAGTTTTTTTTCCCTATTATGCTTGCTTTTGACTAACCAAACATGAATTTGAAAATGTCGCGGAGTGTAATAATGCCTTCAACTCGTCTGCTGCCAGCCTCCACAACAATAAGCCGTCTAACACCTGAAACCAATAGAGTTGCATAGAAATCGCTTTTCACAACAGTACACAAACTCAGGGAAGACAAGCCAGCTACAGCAGAATGGTCCACGCACGACCTTTAAATTGCAGGGAAAAACTTTCAACTCCTTGTACTTCCATTTTATGGGATGTTTTGATATAAATAGTCCCACCAAATTGGGAAATTAGCAACTTAGAGACAAAAGAGAAAATATGGCAGGGTAGATTGTGGTTGATTCTAGGACAGTCAAAGAAACTGCAATATGTAAGATTATACGTAGAAGACCAGTAATGTCTCTTCCAACCAACAAAATTTGCTCAATGCAATAATATATGACTTAAAGAATGAACACAAAAGAATGACTATAATATTACCTGGCTCAGCCAGTCGCTCCATCACTTTATGTACTGTATCAGAGCGCAAACACATTTGGCACCTTTGACTTTTCAGCTCATGTGATGAAAATGAGTTTTGTCCCAACTGCAATGCCTAATCCAATAAACAATACACATATCATGACAGAGGAGTGAATACCAAGATCAATAAAACCAATACCACAAGATTTCCAGCATTTGGGATGAAAACAATTCATGGAAAATGAAAATAAAGTGCCATACCATTTAAGCATCATGATAGGTTTCGCATACAGACAAAAAATCAACATACAACACTCATCTTTGCTCTAATAAAAGGGACAAAATGTAAACTCTATGCCGAGCATTCTATCACAACCTTCAACTACCGCTCCTACCAAATGCTTATCTCCTTTCGGTATATCTCATCTTTTAAAACCACCTTCATAGCAATAATCACTTAATAAAATGGCCACAACAATATTACTAAAACTCAAACATCATTGATCTACCAACTTAAGAAACACTCAAACCTTATACAGATTACAAAGGACTCTTAAGATTAACTGCTTAATACCAACAAACTAAGCAGCTTATATTAAGTATCAATAGGATTGTTTGGTATATGTATACTATAAGTGAGGATGCTGAAATACTCAAAACTTTGTGAAGATTTAATTTTTGAAACTATCAGTCAAAAGATACAAGGACAGGTATGGCAATTTCTCAGCATATTGAAATACCTCAATAATTTGATATCTAAAAACCCATGGTAATTTATGTAAGAAAGGCTATTCCAGGGGCACCTTTTTAACTACATGATGGTTTCAATTCATATCCTATTTACAGCTTATCCAATGTACTTAAATCTAAAACAATTCAACGTTAAACAAATCTAAAACAATTCAACCTTAAACGTATACCTTATCCTCTAACCAGACATAATTAATGTGAAAAAAAAATGTCCTAATCATTCTACTGGTGTTAACTTGTCCAATTTTCGCCGATAGGACTAAGCAGGTCTGCAAGTCGAAAGCCATTTTTAATTCTCTTTTTTCACTTCATTATTCAAATCGGTGAGTTGTTTGCTTTAGCACATACTTATATATAAAACATTTCCACCCCTAAATATATACCTTATCTTCCAAATCAACATGATTAATGTGAAAAAACATTGTCCACATCCTTCTTCTGGTATTAAAGTTCTTAAATAGAATCCTCTCCTCAAATCTTGATCTTGCCACCAGAAGGACTTATGCTCAAGTCAACAGCCAGTTCATAGAAAATGTTAGGGATGGCCTCTAGCTCATAAGACTAAGCAGGTCTGCAAGTTGAAAGCCATTTTTAATTGTCTCTTTGTTTATTTTAATATGCAAATTAATGGGTTGTTTGCTGTTATGCAGGCAATTTAAGAAAACGTAAAAAGAAGGAACATCTACCTGATAAACAGTCATTTCATTGAGATTTATATGCGTATAAACTTTGTCCTTAGCAAGTGCTGTTATGTCACTGCTCAAGCATAAAACCCAAAGTTCTCAAAATACAAGGAGAGTTGGAAAAACTCATCATTCAATGGTGAAATCATATTAATAATAACTTACCTCCGGCAATATATATCTATCAACGAGTCATTATCATCAACAATAGGAATGCAGCTTACTTGAGCTGCAAAGACGGGAATAAAACACATTAAATGATATTTGAGACATCCTATGGTGGATGAAGACCAAATAAACTGATGAAACTAATCTTATCCATCCGTTATATCATCGAGTAACCACCAGTTCTGCTGGTACAGATTCTTAGGATTTAAAGACATTAATCACAAAAAGTCTCTACGAAGAATCAACCTCAACTGTATAGCCAGACATTGAACCCCTGAGGCAGGGATAAGCTTTCTGCTAGTGATGCCAACGCTGAGGTTTAAACTAAAGAAATATACTTTGAGCCTATCAGATATAAATCCCAACCCATCTATTGGGATCCCCTTTACACCATTTTTACCCTAAATTACTATAACTTTCCAATTTTTTTCTGAAATTCAGCTATGGAAAAGGAAAAGGCTAAGGGAACAAGGACCTCCAACTAAAAAAAGAACAACATCATATGAAACATTCATGCAATTAATGCACATTTCATTACAGTCAACAACAATTTCATTGTCAATTTCCTTAGCACAATCTTCCCTCGTGCTTCTCCATGACCAATTGATCTCTTTCCTGAAGTAATAAACGTCATATTCATGGACTAAATTCCTCCCTAATGCCGATGATACCTCAATCAAAAGAGAAATAGATAAAAGAACCAACATCACAGCTTATAACTAGCCAATCTGTCGAGGAAATAACTGAACCAACAAATTACAGCCTATCAACGCAATATTGCACAAATTCAAGAGCAAAAGAATCCGTGTGCTTTTGTCGTCATTTTCAGAATGGCACCACATATGCTATTGCATGTTAATCAAATAAATATTGCTTGCATCAACTTTTACTAAATTTTTGTGCCAATTCCAAGAGTTACTTGTATTAATTAAAAGAGATCCATGTACATAGCAAAATCTTGGCAGCTCAAATCACTGATTCTATTAATATCAAAGTGAACCCTTCCCTTCACAACTCATGCACTGTTCTTCCTGGCAGCCATCAGAAAGTATACCTTGAATTAATAGGCTCAAAGCTGAACTAAGAGAAGCATTTGGTCTCAACATTGCTAAAGGGCATCTACTGGACCCTCCAATTTTTGGAACCCACATGCCCACTGGGATTGCACAAATTGGCAATTGAAGTATAGGTAGGGTGCCAGTACAATGTTTAAAGAACCTGCAAATGCCTGGAAATTAAGACCCATTCATTAGTAATATACCAGGTGCAACTACTTAGAAAGCTAGCCAAGAATCTTACATTTCAGTATTCCACAAAGTGAAGCAAGATGGAGTAGCTGAGGAAATGAACCATCATCATAAGATGAATAGATTATGGGAACTGTAGCCACCCCATTTTGCAGTATTCTCAAAGCTACCTCCTTCAAGTAATCAAATGGCCCAGCCTGCACATCAGCAAATACCTACTCAGTATATAGTTGCAAACCCACACAAAATTTTATCATGGCAAATCTATATTGGATAAATCATCAAAATACTGAACTATAAAATACATGTAGTTCTGAAGTGTTGAGGAATTTACAATGGTTCCTTGCACTCGAACAATTTAATCACTCACATGGATGAGAGGTTTAGAAGATGCCCTCCTATTCCCATCAATTTGTTTATTCAGATATGCTTTTCCCTCCTTCCAAGCAGATATAGTGTGGGTATCAAGCTCTTCTTCTGTCAAATTTGACCCATGATTTCCAAGCTGGAAGTATGTTCACAATAAAAAATACATCAGCACAATCACACAAGTAGGAATGCTTCCAACGATCACTAACCTAAAAACTGCTCTTGAATTTGAATTATTTTGCAGATTCAACTTCGAGATTGAAAGAAATTGCAGAGAAGAACAAATGAAATGTGGGGCAGAAATTCATTTTATAAATATTTTGCAACTGGCTCATTGGTCAAACAGATATCTGACTCCTACCTCTCTCAAAATTAATATGAAATCCAATGCACTTAGCACTCCCACAAACCGGCCCTTGGTGACATCCCACAGTGGAGCCATAGGGATTCCCTGAAAATGACGCAGAAGAGATGAATACCCAACTCTATCAGTAAAAATGCATAACATCACCAACAAAGGAAAGGTAAAGAGGTGCATAAAGCTAAGTCAAAATCTAAGTAACAGAGTTCAAGTTATAGTCACAATTATAAGGAGAATTCAAAGGCAAAACTGGGTGGGATCATGCAATCTAATAAGACCATACAAACTGATGTAAACTGTTAGACATTTTACAACCAAGCTGCATTCATCAACAAAAATTTTCTGCATCTATATATATATATATATGCACACATTTGGGTGTATGTGTGACTGTGCGAATGTGATTTTTGTTTTTTTCCCCAAAAGCCAATTCACAATTGAAAGGTATCAACCAGATAAATTCAGCAAGAAAAACTTCAACTCCATTTGAGCATGCTTAACTCCATCAAAAGATTAAGTTATCAACGGCCAGCCAAAAAACTGCAAATTACTCATTATTCCAATTTTTGGACAGGAGTTCTAACTATGAAAAATAAAATTTTCATACAATGATAAATTTCAAACAAGCATATTCCAGTTACATACTTAATCACATCCAAATAAGAAGAAAAGCTTAATGAAATACAGACCTGTTCGTACAAAATGTGAAATGCTTGCTTTACCGGTGTATCAACATCCAATGCTACTACCTGTAAACTACAAGGACTATATTAGCAGAATAACCAAGTAAATCAACAGATAGTTTAGAACTAACCAATAAAAGGAAGTCATGATTAAGGCAAGTAATAAAAGATCCAAACCTTGCCTGACTTTGGAAGTAACTCATAGGCAGTGTGTTTGGACAGAAATACAGAAATACGTTGACGTGAGACCTGTAAATCAGACTCTGGTAGGCTTGGCATTATCCCGGTAAATGCACCGTCTGACACAGAGACCTGCTGTGCAAATCACAACCAAGTCCAGTACAGAAGACAAAATAAAGGGAGCAGACGTGAATGAAACATGAGATGCGGTTTGAAACCAAGGTAAAACAATGTCAAAGTATTATCAAAATACAACCAATAACCTAGTTAACCTTGAAAATTTCGCATCTAAATAGGACATGCCTGAAGTTTCTAGACATCGGGTTATGAACAGCTTAAACTTATGCTCTTAGTTCTATCACTGAGAAAATACAAATGCTCTTGAGTAGAAGACTGATGTTGAAATCCAAATGTAGAGAGGCAAATTCAGTTCTAGCAATGGTCAAGACAACTACCAAGGTGAAACTGGTTCTCACCAAACGTCTAAAGGCCTCATTGTCCAACTCCATAGGCATATCAGGATTTCCTGCTGGATTGCAATTGGCTTCCATAGTAAAGTAGACTGTGTTAACTACACCAGATTCACTGGGTGCACAAGGTTGGTGTTCGTCGTACCGCCATTCCCCATCTACCAGAAATTTATACTGCTTGGCAAATTCACCACCAAGGCCAAACATTAGGGAAATGTTATAGAGGACAGAAATTTATCTAGCTAAATGTCACATCATTCTGCAGAAAATTCAAACATTAATCATACATTTGGGACAGTCAAAGTACGAATGTTCCAAGAAAATCCTACCTATTAATTTCCTTTTTTGCCTTTAGCCCCATTGGCGAGATATTACTTATCTGGGGACAAGGAACTAATTCTAGTAAACAAATACAATTTGGCATTTCATAAAATCCCCAACAACAGCCAAGCTTCCTACAGCTGTCAACAACATTTCTCATCAAGTTATACAGATGATCACTCCAAACAGAAAAATGGGAGTAAATCCAGCCTACCTGGTGGTAACCAGGCGTTATCCAGCGAATTGCCTGAAATACTCTGGGACAACCTTCAACTGGAGACATGGGGACAAGCTCAGACCATCTTCAAAACAAAGAAAAGAAACACCAAAATAAAAATAATCCATCAATTGTCAATTAATCAAATAATGAAATTTGCATTCAGTGACACCAAAAAATTAAGAAACAAAAAACCTGTTGAAAGAACCACTTAGAAACACACTTCGGCCACCATGAGGCCAAACAAACCGCATTAAGATCCTCCCAGCAACTCCACCATTATCATCTCTCGCCGAATCCATGCCCTAACCAAACTACGACACTCCACTTTCCCCACCACTCCAAACCCTCAACAAAAAACCTTCCAAGAAACCAACTTTGTTACAATTTTTGCCCTCTAAATTATTCAATCAGTTAGCAATTCCAAAATTCTCACACCCAATCACGCATTACAGCTGCACGCTTGAACACTAAGCCCCAAAGACTAAAAGGCTGAATAAAAATTGAAGCTTGAAATTTGGGATTTTTCCCAAATCAATCAGAAATTGGGGGAATCAAAAACCCTAGAAGAAAAGAAATCGAAGCTATACTATTGATCAAGCTTGACAAATAGTTAGGGGTTGAACTTGAAGATGGAACCACAAAAAGGAATAAACAAATAGCGAGGGGTTAAGATCGAGAGAGACAGAAAGAGCCGATACCGAATCGTTTGTTTTTTTTTTAACCTCAAAAAACGTTCATATCTTTATTTTCTTTTTTCTTTTATTTTTTCCTTAGCTCATTTCTCCCTCCGAGAAAGTACAGAAATGAAAAATCTTTGATAGGATTATTTTTCTTTTTATTTATTTTCTGACATTTAAATCCTATTGTTTTTCTTAATTTGTTTTGCTAAAAGGCCTAAGGGCATTCAACTTTTTTAATAGCGTCGTCCACGTATTAGTGTTAGCCCATTTTGTGACATATTTGGTTTGAAATAAATTATCTATCGTCTATTCTTTTACAAGATTCAGCTGCCGCCCATTTAGCTTTAGTTTATATTTTCTAGTGTACTTTTAAAGTCTTCTAACATCTATTAAAATATGATCTTTTTATAAGAATAAAACAATTACTAAGATATTCATCAGAAATAATGTTATGGATACTATACCTTACCCAATACTAGATTTGGTCAAGTATTTTACAATACTAGTATTGATTAATATAAAGAGTCATTTCCAATTATTTTTTATAATTACAAAATAGTACCTAAATTTTATAAAATTATATAACAACTCTCTTTATTTCTATCAATGTTACTATTTACATGTTTCTCATATACATAATAACCACAATTAATATAAAAAATATCTTTTAATTCTCATACAGATATAAAATAAAGAATAATTTAAAATACTTAAAATGTCATAATTTACATCATATAGTAAAGAATAGTTACATCAAAATACTATATAGTAAAAATAATATAAGCATATAAGTATTATAGTTAAAAGTTTTATACATCACACATACAAATTTTAACATATACATCAAATACAAATAAAATTTTAAAAAATTGAAAAACCTAGAACTTCATTCAATAACATATCCACTCAAATTACACTGGCTATAATTTTTATTTGGTATAAAATTTTTATCATTGAGAGCGGTTTCATTATTACCATCATTTAAACTCATTGCTTTAAATGACTACTTATCATCAAGATTATATTTCAAGTCATTCTTATCTATAAAACTTAGCTCCTCGTAAACGCAGTATGGTCAAGGCAAATGAATCTATAGAACTACTTCTATTAAGAGTCATAATAAACACATAAAATTAAATTATTTTAAGAAATTATATTTAATATATTAATGATAATAACATATTTTGCTTGAAGTGTTAAGTTATATCAAACGAGGAACAAATCATTCAATCTTTTATGTTCCAATATATTTATTGCTTGGAATGGATGAATTTAAATGTAGTTCAATTCCTTTCATACTTAATCACACTTACATATTGACTCAAAATTTTGTAAAGCTTTGCAATTCTGGAACATCACTTTCGAGTCAATCCCTTCAAGCAACCATAAGACAAAAAAAAAAGTAATCTTTTAAAGAAAACAATGTGATCCAGGCAACCTTTGGTCAGAGGGCATACGTGTTAGATTAGTGCCCTAAAGGCAATCGCCTTTAGCGCATTTTGTACAAAGTTGTGTACATATTTTATGAATAAATAAAGAAAGGCATATTT
>JANZLD010000236.1:37350399-37361496 GCA_026413575.1 Erythroxylum carthagenense
TATTGTATAAGAACTTGGTTTATGGGAATTAGAATTGTATTTGACTATGGATGGTGTATATTGGATTTGTATATAAAATTGATTTGAGTTATGAATGTAATTGAGATATATATATATGGATGTGGATGAATGTGTTAGATAATGGGATATGAACCGTGATGATTTACAAATACGATTGGTTTTGAGTTTGATGGTAGTAATAATCTGTATATGAGTTAATGGGAATTGCATATGAGTTTGAATGTGATGAATATGAATTGACATGAAAATAACTTTGAATGGTTTATAATTTAGGATTGCGTTTCTGCTGAGATCCCGGACGGAGGGTCCGATGGATTTGATGTATGTGAAACTGTCTGGAATATATATATATAGAAGTGTATTCAAGTTATTTGCAGGTTTGGGTTTTGTTTATGTGCAGTCGTTATGCTGCCGGATTTTTATATGGTAATATAGGGATTAGTGAAATTGTATATGGATTTATGGATTTATTGACATGAGTATGAGATTGTTTTGGTAAAGAATTAGAATGTGATGAATAAGAAGATTCAAGTAATTTGAGATTAGTATGAGTTGAAGGTTAAGTTCCCAAAGCGGGAAACTATTTGTTTGATATTAGATAAGATGGATCAAGTGATGAAAGAAATGAACAATAAGAAAAAAATAAAGAGAAAAACAAAATTTATACTGGTTCATATAGGTCAAGTATAAGGTATCCAACGCAACGCTTCCTTAAGATAATTATTCCCAGATGTCAGACACTTGTAATGCTATTCGTTTTCTTTTCATCCGTATTTGATTTGATTTAATTGATATTCGGTTTCACGTTTGTATTTGACCCTTTTCGCTTCGCCATATGATATGACTCATATTTGCGTTTCGCTCTATTTTTCTGTCTCATCTGCTTTCCGCTTTCCAGTTGGGATCCGGTTTCAAATTGGGTCCCAATAAAATAAGACAAACAATTTAAAAAATCCCACATAGTATAATAATTCAAACTAAAATACAAAAGTAAATAATGACAAAATTATAAGAAACATTGGGTCTCAATAATATTCTTAGAAAATAAGAGGGAATCTATCAACAAAGAGGTGTAGATAAATAATAGGGTCTACTGCCATCATCAAATAATGACATATCATCATCCTATTTTTTTTCCATTTCCTTAATGAAATGGATTGCACCGAAATTAGAGCAAACTGGGAGTTAGGGATCTTGGGCTTCTTGAAAATAGTCTAGTAGCTTGGACTCTTTTTCTAGTTTTTTTGCAGTAGAGCTTTCTCCAATTTCAAATTTTTGCATGGGCCCAAAGCCATGTGGGCTTTGACAAATTTCAATGAGCATCCTAAAATTTTCATATGCATCCTTGTATTTCTCCATTTATGAGCTAAAAAAATCTTATATCATCTCATCATTATCATCACACCCAATCTGAAGTCCCGCAGTGAAGCGGGGTCTGGAGAGGTTTGATAGTATGCAACCTTACCCTTACATAGTAGAGAGGCTATTTTCTGTAGATCCTTATGCAGATGCGATAGAAAAATCATGATGCAGAGAGATAAATTTAAGTAAATAGAATTACAATACAAGACAATATGACAATAAGGACATACTTGAGGGTTAATCAAATCTGCTATCATCTAACACCTTGTAAAGATCGGCTCTTTTGTCGTCATCCGCTTCAGGAGATTTCGTTGCACGATCCTAGGGATGCAACAATCCTACAGCTTTAGCCGTCTATCACGGGAATCTTCCCCAAACTACAACTCTTCTACAGCCTAGCCCAAAAAATATACTACTCGCAATACTTCCTATACAGTAAGTATGAGACTGGGGACTCTAAGTGGTCGCGTTAACCCTTATCCTGTCCCCTCAGACTTTCCTAACTCTAGCAACTGCCTCAGTGAGGGCCAACTCTGACTTATCTGCCTTGATTACTTCCCTCTAGGTCTTGTAAGGCCATCCTTTCCTCTCTTTGTATCCACTAAGGTTTATTAACTCACAAGTGCGTATAGGAGCATCAAAGGACCTCTTGCGCACATGCCCAAATAACCTTAGCTTTTTCTCCCTCAACTTGTCTGTAATACTAGCCACCTATAGTCTGGCTCTCACTATCTGATTTCATACCCTATGCCTGATGGTAATGCCATACATCCACCTAAGCATATGCATCTCTGATACCAACAACTGTTGCATATACTTACGTTTAGTAAGCCAACACTCTGCCCCATATAACATGATAGGCTGAATCACCATTTTATAGAACTTCCCTTTGAGTTTTTCAGGGACCTTTTTATCACATAAAACACCTGAGGCACTCCGTCATTTGTTCCACCTAGACTTAATACGATGTAATATATCATTTTCAATATTCCCATCTCTCTAAATGATGGACTCGAGATATTTAAAACTCGATTTCTGTGGTACGATGTCAATGTCAATTGCTACCTCTGCCTCTCGTACCATCTGGCTACTTGAAAAGTTGCAGTCTAAATACTCTATCTTGGACTTACTCATTCTAAAACCTTTCAATTCTAACGCTTTTCTCCAACATTCTAACTTTGCAATGACCCCCTTTTTTGTCTCATCCACTAGGACAATATCGTCAGCAAATGACATACACCAAGATACCTCTCCTTGAATATGTTTGATAAGTTCATCTAACACTAATGTGAATAGAAACGGACTTAAAGTTGAGCCTTGGTGTAGTCCAACACCAATAGAGAACGCCTCCAGATTGCCTCCTATCGTCCTTACACTATGTTCCTTCATACATATCCCTAATCACACTGATGTACGACCTAGGAATGCCTTTAGCCTCCAAACACCACCATATGAGTTCTATAGGCACCTTATCATATGCCTTCTCCAAATCTACAAAAACTATATGCAAGTCCCGTTTACATTCCTTATAGCACTCTATTAATCTCCGAAGGAGATGTATTGCTTCTATCGTGGACCTACTAGGCATAAATCTGAATTGTTGGCCGTTATAGAAGCCGCTCTCCATACTCTCTTTTCAATTACTTTCTCCCACAGCTTCATGGTATGACTAGGTAATTTGAAACAATTATTGTGATAGTTAACAACATTCCCTATTAACTTTAGCATTCTTTGTAAAGTCTTGTCTAAAATAGACATTATGATTCAAAAATGCCTAGTAGCAAATAACAAAGAGTAAAATTGCTTTTTTCATTGATGACTACAAAAAGGTGTATATAAAGAAGGCTTATTTTTCATATTGGTCTTGATTGCTTCCTTTACCTTCTTTTTGACATCATATAAATAATTCATAGTTTTCTTCTCATCACTATCAGCCAGACAAGGTACTCTCACTAAATGCTCACAAACTTGGATGACAAATTGATATTGAGACTAAAATTCATGATATTCAAGTATAATTTTAGAAACCTTCATCCCAATAATAGACCAGGCATGATAAGATGCAACTCACTTATCACTTATAAATAGTTATCTCAACTCCTACTTTATTTAAATAAAATAATAAAGTGATAAAAAAATTAGTTGCAAATATTGTAATAGTAGGACAACACAAATTCTTACCAGGTTAAATCTTTTCTCATTAAATTTAGAACTTGTGCATGATTATAAATAAACTCGGTCACTTTTTTTTAATTTCTGCACATTTTTATCATTGATAGAAAGTATCTAATATATTTTATATTTTTCAACCTCAATTCAATGCGATGTGTAGCATAAGGAGCCCAACAGGAAAAAAAAAACTTTTTTATAACCTTTTTCTAGATGTTTTATAATCAATATCAGTGTCATGATCAAATGGAGAAGATTTTCAAGTATTAACTTCATTCATAAATTTATCAAATATCTCAAGCAGAAATGAGCGTTTCTTATAAGGCCTAATCACTAATATACTTTTAAAACATCGTTCCCTTAGTAATATAAACTAAAAAATTTGATAATAGGCTTCTGTCTTCTATTTGTCCAACTATCACACATAATTGAACACCTATAAGTTGCCTAATTCGTTTTTGTTTCATTTAAATAACTTTTTATTTTACAGTCAGAGTTGCTCAAAAGATTACATCTGTAGCCATTAATTGAAGGAGCTTTATATCATAAACTATAAAAGGCAATCATATCTACCATAGGTTGATAATAGTAAGATTGATCACGTTAAATGATACACCTGTATCATACCACCACTTAGCCAATGTCAAATCTACATGAGAAGTTATTTCTTTATATTATAAGGCACTACAAATTGAAGGTTAAACTCTAAAAGTTGTTCGTTGAGAAAAAAGTTAGATATCTATCTTCTTCTCTTCCCCACATTAATTGCAATAATCTCTTCTTATTAGACAGGAACAACACTTTCAACATTGCCAGCATCAACCTGAGCACCGTATAAAGAATTTTCACTACCAATTTCATAGTTCAATTTTTTCCTATTTTATTTCTCATTTTGATGCTCTTTGTTATGAATTATGAATATTTGTTTTTTATTCACTATACAATATTATTTATATACATATTTTGTACCTAAATATGGCAGGGAGTTATTGTTAATCCCTACAACCAAGCTTCTTAGAATCAAGCTATATCTTTATTTATAATCTTTATAACAGTAATGCTCCCCCTTAAGCTAGAGCATATATGTTTATGATGCCCAGCTTATTACATAAATATTCAACCTAGGTCCCATTTAGAGCTTTTGTAAAGAGATCCCTTAGTTGTTCTCCAGTCTTCACATATCTTATAGATACAAGATTTTGTTATGCCTTTTCATGAATAAAGTGACAATTGATTTCAATATGTTTAATCCGTTCATGAAACACAAGATTAGAGGCTATATAAAGAGCAGCTTAGTTATCACACCATAATGTTGTTGGCATATCAATTTTAAGTTTTAAGTCTAATTTCGATCAAAAGTTGGTACATCCACATTATTTCACATACAAATTGTGTTACAGCTCTGTACTTTGATTATAAACTCGAGCGTAATACAACATTCTATTTCTTACTTTTCTACAAAATCAAAATTCTCCCAACAAAGACTTAATAGCCTGTGGTGGATTTTTGATCAATCCTAGACCCTACCCAATCTGCATCTAAGAAGCATTTTATACAAGTGTGACCATGATTTTTATAGAATATACCTCATCTTGGTGCTTCCTTCGAGTAACACAAGATTTTGTTCAAAACAGTTGAGTGATGAACTTTTGCAGACATAAATTGGCTCACATTTAGTGAAATTATTTTATTTATAACAAACAAGTATTTATTTATTGCTTCTCGGAATTAAAGGAAAAATCTAATGAATGGGCTTTTGGGGTGATATAAGAGTAAATTGTAAAAAGAATTATGCTTTTTTGACCTTCCGGCATAGGGCGGGCGTCAACCCCCATATATGGTCCAACCATTCTTCTATACTTATGAGAATCTTTAAACAAATCCCCATCTTTTGTGAGTTGCACATCAGATGATTCAATAGAACTATATGATTTAGCCTCTAATTTTCCTATTTTGTATAACAAATCAAGCATATATTTTGTTTGATATAAGGAGATTCCAATCTTATTCCTTGTCACCTCAATTCCTAAGAAGTATTTTAAAACTCTTAAGTCCTTCGTTTGAAAATGACTATGAAGGAATGTTTTCAGAGATGAGATCCCTGTGGCATCATTGCTAATGATGAATAATAATACCTAATGTAGAATGCTTGTAGAAGATAGAATGATCAGATTTGCTTTTGTTCAATCTAAATTGTTCAATGGCTTAGACAATTTTTCCAAACAAAGCACTAGGACATTGTTTCAAACCATAGAGAGATCTTTAAAGATGACAGTTTTTCATACTACCCATGAGCAACAAACTTAGGTGGTTACTTCGTGTAAACTTCCTCCTATAAATCTCCATGAAGAAATGCTTTCTTTATGTCCAACTAATGCAAAGGCCAAGCATGAGCAGCTGCCATAGAAACGAACAAACAAAAAGATGTCAACTTGGCCACAAGAGAGAAGGTATCAGAGTAGTTTACACCATAAGTTTCAGCATAGCCCATGGCAATAAGGCAAGCTTTAATTCGAGCTATTGAGCCATCGTAAATGACTTTAATAGCAAATACTCATTTACATCCATTAGCCTTTTTTCCTGCATGTAAATTCACTAAATTATAAGTATCATTAGTATCTAAAGCATTTATCTCTTCTATCAGTATCGCTCACCAACCAGGATGAGACAATGCCTCATGAACAGTTTTAGGAATAGACACAAAATCAAGAGAGGCAATAAAAGAACATAAATAGGATGACAAATTATCATATGACACAAAAGATGGCAATGGAAAAATGTATTGATGTTTGCCTTTTTAGAGAGCAATTGGAATGTCACGATGGGTGTTCACGGGATCTGAGGCAATAGGAGGAATTGGTATCGAACGTGTACCAAGAACATCTCATCGTTAAGAGTTAACATGATGAATAGGTGGAGGTGGAGGTAGTGATGGTGATGGTGACGGTGACGGTGACATTATTGTCTGAATAGTATATGCAAAAGCACTACTTGGTGATTATTAAGTAATTTAGTATACTAGCAAATCTTCATTCTCCCCCTGACTATTATAAGTGGTTGAAGAAACAGGAAATTAAGGAAGATGTTTAATAAATGTGACATCAATCGATACAAGGTATTTATTAAAACTAGGGTAATGATACCTTTTTTGAAGGCAAAAGTAACCCAAAAGGGCACATTTTATAGATTTGAGATCTAATTTGGTGACTTAAGGATGAACATCACGAATAAAACATATGTTTCCAAATATATGAGGCTCAATAGGGAACAAGGTTTTAGTAAGAAAGAGACTTTGACAAGGAATCTCACCATGAAGGACGGAAGATAGCACAATTAATAAAAAAAATAGGTTGTATAGACTACATCAGCCTAAAAAAATTTGAGTACATCCGTATGGAAAAGAAGTGCTCTGGCTATTTCAAGGAGGTGTTTGCTTTTTCTTTCAACTACACTATTTTATGATGGTGTATCTACACAAGAAGTTTGGTTAATTATGCCATTTTTAAGCATGTAAGTTTGGAAGTGATTTTATCACTTCATAAAGTATGAAAAGAAACATAAATTGTGTTTTGATTTCAGCATAGAAAGCGATAAAATTGGAAAATAGCTTAGAACAAATTTTCACTAAATAAAGCTAAGTCATCCGGGAAAAATTATCGATAAAGGTGACAAAATACTGAAACCTAGTTTTATATGCACTAGGATATAAACCCCAAACATCTGAATGAACCAACTCAAATAGAAAACTAGCTCTTTTATTAACTCGAGAAACATTAGGCAAATGATGATGTTTGAAAAAATTGACACAACTCACAATATAAAGGCAATACAATTTTGAATTCCAACACAAGCACGGATAGATGGCCTAACCAACAGTGTGCTTCAAAAGGGGTTAAGATCACAGAGTAAGCAATGGGTTTGGGCACTTGTTCATAAATATTTAACGTAGAGACATCATGATATATGTCCTTTACCAATAATCTTCTTCGTCATAAGATCCTAAAAGCTCAAGTTATTTTGCTCACAGATATTAAGTTGAAAGAAAATCATGGTAAGCCCAACACATACGAAAGGGAGAGTAAAAGAGTAGGTTGAGCACTTCCAGAACCAAGAGCAGATAAGGTAGAACCACCTGCTAAAGTGACTTTGGAAGGAGAGTTATAGGATGTAGAGTTAATAAGAAGATTAGGATTACCTATCATATGATTATTAGTACTAGAATTAATGACCCATTGGGTGATGGAGGAAGAAAGGAGGCACTTTGTTGGAACCTGATTTTGGGAACCAGACCCTAACCGGAAAAATGAAAAACCTAAACGAAAACAGAAACAAAAGAACGGAATCGACAGTGAAAGTCAAAGTAATCAAATCGGATCAAAACAAAACGAAAGGCGAATCACAAATCGAAAAGAAACGGCGGAAATGAAAGAACGGATTACAAAGCGAAACGATTCCAAAGTGGAAAATCGAATTAGTTTGGAAACAAAGCAAACAGACGGTTCAATCAACTGAATGTTCAAATTTCTGACATCCGTGAACTCATACTTTAGAAAAATGCGCGTTGGAAACCTTACGACTTTTAATCTGTCTAAACCAATCCGAAACCGGTATAAATTTTTTTTTCTTTCTTTTTATTCATCTTTATTCCAAACCATTCCAATTTCCCATTTGGGAAAATTCATCCTCAAAACCAAAACTAAATTCATTATAAACCCTCATATGCCAATCATAATTTAAAGCAAAAACTTATTTTTCTCTTGCCATAATAACTCACCCATGATTTATACAAATCAAGCCATACGCAAAATGCACTTCAATATACCCAATCCAATAACACAATTCATCAGACCTCATGTCTGGAATCCCAACATAAACAAACGCATACATAGCCATAACACTCCAATAATTTCCAATCAATCAACATCATCGGACCTCCTGTCCGGAATCCCAACATAAATAAACGCAATTATTCACATCTACCCAAGGCACATTCACATTCATCTCATCTACATACCATAACCATACACAAGTTTATATCTCAATTCCATTCACAAATCCAGAATTCATTTACATTCCAAAATAAATGCACTACAAACTTTAATGCCATTCCAAGCCATATACAAAACAATACCAAAAGCCAAATTACACGAAATACAATATAAGCAAAAATCGAACAAAATACGTCGACTTTCTTTCATCCGATCTCCTGCTCGATACCTAGAGATGGGGATGAAAAGAGGTAAGCTAGACAGCTCGTGGATAACATATTTATAAATCGAAGAATAAGCAAAAATCCTTTTTCTCAAAACTTTTGCCATTTTATAACAATTTCACAGTAGAATTTCATCAAATGCTTATTTCATAAACTTTTCAACTTTTCAAAAACATTCATAAATAATTTCAAATTTTCTCGGCTAAACCACTCAAAAGTTATTTTTCCAAAATTTCAAGTTTCTTCACAATACACGAACGATTCAAAACAATGAATGCATCATAAATACAAACAAAATAAAAAACACATAAGCACATCAAAATGATTTGGGTCGGTCCAAAACAGAACATACTGCAAATTTCTTCATAGTGGTTCTGTGCAGCCGTGAACAAAATGTACTATACTTTCCCACATAGCGGTCCAGTGTAGCCGTGAACTTATGGGAGTCCGAAACGGAGCTTCAATGCCACTAGCGGGCAGGCGGGCGAAGCCTATAAAAAGACAAGTACACTTGACTCAACTTATGAGACCTAACTAAACCCATATAGTAAACATTTCACACACGAAAATCGAACTGCCCGAAGGCACATTTCAAAACTTGGTTTTCACATCGTGTCATAACACACAAATTCCATTCATAGTTTCCAAAATTTCAACATTCACATAACAATCCAATTCACATAGCAATACTTCAATCATTCAAAACTAAAGGATTCTCAAACAGCAAAGTCAAAGAATGCAACAATTTTCATAATTAGCAAATCATACAAAACAAAAGAATGTTACAATTTTATCGATTTTTATCAAATCATCCAAAACAAAAATTTTTTCCAATCATTCGAAAACAATCAATTTAACAATTGTAGCAATTTCTTAAATCATTACAAAATCAATGAATTTAATCATTCTAAAATAATAATTTAAAAACAATTTTTCTTTCTTTATTTTTCAAAAACTCATAAATAGCTTATAAATCAAAATATAAACATGGTACCCACCTCATTTCCTCACTTGAAACTTGTCCAAAGCATCAATTTCTCCAATGCTTCCCTTAAATTCCCTAATTCCTGACAAAACCCTAATTAATAACCATCCCAAAATTAAACCTCACCTAAGACATAATCATCAAAATTGAGCTTAGAAAACACAAACCCATACCAATCTTAAGCTATCTAAACCAAAATCTCATTAAAATTTCAAAGATAAAAAATTTCTCTTACCTTAATCTTCACCATTTTCGGAAATTTCTTGGCTTGGAAGGAAGCTCTTGTGCTCCTCCATCTTTTTCTCTCTTGAAACAACATCAAAATCTTGCTTGAAATCTAAGAAAATCAAAACCTAACCTTTTTCCTTCTTTCCCTCTTGTCCACCACCGAAACACCATTCTCCTTTCTTCTCTTCTTCTTTTGTTTCTTTTCTTTCAAGAGTCGTGCTTCTCTTCATTAAAAATGACAGCCCCTTCTTCATTCATTTAATGAAAGCCAAATGACCATAATGCCCTTACATGTATGCCTTATAACTTAAAACCTTTAGTCTCCTTCCAATTTTGCCCTTATGCATTTCTAACACTTTAATTTCATTTAATCCAATAAACTTATGCCATATGATCTTACTCAATTTAACATGTTAATTACTCACATTAACATGCTAATTAAGTCCTCAAAATCATAAAATATAATAAAGTCTCAAAATTCATTAAATCATGATTTTGCTTAGGATATTTTTCAAATCATCAATTTGAAGGAATTTGCTAAAACTTCCTTCTAGAGAATTGTTCCTTATTATCTCAATTTCATAACGCCACCAAAATCATTTAATTTGGTGCCCCACTCCAAAAGTTATACTCCAAACATTTCGGACTATCTTTATGCTAAAATATTTTCCAGTGATTTAATTCCATCCGAAAATTGACATTCTTAAAGACTAAATTGAGACTTGAGTCCTTCAGAGAATTTGTAGCCCTATTTCTCTAGTTTAATCTAAATCAAGAATCACCTCATTTGGATGACTAGAGCAAAAGTTATAGCCAAAATACTTTCAACTCTTACTAAGCCAAGACTGAACACTAAATCCAACTTCAATTCAGAAATTGAAAGTCTTAAAGGCTAAATTGAAATTCAATTCCTTCATATGACTTGTAGCTCCATGTCTCTAGTTTATTTTACAACAAGAATCGGTTCGATTGGATCTCCACAGACCAAGAATTTAGCAAAATACTGAACCATGTTTAGAAAAATTATCCAACTAACTTTGATTAAATCAATCATCCTCAATTTAATCTCAAAAATCATAAATTTCCCATGAAGATGTAGATAATTGTCTTAGGAATCCAA
>JANZLD010000236.1:37361596-37392516 GCA_026413575.1 Erythroxylum carthagenense
AACATGAATTGTTACAAAGCTTTAGAGGGCATTTTAGCCCTAATTCATCAAAGTTTCAAAAAGATCAATTTATAAAGTAAGGTCACATGAATAATTCACCATAAAAATTCCTAATTTATTGTCAATTTATAACTCGCAATTCTAAGAAAAGTTCAGGGCCCAACACACTTATCAGGATTACTTGTCCCAGCAATGGTAGTGATAAAGTTAGATGAGCTATGTGTGGCTTCTTAATAATAACAAAATTTAACAAATTCATCTGCAAAAACTAAGATTGTTTACTCTAAAGATATGTTGTGTGTGGTAGAAATAGCTACAACATGAGCAGAGTGAGATTTTCTATTTTATTTTTGCAATTTTGGGCATGTGCATTTGATATAGCCCAGCTCATGATAGTAGTTACATTTAACACTTCTTTTATCAAGATTCCTCTTTTCCCTTCCAACTGTATTGTTTCCTATATTTTGGCTTGGATTAGAAGAGCGTTCATTATCCAGACTGATAAGGGTACATGAAGCCTGAACAAGTGGAGCAACAATAATATTGTTTATATATAGAACTTTGGAGAATACCTCGTGTAAGGAGGAAATTTTCACACTAGAGAGGATTTGTGACTTTACTGTATCAAATTGAGAATTGTGACTTGCCAAAAAGCTCATAATTGTTACTTTCTCTTGCTGAGTTTATTGTGCCTTAATATTAGAACTAAAAGGTAACAAAACATTGAGCTCCTCTTAAACCTTTTTAAAATTCATAAACTAGGATTAAAGAGAGTGAACATTTTGTTTATCCCTGTAAAAAGTCTTACAGACCTCATAAATATAAGAAATATTCTCTTTGTCCAAATACAAAAATCTTAGGAACCCCATTATTTCCTTAACATATTTACAGTAATTAATCATACTAACCACTTCAGTATCTATCAAATTTCAAATTTGTAAGAATAATCTGGAATCATCTTAACCATTCCCTTCATGTATTATCAGAAGGCAGATCATCTGTAAAATGGTTATCCTTGGAAATACTGTGCAAATAAATCCTAATTGTTTGTTCTAATATAAATAATTAGGACCTATCAACTTATTTTCAATGATTTTAGACATCATTGGAATCACATCTATAACCATAACTGATTTATATTCATCAGCCAAAGAAAATGAAGTAACACATATCCACATAGTTGTTTTAACATTATTTAGTAAATCAATGTGAGGAGTTCAATATCCGACAACAGATAAAACCATATGTTGAGCCAATATATACCAAGGTTGCAATAGTTTTCAAAGATAGAAAATAGGTTACCTAGGGTGAGAATATGACAAAACTTATGCAAAGAAAACACATGACATTGGGCAATACACAAACCCTAACGGTGAAGCAGGGCAATGGTAAGGAGAGTGTAAAAACCCTCTCAGCCAGTCAATGGTGATGATGGAACAGACACTAGGCAAGTCAGAAGGGAAAGGTGACATTGAGAGAAATGACAGGTTGGTACTACTTTGGCACCTTAAACTTTTGACATAGAGATCGATTGATATCAAGCAACTCCAGCTATGCCAACATAGAGACTAAATCATCACCTTAAACTAGTGACCCAACACTTGCAACTACGATAATTAGAACAAACACAAAATCTACTAAAGTTCTATAATTAGGCAGCAACGTTAATATTTCAGATTGCCAAGTATGGCTTTGATACCATGTTACGAATTATTAATATTTGATATTTTTATTCACTATACAACACTATTTATATACATTTTGTGTGCCTAAATATTGTAGGGAGTTATTTTCAATCCCTACAATCAAGTTTCCAAGAATCAAATTATATCTATACATTTATTCATAATCATTGTAACATGAACACTTTTTAAGTATAGTTTTTATCTGTCATTTCACATCATGACTAACTTTCTTACAAGGTTCCACGTCACCTTTGATTCCAGCTAAATATTTTTTTTAGGTGATTCTTTCATCTTTTGTATGTTTATTAGAATACAAACAAATGGTACTGTTTTTTATACCAAGAATCAATCTAACATGAACCTAAATTGGATCATCGAATCTTATTAAAGAGATTTGAATTATCAGGAGTACTTGAACTTTTGTTCATTTATCTACAAAAGTAAATAAAGACGTATATCAAAATTAAATTAATAACCTTATATAAAAATAAAGTGTTCTTCTAACATAGTTTCATTACAAATTGAAATACGTGCAATGCAAGTACATTTATTACTGCTTGTAAATATGAAATGATCACTAAGCTAGAATTGAATATGTAAAAGTTTATTTAAAATGTACAAACTCTAAACTATTTTTACTAAGTTAGCATTTTTCCTTAAATATCATTCCTATCATCATATGTTTAACCTTGAATAAAATAAGTTTAAATAAGAACTTAAATAAGTAACTATAATCTTATGAGATCATTTACACAAACAAATAACAGTTGACTATATCTCATAATTAACTACTCCACAAATAATGGTAGATATGATTATGGCATGTCACCTCCTAATTAGTGATGGCGGCCCAAAATTAAAGACGTAGATGAATTAAATTTTTCTATGAGCTTAGAGGTGAAACTCCTAACTAATCATATGTCATAAGCTCTAAATTATTGTTATTGATATAATTAATAAGATGATATGCAAATTTAAGTGAAAGGCTATTAAAATAGAACTAAGGAGCGTTACTAAATATTCTTTGGACCTAATCTATGATATTGTTGAAAATTATCACTTATTTGAAGAAGTAAATTATTAATTTAATAAAAAATGCATAATTCAAGTTTCACATATCAGTATAAGCAATTTTCTATGTTACTAAAATTTCAACAACTATTTAATTCTCAAACTATGTATTTGCAACAACTATCTAATTTTCGTATGGCACATCACCTGTCTTCTCCCTTAGATTTCTCAGGCCTATTGATAGTTGTACGCAAATCTTCTCCCTTAGATTTCTCAGGCTCCTAACATGACGCCGCTGAGAATTTATTGCTAGATGCACGCTAATTCATCAATCTTTTTTATGTGCTGCTGGTGCTTAAAAATGGACGTGCTCTAAATTCTAACAGACAGGTGGGGTCTTTTGGGATAGCTACTCTTTAATTTCAGTTGGCAGGTTAGCAGATATTTGTAAGTCTAGCCATCATCAGGTATATCTCTTCGTTATATCTTATTTATTTATGTATTTCTTATAATTTTATTTACATAATTATTTCATGTGGTTGGTTATTATTTCCTTTTCCTATTGGTCTAAAGTAATTGCATGGGCATTGAGTCTTCTAATTGTTTTCGTACGTTACCTTCCCATTTACGTTTCTGTCTTTGATGCCTGAATTGTTCACTACTGCTGAAGATACTGTCACTATTGTTTGATTATTATTATTTTATTGATTATATTAGCAGTATTTTTTCAATTATTTTAAATTATTTTTAACTTTATCTTCTCTTTTATCAATATTTTCACTATATTATTATTATTATTATTATTATTATTATTATTATTATTATTATTATTATTGTTATTGTTATTGTTGTTGTTGTTGTCGTCGTCGTCGTTGTTGTTGTTGTTATTAATCCACTACTTTTATCATTTTATTGATTTTCGTATTACCTTTTTGTCTTGTATTATTATTCTATTTTCTTAATTTTATCTCTCTACATCATTCTTATATTGTCTCATTTGCATGTGGGTCTATTGGAAACAGTCTCTTTATTATGTAGGAGTAAGGCTGTGTATTATCAGACCTTCCCAGATTTCACTTCATTGCGAGATTTCGGACTGGGTGTTAGTAGAGATAACAATTTTCTAATAAAAAATGCAACAACTATCTCAGTTCTCAAACAACACATTAGAACCCATCTTGCTATCTCCATTGACATGGGTTTCATGTTACACTCAACTAACCACTAATTATTCACTATATTTTAGTTGGAGGATTGTAGAGAGTTATCAATGAGCGCCTGGTGATGACGAGCTAGAGAACTATTAATGACAAGCTACAAAGCAACTGACAATGACGAGTTGGAGATAAGAGAGTGACCAGCTTTAGTAATAGTGGTGGCGACAAAGGAGGAGTTCATGATAAGAGACAAAATGAGTAGTAAATACTAGTATTTACTACTCATTTTGAGTATTTACTACTCATTTTGTCTCTTATCATGAACTCCTCCTTTGTCGCCACCACTATTACTAAAGCTGGTAAATACTAGAATTTTGTTTATTGGCCACTACTAAATGAAATAGTTAGAATTGATTAATATTCATTTTCAGTTCAATAATAGCTTTTGGAATACCATTTTTTTCCCCAAGTATGAAATGATATTGTAAATATTGATTACAAAAGTTTAAATCTTTGAATTAGACGTTCCGGAGACAAAAACAAGAAAAGGCAAATGGAGGTTGGAGATGTTGGATCTTAATTGTGAGCAGAAATTTCATATTGGAAGGAAAAAGATGAAATTAGTAAAACAAAATATAAATATAAAGGACTTATAAGTTTAATGCCTTAAAATTTTAAATTGAAGTGTGACGTCAAAGTCTACGAGTATATTTTATCAATAGACTTATAATATAAATACTAAAATTTTGTTTATTGACTACTACTAAATGAAATAGTTAGTATTAATTAGTGTTCATTTTCAGTTCAATAATAACTTTTGGAATACCATTTTTTTCCCCATATTGTAAACATTGATTACAAAAGTTTAAATCTTTGAACTAGGCATATTGGAGACAAAAAAAAAAGGTAAAGAAAAGGCAAATAGAGACGGGAGATACTGAGATTTTAAATGTGAGTGAAAATTTTATATTGAAAAGAGGCAAATGGAGACATGAGATATTGAGATTTAAAATGTGAGTGAAAATTATATTGAAGAGAGATGAAATTAGAGAAAAATATATAAATATAAAGAAATCATATATTTAATCTCTTAAAATTTTTAATTGAAGTGTGGCGTGACAATTATATTTCTATCACTACATTCATGATGCAGATAAAAGTGGGCTCTCCCTGTCCCAACAGCAAAGACAAAGAAACATAGAGGGACTAAACAAAGAAGAAAGAAGAGCACTTAAGAGAGTAAATTCGCTCCTCTGCCTCCTTCCCCTTCTTCACACTCCCAAGAATGAAGTTTTAGTTTTTTTTTTTTTCTTTTTCTCTGTTTTATAAATTTTTTCTTTCTTTTTTCCTTTTTTTTTTCTCTGGTATATATGTATCTCTTTGGGTCACCACCATCAATGGGTTTCATCTGTATACGCTCCACTTGTCATTGTAAGTGCGTAAAATGTCCTGCGAAGGTTGGCTTACGCTGGTGGATCATTAAAGACCAACAAAGCAGCAGCTTTGGCTAAACTTTTTGAGAGAGAGCTTCAAGACCCATGTGGTTTGGCATGCATTGAACACCTCCACACCCCACCCCCAACTTCTTGAATTGACCGTCCATAGCGCTAAAGACACTGTTTCTTCATCTTCTAATATCAATTCCCAGTTTCTCTTTTCGTTGTTGGATACATGTCTTGAATTTTTGCTCAAGTAGGAGCAAGAAGACGTGGAGTCTTCGGATCTGGAGTGCTGGGACAAATACGATAATCAATTCAAGTTTTTCAAATGTGGTTTTTAGTTATTTGATTCAATATTGTTGGGAGCTTGGTGAAGTCGTTTCATTGATTAGTTGAGGATATAGGACTCGGATTGCCAATGGACTGTTTAGGATTTGAATATCATTTGAAGTGATTTGTGGTTGAATGATCAATCTCCACGATTCATGCTGAATACTCTGTGCCATATTCATGTCGTTTCTGAAAATTCGTTTATAATATTCATTACGCTGCAGGTGTCAAGACATATTAATTCGAGGAATTCTCGTAAAGATTGCTCCATTGCAACCATCAAAGAAAACATACGCAATAACTTTGTAACTCCTGTTTACATTTCATCCACATTTTCTTTTAGCAAGCCTGTTATGATCTAAACATCTTAAATTTGTGTTGGAGCATTGCATTTTGGCAAGTTCTGCAGCGCTGTCTTTTCACAAGATGTTCTAAATTCTCACTCCGTTTAAAGTAATTCCATCCCATCGTCTGTGAAGGACTGTAATTTGGTGGTTGTGTGATGTGATTCACTATCTCTCTGGACGTTGTTTTAAAACAAATTCCTCTGGTTCTATAGAATCATATCCCGAATACAGACTTCTCAGCGTAACAGTAAATTCATGACTTTTTCCTTGTCAGTGACCTCGAATCCTCAATGCCTTGCATTTTAGTGAAAAATACTGATTTGGTTGTCAGCATACCGGGAATAAGCTACATTGTTTAGGTCTGCATGCTTTTATGACGTGCTTTTGAGATGCAAGAAGGTGGTTACGTTGGTTGTGATAAGAAAGCCATTATGTGGAACCTGGGACTGATTTTCGATTTTCCCGATTTTGACATTTCAAATTCTGGAAGAGTACGTAGATGCCTTTAACGAAAATGGATGGGCTCAACGTATCTTTAGTCGTTGAAACGCTGTCATTGAGCACTTTCTGTTTGGTCATAAGCATAATCTGCAGGGCTCTTCTGAAGAAGACAAGGTGGAGATTTCTACAGAAGAAACAAAGGCTTTGCTTATGTACTCCTCTCCGATATGTTTGATGGGGTTGTAAGTTTTGATCGATATGATACAGGTTGCCGACAAAGTAAAAAGCAGATTGTAAATTTGGTGACGGGGGAATATCCAAGTGTACTGTATTTTTTATGGTTAACGGTGTGGGACTCGATTAGGTCGTTGACTCCTGTTAAGTAAGAAAGATAGTGGTACGTGACGGATTTATTAAGATGTATTCGAAAAGTTACATTTGTGATTATATGATGAAGCGTGTAGTGTACACTTAATTTCCCAATGGTAGAAAAAAGAAAAGCTCTTAAGATAAAAATAATAAAAAAAAAGCTAAGTAGGTATGAGTGCTAATATCTGATTCCTGATTATTCCCATGCATTTCTGAATCTCGGCATAAATTGGAAGGTTTTGTGAAGAACAAGGCTTCAAACTTGTAACAGCGGAATCTAGTACCCTGGCTACATCACTTGGTGGAAACTGCCTTTCCGTACATTTCTGCAATCGACAAACTCATCATTTTTTCTCTGCAGATACAGATCAATTGGTATCCCACGAAACAACTACTTACCTGAATCACGAGTAAAGTAGCTACACATTGGGCAATCAGATCTGAAGGGATCTTTGCTTTATTTTGGTCATGAGCATTGTGATTGATTGTGGAAGCACTCAACTGATCTTCAGATGCCCAAGTACTGCGAACTGACCTTGCAGGAGTTGAAGATGTCATGGCTGGCATGCTCAAGTCACGTGCTGAAAGCTGATTATTCACATAGTCTATAACCTCTTCCACATTCTCCAACCCACTTTCTTCCTTTTTGAAAACTGATACTGCCTGAATAATTAAGACAGATCAGAACTGATGAAGTAATATGCCAACTGCTTGTTTATACACTATCCAACTCAACCATCTGGAATCAATCTTTCTAGCTATTCTGCACATAACTCATAGATTCTCCAAAGAAATAAAGCTTTAGATATTTTCTTACAACTCAATTTCCACCCCTCTTCCCTCCTCTCCTCCCCTGGATTCTCTCCCTAGCCAACAGATCATAATTGACCGCTTTTGCAGTGCTGGAGTTTTCACCAAGATGCAACATTCCCCAACTATGAAGAATTATCTAATGAAAAGACAAACATCCCACTAACGAGAAAATAATTTAGTTAAACTCAGGCAGATCCAACTGTTCTATCATTGCTTGTTAAAATAATTACTTTCGAAAATATACTTCCTACAAGATAAACGTGCTTATATTTGAAGGTGAACACATTAAACCCCAAACTAGTTAGGTATGGAAGACTAGTTCCTAAAATGCATCGTATACGCCAAATTTCTGCATGGGGGACACCAAGATAAGAAGAGAACAGCTTGTCTTACCTGCATAGCCACATCAACCATTGTTCGGGCATTTACTCTCGAAGTCTCAACAATGTCAACCACATGACATCCTGATTCTTTGATGTCACCTCCAGAATGATCACAGGAGCTATAGTGACCAACTTGCTCGACTACACTTTCCATATGCTTCAATGACATAAGAGGGATCCCTTGATATGTGTTGCGCTGCCTCAAGCAAAAGAGGGCAGAAGAAACCTGCACAAGTTATCAAGTCATAAGTTGCTGTAATAACACAAGGAGAAAAAATCAAAAGTATCTCAATTTTGTACTATTAGTCGTGCCTGCTCATTGATTTCATTCAACTGCAAAAGTACTGCAGCATACTGCTTCTTAAAAAGCTCTGAATCCTTGAGAGTGTTTTCTCCATCATTATGGTTTTCCAAAACCTCCTCATTCAAACGCCTTAATTCAGACACAACAGCCTCCTGCCAATGCAAATCCTCATCAATGGTTTTGATGAAAGCAATTAGCATATGACACATAGGTATTACAGCACATGAAAATAGAAGCTATTCCAGTGGCAGCTGAGAGTACATAAACATGTAACAAAGCTAATGACATAAAAAGCAATGTTCAGATTCAACACTGCACATATCAGTTTTCAAATTTTGCATAAAATAAAAAGAGATATACACCTCAATCGCAATCAGGAAACTATTAGGACACTAGGAAACATCAAAGTCCTGGGATATACTAATCGATAAGTAATAAAACCTTTTTGTCAAGAGCACGAGTTAATTCTGAAAGTGCATGGATATCTGCTTCCTTTGCTTGGACTTGTGCAAGAATAGAAGGCTGAAATTTGACTGCCTGTTGGATGTCAACAACTTTTCCCAAGCCATGGCCGATTTGTGCATTAGAAATTACAGAATCCCCCTGGCCAAAACAAAAAAACTCACTCAGATAAAATGTAGACAACCTGCTTGAAATGCCAAACTACAGTTGTGGCAAACAAGGCTATGGAATTTTTGAGCTGAAGGTTAGCAATCTCGAGTAGCATTAGTCTGATTTATAGATAAAGAATTCAATTTCAGGACTTAACAGTATACTTTAGGCAGAGAACACACCCTCTCGAAAGCTGAAGATGTTAATCAATAACATCTAATATCTTCCCACAAGACAAGCAATATTAACATCTAAAGACTGTAAAAATTACAGAAGAAAATACTATCCAACAGCTTCTCTCACAAACGCCAAAGTAACCCAACAGCTTAAGCAACTAGGCAATAATAAAGAATGATTTTTGAACGATTCATAACTAAAACTTCTGATGTGTTTAAGGTTGGCCAAGTGATAAGAAAAATATAATTAAATCCCAACAACTGCTGACCTTATGTAAAGTTGAAGGGAAAGTATGTTGGGGACCATTGGCATTCTCCATATGCTCACATGGGGCCAGGTTTGTGTAACTGTCCATCTTCCTGTCTACTGATTTTCCAGTCATTTTGAGCTCTTTGAAGTTGTCAATGAATTTATTGAGAACAATATTTTGTTGAGTCAGTGTTGCAGGCATATTTTCCAATGGATTTAAAGGCATGCAATCAACATCCTGCAGTAAAATAGTGGTAAAAAATTGTTGACAATTGAACACAGAAAGGTAACTGGACAACAGGAATTGAATGTTTATTAAATATTTTCAGTCAAGAAATTAATAAAATAATTATGTAAATTTTGAACAAAGAAAGATGAAATACCATGACAAATTCAACCCCTATCTCAGGTTGGTCAAACTGTACCAGGCACCTATTATGATCAACAGTTAATATAATTCCACCATGAATCTCTCTTGTCTTCGGATGAATGGCAATTATTTGCTGTCCCACTGATAAAGGTCGAGCTAAATCAGCTGGAAGTCCATCCTTGGTACCAGCACGAAGTTCCGCATAATGGTTTCGAACAGATTCTCGGTACTGATTAAGTTTCTCTTTCTCTTCCTTCAGAAATTGTTCAGAAAATCTTCGAGGTCTGCCAAGGGAACTGCAAATGTAGATAATTGCAGAGAAGTGTTAAGTGGACAAAATGCTGAGAATCAATCATGAGGGCAATATAAGTTGGCCACATGAGAACGATAAAAAGCCACAAACCTCCTTATTACACCCCATTCAATACGAGTTAATCGTGGAATATGAACCAATCTAACATGGTCCAGGTATTCCACAAACTCCCTTTTTGCAAACCATGGGTAATCAATTGCACTGTAAAACCATTCGAAAACACACCATCTCCGTACTTGATACCACGAGAGGCAATTAGAAAGCTTTTCCTGTAACTTGAAATATAAACATCAAAACTTACCAGATTTGGTAAAAAATAAACTCCATATATACCTAGCATATCTAACCTTAAGACTCAGTGCTCTATTATGGAATGGAGGCAAAACATCAGCAGACTGTCCTTCAGTAATATTCTTCATGGACTTCACATCTTTCTCAACAAATGATTTAGGTGTATTTAGTTTGCGCCTACTCCTCACTTTGGTAGGTAAATTGAATTGGCTTGAAGATAAAACCTTGGTAGCAGATGGGACCGAATCATTTGACTCTCTTCCATGATCAGAACTAGAAGAAGTACATTCAGGAGGTTTCACTACTTTCCCCTGTTATAGGTATGCACAAACATGAGAATGTTAGCATTTACTGTCAAATTTATTCAAAACATAGATTATGCCAACAGAAATAATATAAAACTTTTATTTAGAAAATAGTAGTACCCACAAAATCAGGCGACTGGAGGAAATGTAAGATAACAGGGATCGATATTAGGTGAAATACGACCCCAAGTTTCTCTAGCTTACTGAACCAATGTAAAAGAATTTGAGGACACCAATCCAATCAAGAAACAAAGGAAAAGAAACCAGATAATGAAGCAAATATTCTTCTGTAATATATTGATAAACATATCCTAAGAGAGATATAACCGAAGTAGAATTAAAAAATAGTCACCCAATAACTAACTACTGCTGAACAAGGTCAAAATCTTCCTGTTTAGACTCATTAAAGTTAAAAAAACAAAAAAAAAAAACTAAGGTGATTGTTACTGCTGGGCAGCAGGATCAAGTATCAAATTCGGTGAAGGTAATGCATTTTCACCGTGTTTACAAACATTCTACTCATCAGAAGAGTAGGAAAGAAGTTTGAATGTATTTGCAGTTGGTATTTAGATAGATTATTTTCTTAATTCTATAGTAAAGAGTCTATTAGTTTATTGGCAGATTTTCTTTGGCATCTAGAAAGGATTCGTTTTTTCATTTCTATAACAAAGAGTCTGTTAGTTTGTTAGTAGATTTTGTTTGAAGATAGCAATTTGTATTCTTCCTAAGAGAAGGCACTAAAGTAATAAGACAGACTTTATTTTACTCAAAACAGTCTACTTATTGAGATTTGGAGTTCTCTCTCAACAAGCTCTATTCCGTTCTACTTAACAAGATAGGTAGACAGTGGATGAAGTCTTCCAAGCTCGTGCAAGTAGAGCTACTAAGGGAGTTTGAACTACAGATACCTTTGACCAAATTCAGAACCAGGGACCATAACAATTTGGTATCAAAGCAGTTGGTGATGGAGGACTCTCGAATCACTCAATAACAGATTGAGGCTTTCATGGCAATGTATCAGGAGGACCGAGCAAGTATAAAGTTGAAAGGGAAAAAGAAAAGAGGAGATGACAGTTAGACTAACTGAATTCACCAAAAAAGAAATAGGCAGCAAACAAAGAAAATCACAGAGAAGCTAATAATGAAAGAGGAAGGAAAAAGCATAGGGTAAAGAATAGCAAAGGAGGGAATTTCATATCCAAGTACAAAAAGTTGGATTTCCCTCAATACAACAGCACTTCTAAACCCCTTGGCTAAGTTGATATGAGCACTTCTTCAGCCATCAGCAAACTCCAGATGAGGGCAAGATGGGATTGGCTTATTTCCAAGTGGAAAGGGATGCACAAGTATGGCTCATCAAGTCAGAGAAGGACAGGCAGCAACTGACATGGGAAGAATACAAAACCAAGCGTAACTTATGTTTTGGACAGACAATTCATAGAAACACGCTAGGAGAATTATCAAAATAATGAAAAGTGGGACTATGGAGGAGTACTGGAAGCATTTGGAGTAGTTAGTTGCTCGTACTAGCTCCCTTACCCAACTAACCAAGAGTAGGAGGTGGAGATCTTCATTAGTAGAATATCCAAAGAAGAGGATGAAGGATGGGGATGAAAGAAGGCCAGGATATATGGAGTTACCCCGAGTTTGAGCTTGAGGACAAGCTTTGTCCAGTGGAGTAATGATATGCAAAATGCGTTCTTAAGAAAGAAAATATACAAGAAGATCAACTTGATTAGGGAGTAATTGCAATCATTTAGGCAGTAGTAGTCTTATTTAAAAAGTCTACTATTTTCATAGGCCTATTTTTTAAGGGCATTGTGATTAATAAGAAAGTAGTCCAAATTTTTCGTAAAAATAGTTGACAGAAGCTTGTAAAGTACAAATTTTCTAACAATAACCATAAGGCTTAGAAAGGGACAAAAACTACATTAAGGGAAAAGAGTTTTTTCAGTGAGTCGCCCTGTGACTAGATACTACACAACAACATATATCACAGAGGTTTCCACATGATGGATGAAGAGAAAGAATCTACTGAATATGTGTGTCAACATGAAGCTAGAGAGAAGTTAGAAGGAGGCTCTAGTAATGAATAAGTTATAGTCTTACAAATCTTAATCTAGTAAGACGCATACTTACAACCACTAAGATGGAAGAACAAGAAGAATGGCTTCATAATGCTATTTTCTTTACTCAAGTTAGATGTCAAGACAAAGTATATAAGTTTATCATTGATAGAGGAAGTGGCATGAATGTGGTATCAAAGAACATGGTGAAGTGATTAAATTTACTTTCAGAAAAACATCCACATCCACACAAAGTTGATTGGGTAGATGATAGCATTATACCAAATGCTTGAAGATGCTTGGTATCTTTAAATTAGAAATATATGAAGATTCTATTTGGTGTGTTGACATTCCTATGAAATTACCCCATAAGTATCTCAAACACTTATGGGAAGACTTTTGGTTGTATATTTTGATGATATATTCACATATAACAAGACTACAGAGACCACGTACTACATCTTTAACAAGTCTTGAGAGTTTAAAGGCAAGAGAAACTTTATATCAATTTAAAGAAGTGTTCTTTCATGCAGCCAAGTATTGGATTTTTTGGTTTTATTGTATCCTACTAAGAAGAAAAATTAAGGTAATCCTTGATTGGCCTACTCCAAAGGATATGCACAAGATATGGAATTTCATGGCCTATATCTACAGGCGATTTATTCATAATTTCATCACCATAATGGCACCCAAAACTGATTGTATAAAGAAAGGATAGTTTACTTGGTTACAGATAGTAACTAAAGCCTTTGAAGAAATCAAGAAAAAGATTAATGAATCTCCTGATTTGCAGCTTCCAGATTTTTCTAGGTCACCAACCTACTAATTTGCAACTGCCAATTGTCCCACAAAGGTGTAGTCCCCCCTTCTACTCACTTGCACCTACCAATTGTCGACAAAGGTGAAGTCCAACCCCTTTTTAAGGAAAATTTGGATTGTCCTACCAATGCAGCCCACATCAAGTCCTTCTCCATTGGAATGGTCTCTCTCCCACAAATGTTTTACAGGAGCTAGCCTTTATTATGCTTCAACACAATCTCTAATTTGTGCCCAAGGGCAAGCCCCTTCTTGATGAGGTGGGAAATGTTACAACTAGGCAACAAGATCAAGTCCATATTTCTGAACCTAATTCAATGAAGCAATGCCTTTTGACCATGTTTACAGATGTTTTACCAATAGGAAGAGTAGGAAGGAAGTTCGGATGAATTTGTAATCGGTGTCTAAATAGTATTGTTTTAAGTTCCTATAAAAAAGTCTGTTAGTTGTTAGTAGATTTTGTTTGGCATCTAGATAGGATTAGATTCTATTAATTTGTTAGTACATTTTGTTTCAAGATTATTTCTTGCATTGTGGATATGGGAAAGTAGGAAAGTAATAAGACTTACTTTATTCACTCAAGACACAAAACAAACTACGTATTGATATCCAGAGTTCTCTATCAACAAGCTCTATTCGTTTCTATTTAAAAATATAGGTAGATATGCGAGGAAGTCTTTCAAAAGTGGAAGCCAGGCTATTAGGGTCCATCCAAGTACAGAGTCATGTAATGAGATATAAAACCAAGGAATATAATAACAAAGGGTAGTTATACATAGTTAAAAGCCTAATAAGATCAATGATAGCTCCCAACAATGATAGCTCCCAACATTTCATGGTCCAAGGTCCTAGGCATAATGTGAGAAGCAAATATATTGTTAAAGGCAAAGGGAAAAGCTTTTACCAATGGAACAAAACTTTAAGATGTCTTCCACAATCAATTCCTCCAGCATTGTTGAAACTATAATATTCGAGAGTGATTGATTGGTTCTCAAAGCAAATTGCTCTAGCACGTTAGGACTACAAAAGTGTGTAGATGTAATTGGGAAATTACTTAAAAATTAACTACTTAGGCAATACATACGTTGCATTTGAGTTTACTTATTTGCTTAAACATTGTGCTCTAGTCATGCATATCAAATATTAAGTTACTCAATATCACATAGAACAATTCAAAAGAAGTAAAAAGGTATCAACATACCTCAATTTTCTCAATTTCATCCAGATTATTACTTGTGGAGTTGGCATTTTCTGGGATCTGCAACTTGCAAGCAACTCATGTATGGTCACAACATGCATAGAGTAAGATGAAAAGTAAGAAAAAGAAAAAAGAATTAATTGGCATAGTTTAAGTATGCAATACTTACTTCAGATGGCAAAGACTTCTTTCCTTTATGGATGACAGCGTTAACCTTATGCATTCCATCCTTTTTTTCTGGAGCAGTAACAACACCACTAGGTAAAGCCTTTCCCCGTTTGCATTTCTTCACTGGGTTTACCTTAGCTCCAGAAGATGAGTGATGTCCTTTATACTTAGATTTGGCAACAATTCCAACATTTTCTTCCTCAACATGCACAGAGGACTCTAATAGATACACAATACAAAATTTTGGATGCATATTAGTCTAGTACCACTGGTGATATTGAAAGAATGAAATGATTATCACACTATATTGGTAAGCAATATAATTGATCTAAATGGTAAAAATAATGAGACGAAATAAAATAAGGCAAGCATCATTTTTTATTCAAAATACAAAAGCAAAAAGAAATTGACACTGTCATTAGGATGCAAACTCTTACTCACACTACAATAAGAAAGAAAAATCAAAAGCAATTTAGAAAATCTTACGTAAATTTTGTATGAAGGCCAAAAATTTAGCTTTCTCCTAATACAAAGGAAAATTTCAGCAGGCTCAAGAATCTACACATCAAATTGCTAGCAAGCTTTTGGCTCCCACACTTTAAACAATGAATGCATATAATTAAAGTAACCATAATTCCACTACAACCAATGGGTATATTGTCAGAAAGGAAAAACAAAAGATACCTAAAATATGGGAAGCATAAAAAGATAAATAATATGTAAATAAAAAGGAGAAGATCACAAAAGATACTAAAATAAGAGTCCAAAAATGACAAAACATCCTAAAGTATAAAAAGATCATCATTCAGATGCTGGCGTTTAATATCTATTGCAGTGTAAGAGATGATCATCATTTTCTTCAATTATGACCTATATTTAGTAGACCATATAGATTCACCAAGTAGAGAACTAATTTAAAAAAACTATTGGACTCTGTGTATCTTTCTAACTAAAATGGTAACTTTACATTTACTGAATAGGTTTATTAAACTAAAATGGTAACTTTACAATTAATGAATAGGTTTATTAACTTTGGTATCATTGTTTACAATACACCATCAATACAAGTAAGCAATGTCAAATCTAATATTTTTTCTGTCAAGGTTATAGATATAAATCTATTAAGCACCTTAAAAGAATAAACATAGAATAGTCAGTACCATATTGAAACCTTCGTATCATCCCCTAAAAGATAAAATTAAGATGGCTAGTTGGTCAAAACAGAAATTTCGTACCAGTATCAATGGGTGTTTCTGGTAACCTCAAGGATAAATCTGCTAGAGTTTGCAAGGCATCAAAAGCAGCATCTTCACCTACAAAAGAAATAAACATGCTTCAACTAAATCATGATATTCAAAACCTGAACCTCTATTATAAAAGTCTAGCTCTAGCTAGAATTATCAATTTTCTATCATTATAACCCTTATAAATTATTCTATTAACACATTTCTAATATGAGACATTTAACAGACATTGGATGTCATGAAGATCAATATGAAAAGTTAAAAGTTTTGAGGTGAGGCTACAAAGAAGTACAGGGACCAAGCCAACTGCCCCACCGGACTCCCTTTAACTAATTGTTAGTCATAGAGCTAACCACTATCACTTAATATAGTTGGTCTAGTATTCAACTCCACGTTAAATCATCTAATATTACACAAAAGGGCAAGATATTAGTACACCTTTCTTAGTTTACTTAGTAATGGTGCCTTGCTAGCCTATTAGCTTCCTATTAATATACTAGTCAATTAATTAACTTTTGAAATATCAATTGGGAAAACACTAGGGGTGCACTAATTCAAAGTTACACACCCAATTACAAATAAGAATTTGCATCACAAAATAAAAAATAAAGGGAAGCAAATCCCACTCTTGGACTTATATGCTATTATTCAAGTATTACTTAATACGCAGGCCATGGCCTAAAAAAATTTGCTAGCATACCTTCTCCAAATAGAACCTTTTTACTTCTCTTCCTTGGTCCCTTGTTAGAGGTTCTAGCAATTTTTTTACGCTCAACTTCTATGTCAAATTTTCCTTTGACCAAACCCAACTTCTGACCTTCCTCTGTCCCACTACATGCTTCTTTTATTTCATCCAGATCATTTGTTATACTTTCTTCTATTTCTGGCTTCTTTCCATTGTATTTCCTCCCCTTCAACAAACTCCTGTCTCTCGCGTAATCTCCAATATCAGCTTCCGTACTTCCCAAACTTAATTCACAACCACCATCGTCCATTAAACCACCACGAAGTTTGGCACTAGTCATCACTGATTCAGCATGCTGAAAAATAGAATAATTAGTTCATAATTCTAAAATAACAAAAAAGCAATAGATACTATTAAATCTTACCATTCGTTCACCATTTTGAATAGGAGATGGTGTCTCCATTTTCCACTTATGTATTAGAGAAGCTTGAGGAGAAACACCTCCTTTTGAAGCCTCTGTCAATGCTAAAGCTAACTTATGAGTAACATCATCATCAAGTGCATCCTTCACTTTCATATTGTGTCGTATTGGTGAAAGATATTTCCCCCCATTATCTTTATCACAGGCAAATGAAATAGGAACACGAGGTGTCCTTTTCCCAACAGCCCAAGGCCTGCCAACTGAAAGAAATTCCATCACAATGAACTTAGTTAACTCTCACATAGGATTGTAAAGTCCTTAACTATAGGTGCCTTCTTTCTTCTATTTCTTTCGTGTACATTCTTTTATTTTGTGGGGAAGGATTTTTGGGTGAAAAGATTAAGATAACAGGAGAAAAGAAAGGGAAATAACTACTATGTTGATTCTGAGAAAAAAGTCAATCCAACAAAACCTAAAAATAAAAAGTAGCAAGACAAGCATAGAAATCAAATAAGCATACAATTTGAAATATGATGCAAGCACATATATTACTTGAGCAAATTGTAAATACACGTGCCTCCAAGAAGCACGCAATTACATATACTTGAAACAAATAGGAAAGAGCAAGAAAGAGAAATGATATTCTACCTGAGCGCCTTTTCTTCAGCAATGACAAGCAACCATAACTTGATTCAATAGAATGGGATTGCAAAAGATCTGGAACTGGTGGGCTATCTAATCCTTTAATTCCTCTAGCACGCTTTTGAGGCCTTTCGGAGACACCTATGTTCTTATCAGCTTCTTGTTCACTTTCACTATCATCCTCCTAAGAAAATGGGACCTGTTAGTTTTACTATTAAAAAAAAAGTAACCAAAACCAAGTTGCCATGTCCATTTTCCCTAAATTCCTTTCATGGGAAGATATAAGCTAATTTAACGCAATGAGCATTTATTGATAAGATATTTTCCAATAATACAATCAATTAATAAGACACCAGCCAACTCAGACTGCATTATTGATATAAGTGTCTAACTTGATGGCCCAAAGTTGTATTTCACAGGCTTTTTTCTCTCAATGAACCACTCATATGCCCCATCCCTTCCACAGCCCACCCCACAACCAAAAGAAAAGGACTGATACAAAAACCTCTATAGATTAAAATCAAAAAATAAGGTGAGGAAGATTGATGTAGCCTGTTGAACTCTCTATTTAGTATACAATTCTACTGACAATTGTGAAAGTGTAAGCTAAAAGGCCTTCTATTGAAAATGATCCTCCATTACAATAACAGTTATGATGGCTTCCATTCCTTGCACCACCGTTGTGGAAGGAGTTGCAATAAATTTTAAATTTCTTAGAATGAAAAATCACCAATACTAAGTACTACCAAGGATACTTTCAGATATAATTATCTAGGGAAGATTTCTCTTAAACTCACCATATTAGCATAATGATCTGTCATCATTGCTATCAGTCCAGCTGCAGAAGCATAGCCTTTGGGAAGAGATAAGTATGCCTGAAAAAACACCAAGGCTCTGCATCAACTTCTACACACAAAGCCAACTATGACCATAACCAACTCATTTGTGACACCATGGGCCACAATTAATGAACTTATGGGTGTTGAGAGTGGAAGTCACAAGATGAACTTCTATACAGAAATATCTTAAAAGCTTTATGGTTCAGAGTTAGTAATCAATTAATAACAGTCATAGAAATCATCTTACCCTATTCATAGTATAAAGTGCCTCTACCATTTCCTCAGATCGGTTACGCACGACAATAGCCACCTAGGAACACAAAGTAAGGATCAAAAGTTAGCTTGTCTCAGGAAATTTACCAAGTTGAAGTTTATATGTACCAAGTAATAGAGAACTTAATTTAGGGTGCATTAGTAGACCCACAATAAGTACAAAACATTATCAGAAATTTGAAAACTACCTTTTCCCAATCAGTTCCATGTTTTCGATACGCCTTGTAAAAGCGTTCAAGCTCCTCCTTGTTCCATTGTGGTCCCAACATGTCAGACAACTTCCTCTTCTGCAAATTGCAACAATGATCGTAATCTCATAAAGCTACCAAAATTGGAATTACCACTTGCTAATTAAATGTAACACATTGTTACACTATTAATACCTCATTGAAGGTAAGGAACTAAAGTATACCATTAAAAACACAGGGTACATTCAAGACCAGAATTTGAAACAATAAAACAACTGAAAAGGCCAACAGATAAAGCCAGAACTCACCCGTAGCCTACTTTTACTGGCATTGTCTCCACTTTTATTAGGGGAAACGTCATTAATATATGAGTACCGCCTATTGACACTTCTAGATTTTCTTGATGGAGGCATGACCAGCTTCCTCAATTATCTGAAACATAGAAACCCAAAAATGTATTAAAAAAGAGAGAGAGAGAGAGAGACAAAAACCAGTGTGTATCCATAAACCAACAAATATGAAGTGCTCGGTCGCTTTCTTTCCATCATCAAAGCATATAATACAGCACATGTTCACCACACGCAAAACACAAAGCAAGAAACAGAATTGCCCATAATTGGGATTAGAAGCGTTCATGATTCAAATTTTCCCTTATTTTCATTTCCCAGAAAAAAAAATGACGTAGTAATACTTGAGAGAGAGAGAGGAAATAAACTAAGAAGCTGAGCCAGAGCTCATTCAATCGAACCGAATTCCAGTGGAAAATAAAAAATAAAAAGTCTCACACGATTCCTCTTTCCTCAAATTCAAAGCTAAATATGAATAACTAACAAAAATATCAGAAGAGGCCTAGACGAAAGAACCAGTCACCGATCAAAACGTATTCATAATAGAAACAGCCCAGGAACCAGGAACCTTAAACCCAAGCTATATGGCTGAGTCTCCACGAAGAAGTGTTCCTATCTCCTCGACAAAGCTGAAGACAACAGCAGGTGTAGACATGCAAATTCCCAAATCTAACGACCGGTGAACCAATTACCCGACTGATTCAGTTCTCCAAATCCAACAATTCGCTTAAGCTTTCCCTTTACTGGGGAACAAAAGGAAGGCGCGACGTAGACGAAAAAACAGCTGGAGATTAGAATAAAGAAAAGCCCTAACATTGAAGAGAAGAGGTGGAGAGAGAGAAGGGAAGAAGAACAGAAATGCGAAAGGCGAAACTCACCGATCAAACTCCCGGAATGGGTTGGGCTTAGGTCATGATCGGAAGAAGCATGGGATGGAAGTGAAGCAAAATCGATCGGCGGAAAAGCTTTTCTCCGGTGAAGAAGAAGAAATATATATGCATATGTATACAGTATCTCCGGTTTGATGATAACGAAGAAGAAGAGCGTGAGGAGGAATTGGGGGTTATAACCGCGAAACTTTAAAAAATAAAAATTGCAAAATTTAAGGGCTTTAGTTTTGCTTTGCTTTTGTATTAGAACTTAGGACTTAGGAGGTGGGTTGTAGTAGACTGACTGTGTCTGTACATGACATGAGTTTGTTTCTCTCTTCTCCTTCTTTTTGAATTTTTAAATGCAAAGTACTTTGATTAAGGTCCCTAGATGTTGGCCGTTGGAATAAAGAGCGTTGAATCTGGACCGTTCACTTTGAAAGCAAGAGAGTTAGTTTATTCCAATTCAATGAAGCCAAGTTTACCGCCCCGGCTAACACTTTAGAGATCAGATAATATTTTTTCCTTACTTTTGTTTATTTTTCAAATAACCAATCTTATACTATTACATTTCTTAAATGCTGTATATCATACATTTACTTTTGTCATATTATTTGCAAATCAAACTTTAACGGGAGCTGCGAGGTTTATTAATGGGTTAAATAAACTTAGCTCTTATAGTATGTTACTTTTTTAACCTCCACATTTTAAAATTATGTTTGATATTTGGTTAAATTATCATTTTCTCCCTCTTGTTGGTTATAATTACTCTAAAATTTAAAAATTATTTTGAAAATAAATTATTTTAAATTTTATAATTATTTAATAAGTATATTCATGTTTTCAAATATTTTAAATCCAAAATTTTCAAAATAAATTATTTACTAATAAATATATTAAAATAAAATTATTTGCTTAATTAATTGATAAATTGTATTTAATATTTAATTATTATCAATAATAAAATTGTAACATATTGACATTAATAATTAAATATAATTTAAATAAAATAAAATAGAAATTAATGGTCCTTAAAAACTGCAAGAAGAAAAAAAAACAAAATGCACTTTCAACTAACCTTAAATTAAAAATTAGGCTCAAGAAATAGGTTAATTATGTGAACAAAGAATAAACATATAGACACATAAGTGTACATCTTATTATTGTTGTTATTATTAGGCTACCTCACTTGCAATAGCTATCATCCAATGCAAATGTTTTTTCTAATTGCCCTTTTGTTAATTTGTTATATGAAAATAATGAATTATTGCATTTTTAAAGTAATTTAATGAACTAGTAACAATTAAGTATAAAAATTAATGAACATGTGCTAATGGATTCTCCTAAAGCAAAGGAAATTCTTGTGTCTTCTGAATAATGGGGTTAAGCATTTTCTTGTGCAGATATTAGGAAACTCGACTACACCTAGCCTAGCACGAATTTTAGCTATGTTATGGAGTATCTGGTATCACCGAAATGTTAGAGTTTGGTAAGGTAAAATTATCCCCTCCCTTATGATTGTTAATTTCGCTGATATTTTTCTTAAAGATTGGTAGGATTCTCGGAGGATTTATGAGAGGGTTATTGTCACGTCTAGTGGCTTATGTCCTACCAGTTATAGCTAGATTAAACCGCCGGAAGGTTTTTTAAAAAGTAACATCGATGCGTCTGTTTTTAAAGAAAAAAATATTACGGGATTTGCTACTATGCTTAGGGATGAAAGAGGATGTTTTGTTGTTGCTATCTCAGGTCATTATTCTTCCTTATTTGATCCAGTTATTGCTGAACTTATGTCGATAAGAGAAGCACTATCGTGGTTGAAAGAAAAACAAATAGATCAAGTCATTGTGGAGTCTGACTGTTTGATGGCTATTCAAGCTATCATAGCTCCGTCTTTAAATTATTCTAAGATTGGAATTTTGACCCTTGATTGTCTTTCTCTCAAGCGACAATTCCTTCACTTGTCCTTCCAATGGACGCGTAGGATTGCCAATAAAGCGGCTCACTCATTAGCCAGGGTAGCCTTATTACATGCAAACCTTCATCACTGGAATGCTAGTCCTTCTTATTTAGATTCTATTTTATCTTTAAAGAGTTCTGCTTGTTATGCCACTGACGGGGAAAGGCTTGTAGGACCCGGGTGTATGGGGTAAGTCTATTGGCTTAGGTTAACAATCCTCCATAAGAATAAGACCTTTGTTGAACTAAAGAAAGTTCTAATATTGCTTTTAATCAAAATACTAAACATATTAGTGGTAATTATGTTTTGTTATCATCAAAACATAAGTTACATGGTTCTTATGATTAAAGTAGTTAAAGCTTTAAGTGCAACTCCTCTTAACCAACCCTTTGAAATAATTGATAATTGCAGCCAAAACAGCTGGCCGACAATTGGTTGATCATCACAGTGACTTACTACACTTCCAAAACCTTATAACATGTAGCCAAACCTTATCCATGTCACCTGGTTACTAACAATCCTCCATAAGAATAAGACCTTTGTTGAACTAAAGAAAGTTCTAATTGATGTTTTGATGATAACAAAACATAATTACCACTAATATGTTTAGTATTTTGATTAAAAGCAATATTAGAACAAAATGAAGTCTTAACTCAAGAAGATAGTGTATAAAGTCGATAAAGAAGAATTGAAGTTTGTAATCGATGAAATAAAGTTTGAAACAAGAACAAAAGGAGATCAAGACTTAGCAAGGTCATTTTACATATTGTATTGTTATTTGTAAGCTTAGTTTGTTAATTTGATGATCCAAAAAGGCTCGCTATGTATAATCATTTCATCTTACTTTATTGCATGAGTCTTTACATTTATTAAGAGGCATTGAAGCTTTTGATTGTAATACAAAAGCTTTTTGTTCTTTCAAATAATCTTTAGGGAACATTTTGGGAAGTGTTTTAATCATATTTGGATTTTAAAAATTGGTTTTGAGCATATGCAGTTGTTAAAATCATATTTTTGAGGTAACTAGTTGACTTGTATAAATTAGTGGTCGATCAATATAGGTTAAAGTTATTAAATTTGATATATTGAGAGTTTGTAGCAACATTGTTTGATATATTGGTCAACCAATATATGTATTAGTCGACCAGTGTTCCAACGATTAGTGAATACAATATGCATGTTGGTTGATTAAAGTAGTTAAAGCTTTAAGTGCAACTCCTCTTAACCAACCCTTTGAAATAATTGATAATTGCAGCCAAAACAGCTGGCCGACAATTGGTTGATCATCACAGTGACTTACTACACTTCCAAAACCTTATAACATGTAGCCAAACCTTATCCATGTCACCTGGTTACTAACAATCCTCCATAAGAATAAGACCTTTGTTGAACTAAAGAAAGTTCTAATTGATGTTTTGATGATAACAAAACATAATTACCACTAATATGTTTAGTATTTTGATTAAAAGCAATATTAGAACAAAATGAAGTCTTAACTCAAGAAGATAGTGTATAAAGTCGATAAAGAAGAATTGAAGTTTGTAATCGATGAAATAAAGTTTGAAACAAGAACAAAAGGAGATCAAGACTTAGCAAGGTCATTTTACATATTGTATTGTTATTTGTAAGCTTAGTTTGTTAATTTGATGATCCAAAAAGGCTCGCTATGTATAATCATTTCATCTTACTTTATTGCATGAGTCTTTACATTTATTAAGAGGCATTGAAGCTTTTGATTGTAATACAAAAGCTTTTTGTTCTTTCAAATAATCTTTAGGGAACATTTTGGGAAGTGTTTTAATCATATTTGGATTTTAAAAATTGGTTTTGAGCATATGCAGTTGTTAAAATCATATTTTTGAGGTAACTAGTTGACTTGTATAAATTAGTGGTCGATCAATATAGGTTAAAGTTATTAAATTTGATATATTGAGAGTTTGTAGCAACATTGTTTGATATATTGGTCAACCAATATATGTATTAGTCGACCAGTGTTCCAACGATTAGTGAATTTGGTATTGTAAATGCATGTTGGTTGATCAATATGCTATACTAGTCGACCAATACACTATATATAGTCATTATAATGGCTAATTATTAGCTCTAATAGTTATTTTGTGCCTCAAAACACTATAAATTCTCTTTAGTTTTAGCATTAAAAGGTTTTGGGCATTGTATACGCACATTTTAAAGAGTTTTTCAATTATTTGAGCATCTTTGTATCACACTTTTGTAAGTGAGCCATGCTAGAGTTATTAAGTGAATAAGTGAGATATTTTTTAGTTGTAATACTTTGTTGGGGGTATTGAATATTGTACTTAGTGGTGATCTAAATGGTATTAAGATTCCTCTTTACCTTAAAAGAATATTATAAGTAGGATTCCTCTTTAGAGAAGAAGATCGTAAAAAGATTATTTTTCACCTTGAAAAAAGAATTATAGTTGAATTCTAAAAAGAGTCCTAGGAGTGGATGAAGGCAATGGTTGTTTGTCGAACCATTATAAATTAGTTTGCACTCTCTCTTCCTTACCCTCTTTAATTAATTGCTTAATTATTTGAATAATTTATATTAAGTAATTTTCTCATCCTGGTTTATATTGTCATTAATTGAGTATATTGGTTAGACAATTTGTTGAATTTCGTAAACACCCATTAGGGACTAACAAGTGATATTATAGTAGGTCTATTAGTAAAGATCAATAATGGCATATTTAGGAGCTTTATTATCATCATTCAACTAAGTGGGACAAAACAATAGTAGACTACCTTTCTTTGATGACAATGATTATATTTATTAAAAAACTAGAATAAGATTCATTTTAATGATCGAAGTGTAGATTTGGGGGAAATAGTTTCTAGTAGTCCCCTTATCCCAATGAAAGTTGTGGAAAATCAAACGATACCTAAATTAAAAGAATAATGGGAACGTCAAGATAAGATATTAGTTTCCTTGAATAGTAGGATCATACACATCCTATTTTGTGCTTTAAGAATAAATAAATTTAATAGGGTCTTGATAAATGCATAATTGATCATATTTATACCCCATATTTGACGTATTTTTGCTTAATATTTTATAAATTTATTGTCACTTTGGTTCTTAATTTGCTCCAAATCTATTTATTGGTTATAGTTGCCTTCATGGACTTAAAAGAGAAGAATTCAGATGAAAATAGGGCACAAATTAAAGATTTGAAGCACAGAAGAGATACACAACATGCATAAGCCATTGTACTTCTTCTATTAGCTTGTACAGATTTGCAGATTCTGAAGTTTTTCGGTTATGCATGGTTTGATGCATGACCTAGCATTAACACTTGCATCTTTCAGATTTTACTATGAAAAGATGTGTTTTGAGGCGAAATAGAGTGAACAGACATTAAGAGGCGATTAGAGAGGCTGAGATCACTCAGAAGGGGTCATTTTGAGTTAGAGAATGAAAAATACAAAGAAATCATTAGAAGATCCATCAAATTATAGTTCAAACCTCTACCTTGCAAGAATAATGATAGGAGATAAACAGGCAGATTTATAATTATGAACCTATTGTTTTCAATTCAATCTTCTTTTTGATTATATTTGATTTCATGTTTTATCATGTGTAACTAAATTCTTTTAGTGCCTAGGTTAGATGAACCTTAGTTTTGTACAATAATATGTTTTGATTCTTTTATTAATGCAATGTTTGGATGGATATAATGTAATTCAATTATGTGTTTAATATATGTTTTAATAGATTTGGAATATTAGGATGTAATCTAATTTCATAACATAGAGATTGAGAAATCATGTGTGTGAATAGATCTATTGTAATTGGAAGGAGTTGATTGCAACCCTAGAGATAGGATGACATAAATCCTCTAGATTAGGATCAAAGCTAATAATAAGGTTCACAACTCTGTAAAGCAATCCTATAAACTTTAACATGTAATTCGGTTAATAACCTTAAGATTAGTTCTTATTAGACTTGATAGATGAATAATTGATCATATTTTTCCTTATATTTGTTATATTTTCACTTGATAAATTATACTTTTAGTTTATTTTTGATACTTAATGCCTTCTAAGTGTGTTTATAGAGTATAATTGCCTTTATAGAATTAAAGGAGCAGAATTCAGATGAAAATATGGCATTAAATGAAGAATTGATGCACGGCCATGCATCTGCCCTTACACTTCTCCCAGGCCATGTAGTCTTGCGATATCTAGAGAATTTGGTTCTACATTGTGCATCTTCCTAAGGCCTTAAATTTTAACATAAAAGACGTGTTTTAAAGCAATTAGAGGAGGAAGTCAAGGAGAAGACTCCAAGAGATGATTATAGACATGGAGATTGTTTTCAAGGGGCGATTTTGGTCCAAAGAAAGGAAAAACATGAGAAATTCATCAAAAGATCCATCAAAATACAAGATCAAACCTCCACATTGCAAAAATAATCAATAGAAGACAATTAAGGATATTTTGACTTATGAACCCATTGTTTTCAATTCATCATTCTTTTAGTGTATATTTGATTTTTGTTCAATAATATGTAACTAAACATCTTGTTAATATTTTGGTTAGATGAACACTATGTTAATACTTTGAAATGATTTGATTCTTTTATTAATGCAATTGGTTTGATTGTGATATTGTGATCTAATTACGTGTTTTATATATGTTCTAATAAATCCGAGAATATTAGATCATAATATTTTTATAAATAGATATTAAGAAATCCTTGGTTTGAATAGATTTATTGTAATTGGAAGGAGTTGATTGCAACCCTAGAGATATGATGACGTAAATCTTTTGGACTATGGTCAAACCTAATAAAGGGATTCAAAAATCAATAAAGTAATCCTATAAACTTTAACCTAAGTAATTTGGTTGAAAACCTTATGATTAGTTATTAGTAAACTCAAGGTCAATTATTAGCATACCATAGGAATCTCTACGGTCCAATAAATCAAATAAAACAATTGAGTAATAAAAGACCAATTTGTTAAGGGTTTAGGGGGATTCAAAACCTATATACTAATTATTGATATTGGTAATTTTATAAGTGGATTCATAATTATTCGTTTAATATCATTGCCTATTTTATTTTACTTGCTTTAGTTTTATTTTCTTTTATTAAAATCCTAAAATCAATTTGTAGGCTAGATAATAGGAAAAAGGTAATTACTAGTAATCATTGTCTTTATGGGATCGACCAGTACTTATCAGTACTAGCTACAACTACATTGTGCACTTGTTGTTATTACAATATTGACTTCCCAAAAAGAGTCAATCAAGTTTATGGCCATGCAATAGACTGTGAATCGACCAAACCAAAAACCTAGAATTTAACATAAAATGACATGAACGAAGGCAATCAGGGAGTAGACTTCAGGAGGTGATTTTAGACGTGGAGGTCATTCTTAAGGGTTGATTTTGATCTAAAGAAGTGAAAAACATAAGACATTCATCGAAAGATCCATCATAATACAAGATCAATCATCTACATCGTAAGAATATTCGATAGAAGACAATCATGGAGATTTAAAATTATGAACCCATTGTTTTCAATTCATTTTGCTCTTAATGTATGTTTGATTTCGTGTTTAATAATGTGTAACTAAACATCTTGATATTATTTAGGTTAGATGAACCTTATGTTAATACTTTAATATGATTTGATGTTTTTATTAATGTAATTGGTTTGGTTATTATATTTTGATCTGATTGTGTGTTTTATCTATGTTTTTAATAAAACTGGGAATATTAGATCATAGTCTAATTTTAAACACAGAGATTGAGAAATCCTATTGACGAATAGATCTACCATAATTGGAAGGAGTTGATTGCAACCCTAGAGATAGAATGACATAAAGTTTTTAGATTAGGACCAAACTTAATAGAGGGATTCACAAATCAGTAAAGCAATCTATAAACTTAAACTTGAGTAATTCGATTGAAAACCTTAGGATTAGTTATCAATAGAATTAAGGTTAGCTATTAGCATAACATAGGAATCTCTATAATCCAATAAATCAATAAAATAATTAAGTAATAAAGATCAATCTGTTACGAGTTTAGGGAGATCCGAAACCTAGATACTAATTATTGATATTGTTAATTTTCTAAGTGAATTCTTAATTCTCTGTTCAATATCATTGCCTATTTTATTTTACTTGCTTTAGTTTTTAATTTATTTATTAAAATCCAAACTCAATTTGTAGGCTAGATAATAAGCAAAAGGTAATTACTAGTAATCATTATGGGATCGACTCGTACTTGCCAGTGCTAGCTATAGTTATGTCGTGCACTTGTAGTTATTACAATATTGACTAGCTCACAAAAAGTCAATCAAGACTTAAGAGTGAGCTATTAGCATATCATAGGAATCTCCACAGTTCATTAAATTAATAAAAAGTCGCATAATAACAGATTAATCAATTAAGGGTATTTAGGCATATTTGGAACCTAAAAACTAATTCTTGATATCAGTAATTTCTTAAAAGATTTCTTAATTCTCTGTTTAATCTTATTGCCTAATTTATTTTATTTTCTTAAGTTTTATTTTCTTCAATTGAAAATAACAATCAAATTGGTAGGCTAGGTAAAAGGATAACGATAACTACTAATATACATTGTCTTCGTGGGATCGATCTGTATTTACTAGTACTAGCTACAGCTACATCATGCACTTGCGATTATTTCAATATTGACATTTAGAAAAAATGCGACCAAGTTTTTGACATTATTATCAAGGACTTTGATATTAGGAACACTTGAATGCGATTACTCTAGTCATTATTTTATATTTTATATTTTATTTTATTGCATTTTATTGTATTTCTAGCTTGTTCATTTAATTATATTTTGAACTTCTCTACATTTACAATATGTAGATTGTTTATTTTAAGAATTGAGATTTAACATCATAACCACAACTCATAATGGATGGATGGAGTGGATAGTAGTATTATAGGAGCCGAAATAAGTCTTCGTAATATGGAACATCATCGTATTGGAAAGAGCCATTTCCTCACATGTTTTCGAAAGCTCAATCAATGTTCATGTTGTGTTGTGACATTTATGGGAGTAATTCTTACAATCATGAATTTCAAGCACCAATGTATATATGGGAGCAACCAAAAATGTACAAGCAATGCCATTATACAAGAATACGTATAATTCAGAGTGGAGGAAACCTTACATATATGGACATAATGATTATGCTCCAACTGAATATTACAATAGGAGAGTTTGCCTAGTCCTTATGAAACATATCCTAAAGAATTTGGATTGGCAATCACCCTTATAAGTGGAATGAGCTTCGAAAAGAAGAAGAAGAAGATGTTGAAGCCTTTATCTAAGAAGAGGAAGTGGAGAAGTGGCACGAAATAATTGAAGAAGATAAGTCATAATCCTTTATCCAGGAACAGAAAGAAGAAGAGTGGACAAAGGTAGTTGAGGAAGAACTGGCAGAGGAACCATATAAGGAAACTATCGATGAGTCATTAATAGTCACCTTAAGAATGGAGGGTTTCCACTTCCTCAAAGACAAACTATTCGAGTTAACCGATGATTTAGGGAGTTTTGTTATTTCCTATTTTATGAACATTTTGTCATTAAAAGGGCATTAGTTTGATAAATTTTGTCCTTATTATTATCTTGTAATAGGTGGCTTACTTACAAGCTACAAAACCCTTATGTACAAAAATAGGTGGAAGGAAGTTGACAATCATAGATCCAAGAAGAGGTTAACGTATAGGTTATGTTGAGCTAACAAAGTTAAAGAAGCATTGCATGGAAGGTAACCCATGAATTAATATAGATTTTATTTTATGTTATTTTATTTTCATGTTTCTCAGTTATTTTCGTGTTAGTATTTTTATTTTCTTTTATCTTTTTATACTCGTTTCTTTATATTTTGCAAGAATGTAGTCTACTATTGGATGGATCAAACATTTAAAAAATCATCTTATTTAGGAAAGTAACAACTTAACCCTCTACTTATTTTTAAAAACTTATATTGTGTAGATTGAGGACAATGTACAACTTTTAAGTGAGAGGAAGGGGTTAATGATTTATAGTGATTTATTTAAGCTTATTATAATCTTGATTATTAAATTTTATAAATAGATATACCGAATTGGTTGTAACCTGTCCATCAATACTTTATTTCATTGTTAAATATTGATTTGAATTGGTATGCAAAAGGATGAATTATAATAAAATCCCTTTTATAAGTCATATTTTTAATATTCATTAAAATGATCAAGTTGAGTGAAATTGTATATTATTTACAGACATGTGACCCATTTTTCATAAGCTTTTGAGCCTAAGAGCACAATTTTCTTTCTTGTTAAGCTCGTTTATTTCTTTCATGTGTCTTATCATAAATGGTTGAACAATTCTAAAACTTGCTTTTATTATACATATTGGGAACATATTTATTAGATTAGAAGCATTAACATGATAAAGGCACTTAGATTCAATAACTTGTTTTAACCTATTTCTTTGATATTTACCATACCTATAATTTTATCCTTTAAGTATAATTGTTGGACCTCGAACTTTGAGTGGAAATTAGAAATATGAAAATGAAAGTAAATGAGTGTTTTTGGTATATAATTTG
>JANZLD010000236.1:37401827-37420501 GCA_026413575.1 Erythroxylum carthagenense
AAAATTTTTATTAATGAAAATAAAAAACATAAAAAAATTATTTTTTTATTGATTGTATATATTTTTATATAAACAAAAATATAAATAAATTATTTTTAAATATTAATCATATAAAATAAAGTAAAATATATTAAATAATTAATACTAATATTTTTATATAATTAATAATAAAATAATAAACTCCCTTCAACTACCATTTTAATATAAAAGATATAAAAGTCATTTATTATACATTATATTCCATTTTATCTATCTTCAAAATAACATTTCATTACATTACATTATGAACCCTTCTATTATTCCCAAATAACACCGTTCCATTTCGTTTTATTTCATTTCATTCTATTTCATTAATTAATATCAGCCCACACTTGCGTTTATTTGAGGGGGTTAGAATTTTACAAAATGATTAAAATAATCAATCCGAGAATTTAAAAGGATTTTTCAAAGGTTTCTTTTTTACTGTAACGTTACCGGCGAAGATGGCTTCCCTATCCATAACCAGCTCCTTCCCTCCACAGGCTCTTGCTCGCTCCAATACGCGAAACCCTAACCATGACTCCAAAAATTCTAAATTTAACCGCAATAATAAATTGAAGTCTCAAAGGGCTAAGCACAAGTCTGCACCATCTTTGGTCACACTAACAGGCGGCGAAGCCACCACCTATACTCGCTTGCCTCCGAGAGAAGACTTCACGGTGCCTCTCCTCGATTACTCTCCTCGGTCGTCGTCCAAAGAGGTCAAACTTTCCGATTCCGGCGTCGCTAAGATGGAAGACGAGACTGAAGTATATCGTTCTAGTATCGAAAAAGGAGAAGAGTCGGAGAGTAGCTTGGAATTTAATTTACATGAAGATTATGGGCGTTTTCAGTTATTTGGAGTTGGTTCCGATTTTGATGAAGAGGAAGAAGAGGCTGATTATGAAACTGTGAATGGCCGAACTGTAAATGTTTACGAAGGAAATGGCTTTGGTGAAGAAGAAGGAGGAGAGATTGAAGGAGTGAAGGCGAAAGGAGTTCCTGCGGTAATGAGATGCTTCGACAGCGCGAAAATCTACGTGAAAGCCGGCGACGGCGGGAACGGAGTGGTGGCATTCCGACGGGAGAAGTTTGTGCCGATGGGGGGACCATCGGGCGGCGACGGAGGGAGAGGAGGAAATGTGTATTTGGAAGTGGACGGTTCGATGAATTCGCTTCTGCCGTTTAGAAATGGGGTGCATTTTCGGGCAGGGAGAGGGGCGCATGGGCAGGGGATGATGCAGAATGGGGCGAAGGGTGAGGATGTGGTGGTGAAGGTTGCACCAGGCACGGTGGTCAGGGAGGCGGGGCGGGAGGAGGTGTTGCTGGAGTTGTTGTATCCGGGACAGCAGGCTTTGCTGTTGCCTGGTGGGAGGGGTGGTAGAGGGAATGCAGCGTTTAAGAGTGGGAGCAACAAGGTGCCTAGAATTGCTGAAAATGGCGAAGAGGGTCCTGAAATGTGAGTGCTTAATCGTTTACAGTGTGCTCATGTTGGTGGTTAGTGATTGTTCTGGAGCATGATTGTAATGGTAGGAGCTGGTATGATATCCCTTTTTTCATGTTTTTTATCAGGAGTGTTGGAATTGATCTATTTGTTTTCCTTATATCTGAAAGATTGATTGTTCTATTTGAACTATGGCATATTTACTTTGGCGTGGTTTTTTGGTGTTTATAAATAGAGTTGTTTACTTGGGTTATGATGAGAACTATCACGAGGTAGCACATTTTATTAAAAACATTTGACTTGCTATTCTCTTGTGTTTAAGTTTGTGGTGTGTTTTTCTTTCTGAATTAAAGGATTAAGAACATGTACTGTTTCATGGTGAGGGGAGCACAGGTGGAGGTCTGGTATTTGAGGAGCATTTCTTTTGATGTTCGTATATTGGAAATAATGGTTGTCATGGTCAGGTGGTTTGAGCTGGAGCTGAAGCTTGTTGCTGATGTTGGGATAGTCGGTGCTCCTAATGCTGGGAAAAGCACACTTTTGAGCGTAATCAGTGCTGCACAGCCTCAAATAGCCAATTACCCATTTACTACATTACTTCCTAACCTTGGTGTAGTTTCTTTTGACTATGATTCCACAATGGTGGTAGCAGACCTGCCTGGATTACTTGAAGGAGCTCACAGGGGTTTTGGTTTAGGCCATGAATTTCTGCGGCATACAGAAAGGTGTTCTGCCCTGGTATTGATTTTGATCATTTTAATGAAACTAGTCACAAATTGTTCTTGTTGTGGTATTTAAGTATCTTACTTTATGGCCAGAATCAAAAGCCCTTTCTTCTTAGTTATCTTTTCTTTTCTAGCATATTTTCTAGCTGCCACGTTATTGTTACTTGTCTTGCTCTTATAAAAAATATTGAAACTAGATGATAAGATCACAGTTGCAATAAATTCTTAGGTTCACTGAAATTTTGACTTGCAGACTCTACATGATTAAATTGTCCTATCATGCAATTTCTAATGACATTGTTCAAGCGATTATAGAATTTTCAGAGTTAATAGGGGATTTTGGCAATGATGCTAACAGCATGATTTACAAGGACTTGCTCTTTGTCTCTTACTCTCTTTTTGTTGTTTTTCATGGCTTTACCTGATTCTTATGCTTTCAAAATGGATGCTTCGTTAGAGTTCATCCTTTGCATTTCACATGGTTCTTTGAAATAAGAATCTCCATCCTTTTGAATTCCTAGGTACATGTTGTTGATGGCTCTTCGCTGCAACCGGAACTTGAGTTTGACGCTGTTCGCCTTGAACTGGAATTGTTCAGTCCTGAACTTGCTGAGAAGCCATATATAGTTGCCTACAATAAAATAGACCTTCCTGATGCATATGAAAGTTGGTTGTCATTTAAGGAAAAGCTACAAGATCGAGGGGTTGAGCCCTTCTGTATGAGTGCTATAAAGAGAGAAGGAATTAATAAGGTGATAAGAACTGCATATGAGCTTTTAAGAAAAAGTAAAGAAGCCAACAAGGAATTTGAAGGTCATACGTCTACTTCAGTTGGTTCTTTAGCTTCCGTGTGGCAATGTTTCTGGATACTTGAATTATCTTTCTGCACTCATTAAATGACGATCCTTATGAGATAATTACATTAATTAGGTTGCACAAATTCAGCAAACTTGAATCATGTAGCTGATATGGTACAGAAGCAGCGAAGAGCACGGATCGATGATTTTGATATCTCTCATGATAGTAGCTCCAGAACTTGGCATGTAACTGGATTGGGATTGCAACGCTTTGTTCAAATGACAAATTGGCGGTATGTTACAAATTTCTGGTCATCACCTTTCTTATTGTTAAATCAGTAATGTGGCAAAACAACTTCTTTTGAAAGTCCATTCTCATGCATATCTTCTCTATTGATCAGAGTGCTTCTTGCCTAGTAAACTAGTACGAGTTAAAGCTATAGTGCTTGTCCAGGTGAAATGGATTTCAATATGTACACCCAAGCCTGACGATATCCATTGTACTGGATTTTCAAACAAATAATTGTTTTTTTATTCTTTGATTCATGAACTATGGTTGGGAAATCAGGAAGTAGGATCATTTACAGGATATTTGTTGACCAATTTAATTGATCTGAGGGTTGACGGGCTACAAATTTTCTGTCACTAGACTCTCTGGGGCCCTATGGAATATATGAAAGCACAGGAGATTGAATCCATGGTTACAGTTTAATTTCCTCATTAATTCTACACATTTTAAGGATATTTTCACACCATCTTTCCCCTTTAGCTGTCCAAGACTGCTGAGAAAGTGAAGCTCAAACACTAATTTTTCTTGTGTCTATTTCCACAAAAAAGGATAAAAGAATAGTTTTCCTGTTATCTGTTAACATGCATCTAATTGATTTTCTTGAGGTGATCTCTGCTGCAGGAAAAAATCTGCATTAATTTTATTTGTACTTGCAATAGCTGCTTGAACTAATACTAAACATGATGGGTCCCAAGCAGCTTTAAAGAGGCTGCCTCTCTTACTCCAAATGGAGAAAATTCCTCAGAATGACCCCCAACAGACACACATGCTGCTTGTATATTCTAGCAGCCTAAACACCTAAAACTTACTGCCAGCTTATCCACTCAAAACACCCCCGCACACGATAGACAAAATAACAGAATAAAAGGTGAAAAATCATAACAACCATATTGGTAAACCCCTCTTGCAAATGTCTCTAGTTCCCTTTCAGATGGGCTAAGTCCTCTTGGGCCCTCTTACCCCTTTTACTATATACGAACCTGGTCATGGGCCTATGATAACTCTTTGAACATTAAATCTTTAACCAATTGAACATATTGGCCATGTTTTAGCACAATCTTACAAGGGATTTAATTAGTCACTGCCATAAAACTCAAAGCAACTCCTGTGATTAATCTACACATCAGATGTTACTCATATTTCAATTGTCTTTATTTGAGTTGGTTTATTAAATGTTCTGTTTGATGGATTATCAGATAATGTTGTTATATGGCAATCTTTTTCTCTTGACTGTCTTTAGTGCTTAATGCTGAAGTACTGGATGCATTGCTTTTAACAGATACATAGATTCTGAGAGAAGATTCCAACATGTACTGGAAGCTTGTGGCGTGAACAAGTCTCTCATGAAACTAGGTGTGAAGGAAGGTGACACAGTAATTGTGGGAGAGGTACGCATGTGGCATACGTGGTAAATTCAATTTTGTCCAATCTTTAGATGATAAACTCTAGATATGAGGACACTATACGATGCAAGTGTTAAAACATGAAATGCCAGAATGCATTGATGATGCCCGCACGGAGTAATGTTCTGGCCAAAAATGTGGAAAACAAATGCTTTGTGGGCCATTTATGTGGTCATATTGACTGTTGTTTCTGCGAGCTATTTCCAGTCACGAGGCGTTAGTTTGAAAATCACATAGTTTTTGCCATCAATTTACACTTTGATGTTCAATGTTGGAGCTATTTTGTTGGTTCTTCGTTGTTGGAATAATCCACTGGTAAGCTGCTGTTTCTTCACTCTTTTTTTTTTTTTTAATGCCAGATGGAAATGGTGTGGAACGACTCTCCTCAGGGTTCTGGTTCATCAAATACTAAGAAGGGGCTGTTTGGTTCAATGAAATGGCCTCAGTGGGAATAATATACATTCCAGCAGGTATAATTTAGAGCAACTACCTTGATTTTAGGGAAATATTATAGACTAGACGTGGTAGGAAACTATGATAATGAAATGATGCCCTTACCCTCTTGATTACCTGAAGAAACTAAGAAAACTATGAGTAATTAGTGCACTCCGTATGTTTGATATCATTATGCTTTGATGACGATGATTGCAACAAATCAGTTCTTGGTTGAACTTTTGTTCTTTAGTTTCCTGGAATTCTAGGTCAAGGAGATTGGTGGTACGAAATAGCTCGAGATTGATGAGCTTTGGCTTGCTGTTGGGAAGCTTGCGTGGTTGCTACTACTAAGAGTACGTACATCCTGGAGATTGAGATCAGTTAGCCTCAACAACGGCAGTTGAGTTAATGAAGCAATGATGAAATGATGTAGCTGTTTGTTTGGCAGATGTTTATGTGATTGAGGTAGCAGCAGGTTTTTCATGAAGAGCAGGGATATGGCTGTCTGTCTGTTTGGCTGATGTGTATATCAGATTCAAATAGCAGAGAGCTAAAAGGGCCTTCTACTCTATTATACCCATACCATCTTGCTTGCCGCATTAAGAAATTCCTTGTACTAATTAGACAATCTCTTTAATTTCATTACGCAACATATTTTAGAAGGTGCATTCGCAAGGGCCTGGAAAGAAACGGAATTAAGGGCTCAAATAAACTAGTTTTCATGCTTTATATTTAAATTATTAATAATTACAATCCCTATTCCTTGGACTCAAAAGGTGGAGCGCCCACCTTAGGCGTCTTTACATTCTGGCCCGACATTGTATGAGGGAGGTAAATCACGGTTTGATTTTAGCCAGCTTTTTAGAAAGGCAGCCTAATGTTCGGTGCACGCAAAGAATCCTATTCTTGAGAAGAGGAGAAGAAGATTTTTTTATGATTGATTGGTATCATCTAAGTTGAGGAATGGAGTGTGCCCCCTCTATTGAGGACAAAGGACAAACCTCGACCGTCCAATCTATGTAATTGAGGACAAGGGGCAGACCTCAGCTAATCTAATCTATTGAATCTTTGACCTCAAAAACTCTCGTACATAAGATTCGGTTTCACTGTTACCCCAAATCCACGCCTTACAATTACATCCACAACACACCAACCTCGTATCGTATCCATCTCACGTCCAGATCTTTGACACGCCATCTTTGACCTGTGGGGCCCACATTTGATCATGATCACCCTCATCAGGCGATGATTACGTTTCCAACTGTAGCACTACTGCCAGCAACAGCGAATAGTAACCTAACCCTAAGTGAAGTAACATCGTTGTCTATGCATGTAATGCAATTGTAATGCAGGTGAAGAAGTGTCCAATGTCCTCCTCCTCCTTTTAAAACGAAAAAGAATTCATTAGAAATGGCTTTAAAAAATCTTGAAAAGCAAAGTCTCTGTTCAAAGACACACCCTAAATCCCGGGAGAAAAGGGGAGGGTGGTGTTGTGTGCTGTGTGTTGGGAAGTGTGCAAAATTCTCATTCTGAGCTCTGACTAACTCAGGCAAGGCAAGTAGGCAAGTACTAAAATAAAAATGTCTTTCATTTTTGACCTACACTCCATAAATTTCCTGTCAACACAACACCGGTAATCCACTTTCCTTGCATTTCAAGAAGCTCTCCTCTCCTCCCTCCATAGTCGGAAGACTTGTCCACCTGACCAACACTATATTTTTACTGCCATTGATCAAGAACCACTTAAGTTTCTCAATTCTATATTTGAGGGTCTTCATGAGAAGATACCATCTGTGCATGGACTTGGTTCAATAAAGATAACACACAACTGATCTTTGGAGCTTCTTCATATCTTTAGTGGAAGAGTCAAGGGACATAGATCCTACAGCCATAGGTATTTGCAACCTTAAAAGAAAGGAACTATGATGACTATTTTATATAACATTACACCGTGCTTTATCCCATTATCTTTTTCCAAATGTTTTAACTCCAGCGTTCCTTTGATTCTTAATTTACTGGGTCCATTAGACGGCTTGTACTGGCCATGGTTTAGCATTGTTTAGAATTGAGAAATGCTTACAACAAGAGAAAAGGGCATTGACCCCTTTTTTTTTGGTATGAATATATGATTAGTTTATGTCATTCCCAATGCCATTTAGACTCTGTGGGTTCATCATGGCATTTTCCCTGTTGAAAGTGGTAATTGGATGTGTCTTAGTGCCCACACACTTAATTATAGCTTTTGTTTGGGCAGTTTAATTGGCATTGTTTACAATGTTCTTTAAGCTTGTGATTGCCCTTTTGACTACAAGCCTTTTTTACTTACTTTTTGGAGATCGGAGATTCAAACCCCATAATCCCAAGTACTTTTGCTGAATTCTTTTGGAAAGAGCTTGCAAAAAGTGCAGTTTTCCAGGAACTTGGACTTTGCATATGCAATGCCAGGCCCTGTGTATGATACTTACGACCTGCGTCTCATCAAATTTTTCTTGAACAATCATTTTTCAAAAGAACAAAGATTTTTAGGTATTGAGAAGATAATTCTCATCGTACGCAACTTAATTTCTACCATATAACCAAAAAAAGCTATCATCTTTGGAGCATACAGTATCATTAGTTTGAGGTATTCAAATATGAGAATAATTCAAATCTACTTATTTTAACTGTACAGATACTGGAAGCGGACAACTGTGATCCATTTAGTGTAAGCGTAGGCATGGCATTACAATTTAGCAGACAGGTTACGGTGTTTCCCTGAATAGATTACAATTAAGTGGAATTGGTCTGTTCTGCTCTCAAAAACATTAAAGAAATTCAGCCACTTGTATATTCTGTTAAGCAAAGACTAATAAAGGCCTTTAGTGTCCTTAAAAGCACTACTCCTAATGTCTTTGACATTTCTAACCAATCTCTATTAATACAACTACATGCATACCAAATATAGCACATAGAAAGAAAGAAAAATTGTGCCAATGGCTAAACTCATTCACAAGCAATTTTAACATTCAAGCGATGAACATGTGAAAGTTGTATTATCGGACAACAGAAAAAAAAGCTTCAACTTTGACTTCCGTATTTGATGCAGTTGTTCCAATGAAAGTAGACACGAGAGCCTAACTAGATTAATATCCTAATTCTTTAGTGCTTAAGGACAACTTTGTTTTGTTTAATTACGGACAATATAATCTTAACTACTCCCTTTGAAAAATCATGAAGCAGACAAGAGTTTACAAGTAACTTCACTGATTAATTTTGCAGAAAATGCGGATTCACATGTGCACAATGGAGTTACTACAAGACATGCCAAAAGTTAGAACTTTCAAATTCAAATGTTTTGAGACTTTCTAGGATGGACTCTACAGGCCAGGAAAACCACACGGTTTCCTCTTCTGGTTTTTGCTCTAATGGAAATCTATCTGGGAACAAATAATTAATCTCAATCTGACATTCCTATGTAGGCTCCCTTTAGCTATGAGGAGTGTTGAGGATATAATAACTTCCATAAGCTATAGGGTGACACTTTTTCAAGTAGAATGGCTAGCCACTTCAACTTCAACTTGGAAAACCGGTATTTGCTTGCACTTATCTGATGTAATGTTAACCTCATTCTTGTGTAAGTAAGATGAATAGCTACAATTTAATTAACCATTTTTCCAAGAGCCCAGCATCTTCTAATTACTGAAGTTCGAATCTGTTCTTAAATCACTCGTGTTTCCTCACAAAGGATAATTAAGGCCGTGGAGTTGGACTGAACCATTGACTGTTTGTTAGTAGCATAGGGCATGAAAAGATAAGAAAAAAGTAGGATCTAAAAAGTGGATGAATAGTCTTCACATCTCCACAATGTCCTTTTCCTTCTCTGATATCCATGTCAGTGGTCTCTTTATAAAGTCTTGGCCTACTACTCCCCCCATACCATACCATACCACGCCACACAAAATCTAGACTCACTTACCTTCTTCCTGGTCAATCGCTTTCTTTTCTGTTATAACACTTCCACTGCTGTCTAAACCTCATTCCCTATACTTCTACTAATAACAATGTCCACCTCTAAAACCTTAGACAAGCCCTTCAATAGATATGAAACCGTTGAGACTAACACTGGTTTTGCTCTCATCCAGCGAAACACCTCACCACCACAACCTGGAGAGAGAAGAGGTCGTCGAAAGCAAGCAGAACCTGGGAGGTTTCTTGGAGTTAGACGGCGACCTTGGGGTCGATATGCTGCTGAAATTAGAGACCCAACAACCAAAGAAAGACACTGGCTTGGCACTTTTGACACAGCTCAAGAAGCTGCTCTTGCTTATGACAGAGCTGCCCTTTCTATGAAAGGCACACAAGCTAGAACCAACTTTGTGTACTCTGAAAACAGTAGTCCTTTTAATCCTCTTCTTACTCCTTTCGATGTCCAGGCTTTCTTGCCACCAATACAGTTTCTTGTTAACGCTACTCAAACAGAGAAACAACCCATTAATCAGAACAGTCCGGCCATGCTTGAGGTTTATCAGAATGAGACTTCGAATCAGTCAAGTCGTGAAATCTGCACAGAAACATCTGATGGGTCCGCAAATGATAATAGTTTTTTCTTCTCACAGGAGGATTCGAACTCTGGTTACCTAGGCTGCATTGTCCCTGACAACTGCTTGAGACCACCTTCTAGTCCCTCAAAAACAAGCTCCAAAACCAGTAAGTTGAGTGCTTCAAGTTACATCAATGAACATGAGTCACCAGAAAATAATTATTCAGTTACATCAGATACTACGAGCATGTCAACGACTAAGGGTTGTGCCCATGAGAACTTGCCTTCCTATCAAGAACTCAACGAGGGGAGCTATGGAAATCATCAGGGATTTCAGTTTAACTCCGGTGATCTCTCGTCAATGATCAGTAGCCAACTAATGGTGGACGATGCATGCATGGCAGCTCTGTATCCAATCACTGATGCTACTGGTCTATCTACTAGTTCAGTTTCATGCTCTCCACCCAATTACCCTTACGACGACTTTGGTTATTCACTCTTTTGAGTATTTCTAAGTATTACGCAACTCAACATTGTGGTTTTCGTGTATTTTGTGCTCTTTCTCCAGGTTTTCTCGTTTCCCTTGCAAACCTTTGCTGTAATTACACTGGAAACATTCCAAATTTGAGCAAGAAAGTTGGTTTTCGAATGTAACTTTTAATTATATAATTTGGTGATCAAAGTCTTCATGAGAGTCTTTTATGAAGCTAGTTTGTGTCGAAACTAAACGCTTGAAGAAATATATAAATATAATATAGAAGATGGGAAAGGAATGCTATGCATGTGTCATGTGTTGGCTTGGCTACTTCATTACTGTCTTTTCGGCCACTTGCCTTATCTTTTTTAGACAAAGGTCAACAACTCTGATATGCAGCTTAAGCACAAAGAAAAGAATTCAGTCGTGATTAAAAATATACTTCAACAAGTTAGTACCAAAATAATGCACCGTGGCCTTTGAGATGCCTAAGAGCATGGCATGTTTTTGTTCATGCACTTGATTTTCAATCCCAGTGATATATATCGTTAATTACAGGGTAAAAGACAAAAACTGTACCAAAAAATTCATGCAGTTTAAAGCTCCCTAAAGTTGGCTTCTGTAAAATGAAATTAACAGAATTTTTAATGTGTCAAATTTAGCAACCAATTAAAATAAAGTAATATGGACCAAGTTTTTCAATCTAATCCAATTTTTTGAAAATATCATTACATCAAATTAGACTATAAAAAACTAATAAAAGAGTAGTCAATTTGTTATAAAAATATCACACTTAATTATTTGTCAGGTTTTTATTTTATTGCATAAAGCATAGTCAATTCTTCTTAACATAAAAAAATAGATGCAACATTTCCCCAAATCATAGAAAAATATTATTAACTACGAATTTTTTATACCTAAAATACTATAAATACGTAACTAAGTATCAAATATTAGTCGATTTTGGCTACTTTTTATGCGTTCACATTGATATATGATTTTTCGCAGTTTTTTCTAATTTCATAAGTAAATTCTTTTAAATATGAGTATATAAAAATGTTGCCAAATTTTTTTTGCAACTTTTTTTCATAACTTGAGCAATTTGTCATGTTTTGCATTATTTGGTTATTATTATCAAAATAAGTCATAAAAATATTATTAATTCATTATATAAGTAAAATTATACATATATATCATCAAATTGTATTTCTAAAAAAATATTAATAATACTTCGAACATTCCTTATAACTCATAAACAACATAATACATAAAAAACTTCACAAGGTAGAACATATTTGAACATACTGTCAAATATTAGCTAAAAGTGCTGTCCAATATAACAAATAATAAAGTTATGTAAAGTCAACTAAATTTGTTATGAGAAAATTGATACACTAATTTTTAGTTCAAATTAAAGCAGATATCGTGTTACTTTTTTATTCACAACATAATCATTCATTAGTTGTATCTTTGTTCATTTTGTAATTTGAAAAAATTATACTAAAATTAAATTATAGTATATATAGGAAGTGATAGAACAAGGGTTGGAGTTAGAATCAATACCCTTCACTAAATAACTTCATGCTTATTCATTAAAGTGCAACTTGCCAACATAGAACTTACATATTCATTTCGAACATCTATAAATGAATTAGACCTTTAATTATAAGGTATTTTTTATCTCATCTTTTTTTTTTGACAATAGAAAATTGAGTAAATGAAAGAAGAATTAAAGTACATAGGCGTAAGATAAGAAGGAGTCCTTAAAAAACAAACCAGCAAAAGAAACTACTACAATACATAATAGATGAAATTGAAGAGTTCGGTAGCGTCATTATGCTTTGTTCAGCAGAAATCCTCTTTGCGAAAGATTAGCACTGCATACCAATGACAAAAACCAGTAACATCTGAAGAAGGCCCACCATCAAGAATCAACTTGAACAAATTTTTAGATACGTAAAGCTGTGCAAAGATTAGAGCTGCATGATAAATGGAGATTCTTTGACAAAACAATCTCACAAATATCTTATATTACCAAAGAAATCAAGCTTTCTTTTGTAAAAGATTTGAGCTGGAATCATCGAAGATTCCATTCTCTCCAAAGCGAGTACATACAAACTTCCAATACAACCATAAGAATAGGTCTTCTAGACGCTGGTTGAGAAGAGAGACAATTTGTAATATTAACCACTTCTGAGCCTAGATCTGTCCAAGAACATAAGGCAGTGATATATGCCCATATTGTTTTGTTGAAGGGGCAGTCGAAGAAAAGGTGCAAGCATGATTCAATATGCAGAGAACACATGGGATAGGATTGATCCATTTGTACATATGGAATATGGTTCGCTATGGAGAGCTTATTCTGAATGGCTAACTAGAAGATGAAGGAAATCCTTAGGGTTAAAAGGCGGCTCCAAACAGTAGCAACCCATGGAACAGTGGTTTTATAATTACGCAAGTTGTCACAAATGAGTCTACTAGTCAGATGGTTTATAGAAATACCTTTCCAAAAGAAGGCGTCAGGTTCTTGAGGACTAGGGGGATAGTCGGGCTGAAGGTGGCATAGACTTCTAGGAAGGTTCCAAGAGTTCCCAACAATGAAAGCCATCATCAGTGTTTTTAGTTGGAACAATGGGGAAGCTTAAGAAAGATTCACCTGGTGAATTAAGGGGCCTCTACTAGACCAATTATCGTACCAAAGAAAAACCAGTCGTTCATCTTTAATAATATAGGAAGTCTCCTGTTGGATATCATCCCTTAGTTTCAGTAGCTGATTGAGACAGAAAGAATGTGAAGTTTTCGAATGGGTAACCCATATGCTTTTCCTTTAAGGAAGTAAACATGGAGCCACTTAATCCACAAAGTGTTCTTATCCTCCAAAATCCTCCAAAATCTCTTAAGAATCAAAGAACATTTAGAAGTTTTAATAGATAGAATGTTCAAACCTCCTTCTTGCTTTGGATAGCAAATGTCAGCCCACTTCACCTTTGCTACGCCAGGGTTGCCATTTGAATGGCTCCATAAAAAAGCGAAAAGTATCTTTTCAATCTCCTTAATAATGCTTTGCAATAGGAAGATGTGAGAACTCCAATACACATACAAAGAATTAAGGATTGATTTAATAAGCTGAAGCTTACCCGCATAGGAAAGCGATTTATTCACCCAAGATTTAACTCTTTTCTGTATCCTTTCTAAGAGGGGGTGACAATCAGCATAGTTAAGCCTCTTGGTCAACACAGGTAGACCAAGGTAAAGTAGAGGGAGATTTTGCATCTTTATGCTTGTTGCCTCTGTAATGGTAGATTCCAAAGTAGTAGCTCCTTGGGACTAAATGAAGTAGCTCTTGAATAAGTTTATCTTTAACCCAGAAATAAGTTGAAAGACATGGAGAGCATGCATAAAAGTTTGTATAAATTCCAAATCAGCCCTGCGAAATAAAAGAAGGTCATTTGCGAAGCACAGGTTAGTGAGGCCGAGTTGCTTGCACTTTGTATGGTACTTAAAATTAGGGTTGGAAATAGTCTCCATTCTTATAAAAGAATTAAGGATTTCTATAGCCATGATAAATAAGTATGGGAAAATGGGGTTGCCCTATCTAATTCCTCTCACTGCTTTGAAATAATGGGTAGGGGATCCATTAATAAAAACCAAAAAAGGAAACTGAGGTATGCATGCCATAACCCAATTGATAAATTGATCTAGAAATACAAAGGTTGCCAATATAGATTGCAAAAAATGCTAATTGATACTATCAAACGCCATATGGAAATCAATTTTTATGGTACAATTCGGAGGACTGTGAGAAGTATAATAGCCTTTCAAAAGCTCATGTACGATAAGAATATCGTCGCTGATGTATCTACCCGACAAGAAGGCATTTTGGTTATCACTAATCAAAGGATTTAAGACTTTCTTCATTCTATCAGGAAGTATCTTAGAGATCACTTTATAAAGGAAATTGGCACATGACATGGGATGGTAATCTACAAAGGTAGAAGGATTTGCCCCTTTCGGAATCAAGCATAAGAATGTGCAATTAATCCTTTTAAGAAGTATCCCATTCCTAAAGAACTCATGTATGGCTTCCTTGACAAAACCACCAATAATATTCCAAGATTGTTGATAGAAGTAGCCATTAAATCCATCTGGCCCAGGAGCTTTCTTACCATTCATTCTAAAGACACATTGCTCAATTTCGCTATCCTCCATCGGCTTAGTTAAGAGCTCCAAATCAGATGTAGAAACTTGTCTACGATTGAGATGTTGAAAATCCCGAAGAGAAATAGTAGAGCTTGCGTTAGTGCTAAGTAAGGAGTTGAAGAATCTGAATGTTTCTTCCTTAATATCCGACGGATTATGAAGAAAATTACCATTGTGAGAAGTAATAGAATATATTTTGTTATGGTTCTGTCTAGATAAAATCGACTGGAAGAAGAATTGTGAACAATGTCCCTTGCTTGAAGCCAATTAATTCTGGCTCTCTGCTGTAAAAGGGAGGAGTGGTTATTGACTAGTTGAAGGTAATGGGTGAGAGCTAGTTTCTCCTTATCAATAAGGGTTTGATTGCCAGGGTTAAAGGATAAAAGGTTCTGCACCTTGGTCAACTGCCCTCTAGTGGTATTGATGGTTTCAACAGTTGAGCCATAAGAAGACTTTATAAATTTGAGTTCCTGTTTGATGACTTTCAATTTCTACATACACCTGAACTACATAATTATTCTGCAGCTGTGCATAGATCCTTTCCTACAAGCCTCAGCAAAACTAGGTGCCTTAACTAAGTAGTTATTGAACAGAAAGGGATGGTGGATGGTCACAAGTGGAGACAAGTTTGAGACTAGGAAAAGCATATGATCTAAAAATAAAGGATCCATGAGCTAAGCCGTGTTGCTGGGAAAATTCTGAAGCCAAAGATTATTCACAAAGGCTCTATCGAGCTTCTTTCAAATAAACCACCTTCCTTTCTGTTTATTCGACCACGTAAACAAATGGACAAAATACTTAAGATCAGACAACCTAACTTGCTCCATACAGTCCAACATATCAGTTGAGTAGTTTCTCAAACAAATGTTGCCTTGAGCCTCAGATGAGTAGAGTGTGATGTTGAATCCCCACATAAGAGCCATGGTTTTGTAATAATGCCACCAACTTGCCTTAAGTTGTTCCATAAATCACGTCTTTGAAAATCAAAATTGCTAGCATAATATTCATAAAATCAAGAAAAAACATGGCTTAGTTTTTTTTTCAAAAATTAGGACGTTCATTGAATAAAACATATACAATCTAGAGTTTAACTAATCTATAATAGTCCAAAAGATCTAAGTTACAAAGAATTGTTGTTCCTAGTGATCATCTACATAATCATATCTAAGGGAGACTTGTAAAAACGCAAAAAAATCAATATTACTCTAATCCCTATCTTTTGTTCAGGCTATTTGACAGATTTCCTGCTATTCCTCTTGCTAACATATTCAATCTGCAATGAAAAAAAATATCCTAAAAAATCATCTATGTGCGTCTACTTCTTGAGTACTTTTTTTTTATATATAATTTCTCTCTTTCCAGTTGTAGTACACCAATGCTACCCAACGTATCTTACTTGCTTTGAGATTTACTGTATTCTACACTATAAGTTTTCCTAACCAACATTAGTTTCATTCCAAGAGTCCATTGGTCTATCCATATTGAGAATAATTTGCATCTTGCTCCAGACTTACCTAATATACCTACATCTAATTATAACATTTTTTAGATTTTCCAGTTCAGTATTACATAAGTCACAGTACAATGTGTTAATTGAGAACTTGATCTTATCCCTCGTAAGTAGCGTTCCATTGATTCCCATTCATATTGCAAAGTCTCAAATGGTCTAAATGTCGGAAACTTTCATAATCATTCCAATTGGTCGAAATTTTGCCAAAAAAAAGTGGACTTATCCAAGGCTTATTCCATATTGGGAAGAATCTCCCAACATCTATTACAAACTTCATTCCATAAATCTAAAACATGCCTTTCTCACCATTAGTAAGTCTGCCATGATATCATGATGCAAAAGAAAAAGATTAGGAGCATCGGTCGTAACTCTACTAATTGAACTCAAGTTTTCTATATTATTTAGTGATGTTTTTATGGTTTTTGTTATACTTTTCTTTTTGTTGGATATTGTGCTTAATTTACCTTAAGAGTGCTTGTTTTGAATTAATGTAGTTTGAGGGTAAAATTGTCATAATTAGTTAGTAATTGCACTTACTTGGTTTTTAGGACACATTCTATTGCAAACTATTGATTTTCATTACAGGAAACTCAAGAAGTAGAGTCAAGAGTGAAGACCAAGAACTTGCAAGTTATAAGATCAAGCAAGAAGACCTCTTGGGAAAAGTTAGCCACGGTGAAGTCATTCCTTCGTCGTGATGAAACCTTCGAATCAGCAACCTAAACCCAAACTATTTTTAGAAATTTTACTTACCCTTTCATGCAAACTGACTCAAATACTAATTTAGAAACCCTATTTCGGGATAAGTGACAGAGGGACTAAAGAGTGGAAAGGCTCCATCGGTCCTCTTTTATCTAACCATAATTTTCTCCATTTTTTGACTATCAAACCTCCACCATGGGTGACTTAGATTCATTCCCAGTTATGAAGCTTCCGAGTGTAATACGTGGCTAGGCATTTCTTTTACTCTTGAAGGTGTACCAGTGGCTGGAGTTCAATGAGCTTAAAAGGGAAGTAGTTTAATCTATGGTTCAGCTATGAATTTATAGATTCCTAGGTATAGGATTTGTAATTTGTAGTTGAGCTACTTGATTATAGTTTTAATCAAATGTTGGATATTCATTATGTGTAGTTTGGATTGGTTTATGTAGAACTTTGAGCTTAAATATATGACATTTTTTATATGTCTATTTATAATCTTCTTGATTCTCTCTTATCTTGCATAGTTATGATTGATATTGAGTTGATTATGGATTTCATTTGACCTATTGCATTGGCTGATCCTACTACACACACTAAGATCACTTAACATGATCTTAAAAAATGGAGTCCCATTGATTAAGATCTTGGACTTAAAGAGTAATTTAAGGTTTACCATTTTGAAGCTTAGTGATTTCTACTCCCACTAAAATCAATTTTGAACTATGAAAGCCAGAGCTCACTTTCAAGAGGATTCTATCACTATTTAATCTCCTTTTTTTCACCTTTCTGTTTTCTATATCCCTGAAATTCAAAACAATTCAATTTAGTTCAATTAATGATTTCAAAAATAAAAACCCCCTTTTTCCCTGTTGGGCCCCAAATTGTTACTGATTTTATTAAGTATGAATTGATTTTGATTATGTGGTTTTTATAGATAAATTGTTTTGTTTAAAGTTTAATTAGAATGTCAAGGTTAGAAGGATTTTTTATTGCATGGATTGATGGAAATTAAGTGTTAATGTTATAAGAATGCATGAGGGGTGTTTTTGGAAGATTACTTAAAACTAATAGTTATAAGGGTTTATGGAGGGGCATTATGGTCCTTACTTATTCATTTAAGGCTTAAGTGAAGGAAATTAGAAGAAGAAGAAGCCTTTGTCTTGTTTGAGGGGAGAGTACCGTGGAAAAGAGGAAGAAGAAGAGAAAAAGAGAGAAAAGTAGGGTTTTGGAGATCCTTGAAGATTTTGAAGGAATTGAAGCATTAACAAGTAAGTATGAGCTTATTTCATTTTGTTTTGGGTTAGATGAAACCCTAACATAGCTTAGAATGTGTAGGAAATGGTTTTTGAGGGTTTATGTAAAATGGTTTAATTCCTTAGGGTTGATGATCATGTTGTATTTGTGATTGATGTTGAGGTTAGAAATGAAGTATAAGAGATGATTTAAGGGTTTGATGAGTTATTTTGTAAATTAAGAGAAGTTTGAAGATGAAAATTGTCGAAGATCAGTGTTCGGGAGTCCCGCACATCGGTGCGCACACGGACGTCCACGACGCGGAGCACGCATGCGCCCACGATGTGGTATGTGCGAGCGCCTTGCCACGGCAAGCTTTGGTTTTCGCCGCGGCGAGCGCCGGTTTTCCTCACAGGCATGTTTTGGTAATTTGGTATAACGTTTGCTGTAGATATCCAAATGAAGTGATTTTTAATTCGTTGTAAATTAGAGACATAGGGCTACAAGTTTTGTGAAGAAATGAAGTTCCGATTTAGTCTCTAGGAATCTCAAATGTTGGATGGAAGTTGAACATAGAATTTATGTTTCAGAATAAGTTATAGTTCGACTTGTTAAAGTATGACTTTCTGATTTCTACACCATATTGAATGGGATCTTGGTTATTGTTGAAGGTAATCAAGTGAGGCAAGAGGATCAAGATGAACAAGAGGAAAGGCATTCCTAAGCAAGTTTACAAGCAAGGAATTCAGGTGGGTACACGTTTATGATAAAGTAATAAGCCACTCATTGTTTTGTTCAAATCAAGAAAGATTTCATGCTTTAAATTGCATCATCAATGTTGCCTTATTTGCTTTTTGAGTGAATTGTGAAATTGTTATATGTTTGCTATGTGATTTGTATTGTTGATTAATGAAAAGACTTTGA
>JANZLD010000236.1:37507466-37517920 GCA_026413575.1 Erythroxylum carthagenense
TGGAATGCTCAAGCGGAGTAGTTTTTACCATTAAAATGAATCGCGAAAGAACTAGGAACTAGGAACGAGGAATTGAAAAAAAAAACTAGACTAGGAACGAGAAACCAGAAGCTAAAAAACACTAGACGATGACTATGTAGAGATCAAGGGCTCGAATACCATGTTAATGCAAAGGATTTTGTGTGATAAAACTCGTATGTATTATTAGAGAAGAGTTTGTCTACATATATATACAAGGAGCCCTACCTAAATAAGGAATATACAAAGGAGGAGATTTGTCAACTCCTTTCATTTAGGTTTGACTATCTAAATCGGACTAAATCGGCAAGTTGGCAAATGATTAATTAATTGAATCTTCTGACATTAATATAGATTAACCTGGTGTTGAAATGCTTAAGAATGATGCATGAAGACAAAGAGATATGCTTGAGAAATAAATAACATAATAGTTCTTTTCTTTTTCCTTTGCATTCCCGTCTTTTATGCATGTTGTGGGTTGACATGTACTTTGTAAAACCAGTTACTTAGAATATCAATCTGCAACTTTCTGTTGTTAATGAGAAATTGCTACCCTTACCTCACTATTATTCGTCTTTGGTGGATGATCTTAATGATGAAAGACTATAATTAGATGGTTTGGTATCTAATATCATTATCCTTCCAAGGTACTTTTGTTGTCAGAAGTACTTCAGCTTTAGTTATACTTGCAGGAAAGCTTGCATTAAGAAGATGCTTCTTAGTAACTGCCTCCAGGAACTAATGGAATTACACCAAGTATCTGCATTTTGGTACTTTGTATGAACCTCTCAACATGTAAACCATCCATGAAAATTAGATTTTCCCCCTGTTGTGGGTTTTCTCAGTTCTGTTTTTTAAGCTGATTACAATGATAAACATGTTAATATCTCAATAGCTAGTACTTTGCTTGCAGCTAATTTGTTTGTTTTAACCATTATTGGTACTAGAAAATTGAGGAAGAAATCACGGATACTGAACAAGCTGAAAATTGGTTTTCTTTGACATCTGTGTAGCACATATGTGGTGGGTGTTTGATTACTAATATGTTTTTAAGCTGTTGTTTTGAAATCTGTGTTTCACTTATGTGCTAAGACTTCATGATATGTTGTATCCGCTCTGTGTATTTCCTTTTTTCTCCTTGACATGTAGAGTGTCCTTTCCAATGAGCACTCCTGACCTTGTAATTCACCATATCGCAAAGCTCTACATGTTCTATTTGGAAGGACTAGAGTTAGGATGGTCTTGAGCAATGCCATCTTAGGTAGTTGCTGGATAAACAGTCATGGTGCCATTAACACGTCTTTATGTGGTATCCATGGTTTGAGGAGTTGTTGGCAGAGTGCAACAAGGTCCATTTTACTGTCTCCACTTCATTTCGCAAATGGATGTTAAGTGCTTCATGTAATAAATCTGAACTTAGATTCACATGCATAAAGAACTTGTTGGGATCATGGCAATGGTGAAATTGCAGATAATTTCATTTAATTGGTAACATTATGTGGCATATCTAACTGAATTCTGATTCTTCTGCAGATAGGTTTCTTGAGCAAGCAAGAGCTTCCAGAATACGCTGATGGCACACTGACAGACATTTTCATCGAAAGAGGTTGGAGGAAGTTTTACTTTCCATGGCTTGATAAAAAGTTCATGTCTTATTGTATTAAATTCTTTGCTATTTTTTATTTCCTTGAAGCGTAATATTGCTACAATGTCAATGGAAATTTTAGCCTAATTGATGCTCACATCTCTGTTTGGTTGGTGTAACCAGTAACTGATCCAGCTTTGATGAAAATTAGGTCATCGCAGTAGCTTCTGAGATTCAAACTAGATAATATCACTAGGGTGTTTCACTTACCTGAACTTGACAGGCTTCTTTGAATGCTTTGTTTAGCTTGCCGCATATGGACTTTTTTCAGCATGTTAATACTATTTGTCCACCCACAGTAGGAGATTTATCCTTGGAAATTACAAAATAAGTGCATCCTCATTTGCCATGTGTGGCTTTGGGGTCTTATTGGTGTAGTGCTTCAATTGACCATCTGTTCCTGTTATGGTGCCACTGCCTGTTTGCTGTTATTGCCGGGTTAAACATGGCTAATTGAATTTTTCTTATTCTGAAAATAGGTTCATGACCATCATTAAGGGCGGACACTGGCACTATGCTGTTATGCTTTTTTCAAATGCTTGTTTTGGCTTTCTTACAGTGTATGGAGGCACCTTCCCTTCAATTATGTGCTGTTTCAATAGTCTCATTTCATTTTTATGTTTTCAAATTAGTATTCGATGAGCATGCCCGCCGTGGAAAGATTGGGGGAGGAAATGCTCGGGAGATGGACTTCGAGAGTTTCCTGGACTTTGTTCTTTCCCTAGAAAACAAGGACACTCCAGAAGGGTTGACATTTATTTAAATGTCTTGATCTTTAAAGAGGATTTCTAACCACAGCTGATATCCACTCTCTTTTCAGGCATGTGTCATAATTTTTCTTTCTTCTTTGTCTACTTAAAACTTCAAGTGGACGTTAAGAAGGGGAGCATCAAAAAGCTGAGATGCTTCCTGATTCAGTCTTCCTAAATAAACCTCTTTAGTCTCCTGCTTGTAGTAGTCAAGCAAGTTCTACAAGTCTCGAATCTTCAGAGACATGAACCCTAAAATAAACTCACCTCTAATTGAAATGGAGATGAAGCCTAGAATTTTATAGCAGGCATATGAATCCTGGGAGGGACTCTCTAACTGCCTATGCTCAAATAAGCTGAATGTTTGTTTTAGATAATAAGGAACATATGAATCTTGAGAGTGGTTTTACAAGTGTTTGAATTTTGCAAGTTTTGGATATTTGACACAACTTTCTCTCTTTTCTTTTTGAAACAGAGATGTGCACCAAAAATGGATTGAGGGTGGAAATTACGAATTTTGCATTGAGGATGTAAGAGATGAAATTTGAGATATGGTGAAGCCAACTGATCCCCTAAGGATTACACTTACCGATCTGCTTAGTTGTAAGCAAGGTGGAACAGTTGCCAACATGCTTGTAGACGTGCGTGGATTCCAGGCTCATGACAATAGAGAAAATCTTCTTCAGGAATATGAAGAATAGTCTCATACTAACCAAACTGGTTTCTTTGGTTTTTGAAGGGGAAGAATCAGAAGAGTAGTCTTGTACTAACCACATTGGTTTCTTAATCAGAAGACTAGTTTCTTAACTTTGGTTTTACTTGATGTGACTCAATAGGTCTTGCTGTGTGTCTATCATATATACATAAAGAGAATATGCTACACTGTAATTGACCGATCCTAATGTGGAATGAATGCATTGGCTTTATAGCGTTTGATATCTTTCCCTTTATTAAATTTCTTAGATATCTTGCCTGTTACTTACATAAACAGCTTCTTATTCGTGGGACAAATATGCAAGAAAATGATTGACAGAACAACAAAGGTGCCGGATATTTGACGAAATTTCCAGATGGCTCATCAATCCGAAGAACTTTTGCCCATGCACTAAAAAGGATATCTTATTCTTAAACCTTCAAACAGTGACGGATGCATCAAGCATTGATGCTGCCTGAATCAGAATTTCTCTCCTGTTTAGTGATCCTCTCCAGCTCCTAAAAAAACATCTCTGTTTAGCTATTCAGAGTTCTCCCTTCTTCAACATTGTGGATGAAGGCACCTTTAGCTTGAAGCCCTCAAAATTACCTGTGCGATTGAGCTATACTCGTAACATTTTCAAGGATATCACTCCATCCATTTTAATAACTCGAACATTCACTTGCGGCCTTGATTCCTGGAGCTCCCACCCCGATGTTTATGCCAAGAGAAGATACATTCATACGTCTCATAATTTGCACTCTATTCCGACTGCACATATTCAACCACCTCATCATACGCCTCCATTACCAGTGAACTCTCTGCAAAACACCTAAAAACCATTTCTTTCAATTATGTCTCCAAAAGTATAAATGCATTAGAAGGATTACGACTAAGACAAGTTCATACAACTCATTTATCAATTTAGAGCAAATAAAGGACTCAAAATTGTTTTATCCCTCATTAGTAGACTCATTTACCAAGTTTGCTCTAACTGTTTGATGCCTCCAAAAGTCTAAATGCATTAGTAGGATTACGACTAAGACATGTTCATGCGACTCGCTTACCAATTTAGAGCAAACCATTATATCATGGAATATAATTACTGCTCTCTGTTTGATACAGTGAATGCATAGAGGATAGCTAGAAAAGCATATCTCTGAATGCACAAGAACCCCAAACCAAAAATTAACAGCTCTCATCTACGTAGCTGTCTTTCCAAGGGTTGCCAACATTCAAAATTTTACAATTGAGAGGAACCTGAGTGCAACCTACCTCCCACAAAAATAGGAGAAAGAACAGTAAGCAGAGTTACTGACTAATACTGACGGGAAGCCTAAATACTGTACAGGTGAAGCAAATATTTACTGTACATATATGTATTTATATGTGATTCCTTCTATTTTCGGTTTCATCTATATTTTAAAGCTCATGAAGACCACATATCATGATTTAAATTATTGTAATTAATTAGTAGACATACTCCCAACGACAAGCTATTATTTTCTTAGTTTTACACCTCAGGGTCAAATTTGAAAAAGAGATGCTAAAAGGAGTGCACTTCAATGATGTATACCTCAACTCGTGCCAAAAAGTGTTAGTCCACTTATGCAGGAACGGTTGCAAAGGTGCCAGAAAATTTCCCCCAACATTGGATGGTCCTTCAATGTTAGCAATATAAAGTGAGGAAGCCACATGAACAATAACAGAAGGATCAGGGTCCTGAAGGATAGCATGGAGCTCCCTTTGAATCCATGGCTCTATTCTTTGCAGCACTTTTTCTTTCATGCAGCTGCCTCTTGATGTACTCTGAATGTTTGAAAACAAAAAATAACAATCAATAACAAGGAAACACAACATCAACCTACATGTGTTGGTCAATGGTCATACCAGCTTGGGACATTTTGTAGAAGATAAAGGAACAGCTTGCATTCTCTGATTGTATAAACTGCAAAACCCAACACGATTTGAGCCATAAAATACCAAAACTAATAGAATCAGGAAGCAGTTCTAGTTTCATAGCACCACCAAGGACATCTCTTTACCTAGGGAATATGAAATTATTACCTGGCACGCCAATGAAGCTTTCTCTGTGCCAAAACATGTGAAGGCACACAATCTGGCCCCCCAAAACTTCGCTTCCGTGGTAATGCTCTACTTCTTCTGATATCAGCATTCAATTCATTTCTTGATCTTTGTACCGTTCTGATGATAGCAACAGATGAATCAACAGCTAAGCTCAATAATTCTAATTTTGATTTAGAAGCATAGTTTTCAATTGTGAACTACAACCCTCTGCAGCTGCAATATCCTCGACAGCAATCACCTTAATTATCCAAAAGGTTAAAATTTTCTTCTCATACCGTTGCCAATCTCTGGAGGAGAAATCGTAACCGGAAACGGCCTTTTTGTGACCTTCTAGAGAGCGCAGCTTCTCTTTGAAGAAGCTTCGAGAAGAGAGATTTATCTTACAGAACCATGAATCGAACGACCCGTTGCAGAGGGGACACCGCCTCATCATTTCACTCCACTTGCGAATACATTCCACACAGTAAGCGTGCAAGCAGCCGGTGATGACTGCCGCATCTCTGCGGTTGTGGCGGGGATCGTCATCTAGAAATCTTAAACATATCGGACAAGATTGCCCCCGGATCGCCGGCAAAATTACTCTCATCAGAAAGTTTTCGCGACTCAGATGTTGCTTACGAGGCTCCATGCTCCAACAGAGGTGGCCGATGCTGTCTCCAATACGCAAGTAAATGGAGAAAGAGAGAAAAGATAATAGTAGGCCCAATGAGAGAAAGCCCAAAAAGAGGTTTAAACCAAGGCCGAGCGGATGAAATCTGCAAGCTTTTTGAACAGCTCAATTGTCTTGTAGTTGAGTTATTTTCACACTCGAAAATGGAGGTGTCGAAGGATCAAATGCTCGCTCTCCTCAGTCACGATCTCTCTAACTCCGCTCAGATGCTCGTAAATTTAGATTCTCAACTCATATTTATTTGTATTGCGGAACATCGACTTACATCACCGCTTCTTTATTGTTTGCAGGGTTGCTTCTTAGTTTCTTCCTCTTCCGTCAACACTGATGCCAACTCCCACCTCAAAGCGGAGAATCTGGTTTTTCGCATTTTTCCTATTAATAGTCTTCTCTTTGTTTAAAGTTGATCTCTTTCAAGTTGAAAAAGAAAAATGCGACTGTGTTTGGCTGCAGATTCTTCTTGGAGACGCATTGCTTCGGGAGAGAGAGTATCGCCGCGCGATTGTGAGTGAGCTTCTGATATAAGAAGGATTTACTGTTTTTAAGTGATTACTCCATTGTGGGTTTTTTTTTTAAAAACTTTTTGTGTGTGTTGTTGATAGCATACATACAAGCAAGCTTTACAGTACTACAAGTTGGTTCCTAAACAAAATTCAACGGCTTCGAGGAGTTCCTTGTCAAATCGGTCTTCTTCTCCGAGTTCTTTTAATGTCTCGGCAATCAATGAAAATGAGGTTTAATTGGGTTTCAGTTTTATCTTTGTTGAATTTATTTATTGGATGATGTGACAAGTGAGAATTGGTAGAGTTGTTTGCTTGATGTCTGAGATTTATTCCGTTCAATGTGTATCCTGGCAGGTGAAGTTCAAGATTGCTTCGTGTCATTCCTCATTGAATGAAACTAAAGCGGCCCTTGTTGAGGTTTTTGCTTTTGTTGCCATGTGTTTCTCTTGCTTGTTTTTTTTTTTTTTTCCTCGTTCTAATGCAAATGCAGCATTTTAAAGTAGTAACTACAGTTGAAAATCTAATAAATTTTTTAAGTGCAGCTAAATTGTGGAAGCCAGATGTCTGCATGATTTACTGGTTATCTGAATAGTGTTCTCTATGTTACAAGTCGCCTAGGAATTGTTATAGGAATTCTAAAGGCATACATGTGAAATGCACTCTTGTTGTCTGGTTGCTGCTAAGGTGCTTGATTTTAGTTTGCTTTTTGGTTTCTAAAATTTGTGTATGTTTTGCATTGCAGATAGAGGGAATTCCTAGCAAAGCAAGAACTTTGCAGATGAGTCTGCTCATGGCAAAACTTTACCGAAATTCTAGACACAATCGCTTTGCTATAGCTTGTTACAAAGAATGTCTAAGGTTGGTCATGTTGTGTTGGCGTGTTAGTCTTTCTCACTTCATTTGTTTTTAATCTGTCTAGTGTTTTATTTGTTTTTAACCTGTCTAGTGTTTTAGTCCTATGACCTTCCTTTAACTCCATCAATACTCCCTACCCTATTTTGGTTCAAGTCCCAATATTAAGATATGAATTCACTCTTTATTAGTTGAATGTATGTATGCCGATCTTCACCTCATAAGTGCCATGTTGTGTTTTTTATTTTAGTGGTTGAACATAATATTGTGGTTCAACTTTTCAACACCTTATAATATTTACACACACAGACAAGTGTGTCTTGGACAAAAGCTACATGTTCCAATTGAAGCTTCTACTGCCTTTAGAATTGGAAATAGGATGTCTTTCATTATATCTGCCTTGTCTTGGTTTACCTTGTCAGTAAAGTGAATTTGCAATCTTTTCTTTGGTGAAATTTCCCAGGCTTTAATGAATGCAATTATATGGGCAACCTGTTAATTAATTAAGTACTAGTAGAATGACGTGAGATTGTGTGATTGCTGGCAATATTTTTTCATAATAGTTTCATGCATCAGATGGGCATGCTAAATATTTATAAGCCCAATCTTAAAGCTGTTTGTAGTTTATGAAACATATATTGTAAGTTTGTTTTGCCATTTTGGTTCCTTTGGCAGGCAATGTCCATATGTGATTGAGGCTATTATGGCACTTGCAGAATTGGGAGTTACAGCCAAGGACGTCATTTCTTGTTTTTCACAGGTTTGTGGACCTAGTAACAATCTCATGTGTATGATAAATTAGCATTGTTTGGTTGGAACCTTATTTTGCATCCATATTAGTCAAGAAACTACAAAGAATTTTTGGTAGAGAGACTGCATACATTCACACAATACAATAGGGGTTATTCCTCTTTTTTAATGTACACTGTTCACCAAAGCATAAATAACTGCTTTGGTAACTGCCTCTAATAAAAGCAGAAATAACTACTTTAGTAATTGTTTCTATTAACTGCCACCCCTATTTACCGTTACTGAAATAATAACTACATCTAATAACTGTCTATCTCTCCTATCAATTAAGGGACAATATTCTGAATTAATATTTAATTATTTTAACACTTCCCCTCAAGCTGGGAGGTAGATATTATCAACCCCCAGCTTGCTAATAATGTTTTCAAACTGATGTCCACTCAACCCTTTGGTAAAAATGTCTGCAATTTGTTGTTGATTAGATACAAAGGATGTGCAAATCAGGCCACTCTCTAGCTTCTCCCTGATAAAGTGTTTATCAACTTCAATATGCTTTGTCCTCTCATGCTGGATTGGGTTGTGAGCTATACTTATAGCCGATTTCTTATCACATTATAGCTTCATAGGTTTCTCCCATCTGACCTTCAGATCATCAGGTAGAATGTGCAGTAACCTGAGGTTGATCTCCTATCCACCAAAGACCTACCTTGCATGGTCTGCAATCAGTATAAGCCCCTAATGTCATACCTGTGGCTGATTGTCGCTTAAACAGAATTCCTCTTCCTAGGCTCCCTTTCAAGTACTGTAGTATTGTATTTACTGCCTTGAGATGTGACTCTTTGGGATTGTGCATAAATTGACTAACTGTGCTCACTGCAAATGCTATATCTGGTCTTGTGTGTGCCAGATATTTCAACTTCTCAACAAACTTCTGATATGATACTTTATCTACCATAGGATCTTCTGGAGCATCACTTAATCCATGCCTGAATTCTATCGGTGTCTCCACTGGTTTACAACCCAATTTTCCTGTTTCTTTCAATAAGTCAATTACATACTTTTGTTGAGAGATGAAAATCCCTTGTTTTGAATGAGCTACTTCAATACCTAGGAAGGAAGTACTTTAACTTTCCTAGTTCCTTGGTATCAAATTCCTTTAAGAGACATTGCTTCAAATTTTTAATTCCTTCTGCATCATTACCCATCACAATAATATCATCTACATAAACAAGTAGTGTTGTGATTTCCCCATAATTTGAGTGTCTAATGAACAAAGTATGGTCTCCTTGACTCTGCTTATATCCTAATGAAGTCATCACCTTAGTGAACCTCCCAAACCAAGCTTGTGGGGATTGTTTGAGCCCATAAAGAGCTTTTTTCAAGTTGCATACCTTCCCTTCTTTAGATTTAAATCCGGGAGGAACTTCCATGTAAATTTCCTCTTCTAAATCACCATGGAGGAAGGCATTCTTAACATCAAGTTGCTGCAGATTCCACTCAAAATTAGCAGCTAATGATAACAGTATCTATACCGTGTTCATCTTAGCAACAGGGGGCGAACGTCTCAAGATAATCGATGCCATAGGTTTGAGTGAACCCTTTGGCCACCAATCTTGCCTTATATCTCTCCATCGATCCATTAGCTTTGTATTTAACGATGAAGACTCATTTACACCCAACTAGTTTCTTTCCTCTCGGCAATTCCACTAACTCCCATGTCTTGTTCTTCTCAAGGGCCTCCATTTTAGTTTTCATAGCATCCTCCCATTTTTTGTCTCCTAATGCCTCAGTTAGAGTTCTCGGTGTGGAAATTGTATGGAGATTGGTTAGGAAGGCTCTATGTTTTTTGGATAGATTCTGATAAGACATGAAGGAAAACAGTGAGTATTTTGTGCAGGTTCTTGTTCCTTTCCTAAGTGCAATTGGTAGGTCCTCAGTACTTGTTTGTTTTGGTTCTTTTGCTGGTTCACTTGACTCAACACTTGGCTCACCATTTGTTGTGATATTGTCGGTTGGAAATTGAGCAGAAGCACGAATGGGAGACTGAACCTGTGCTGGTCTAGAGAATGGTACCTTTCCCCTAGAATATACTTGCAGTGGCTATTTGTCAACAGACGTGGCTGGCTCAATTGAGGAAGAAATGGATTTAGGCATTGTAGGAGACTGAACAAAACTAGGATCTAGGAGAAACATTTCCTTTGCTTTATCTTCACTCAAGATCTCCCCCTGAAGATAGGTGCTGAAAAAAAGGTTCAACAAAAGTGACATCAGTTGAGATAAAACTTTTTTTTAGAAGGTGGATGAAAGCATTTATAACCCGTTTGTGTGGAGAAATATCCAATAAAAATGCATCGAAGAGCTCTTGGATCTAATTTGCTCCTGTTGTAATGATAGCAGTAAACCACTGCTTACTTATTCTAGAAGGAAAAGGAAAACAAAGTCCTAGAAGGAAGAGGAAAACAAAGTCTATCCAAGCAGAAGAAAA
>JANZLD010000236.1:37541076-37554561 GCA_026413575.1 Erythroxylum carthagenense
AAAGGTGTAGCATCCCTTTAAGCTGCTATATCCTTTGTTTTGGTTGAGAAATGCAAATGAAATAAGGATCGTTAAATCTCATCATTTTCAAGCACCCACCACGCCACACTTTGATATGTTGTATAGGTTCATTCAGACTGAATTTTAAGTACATGAAATTCGAAAATATCTAAAGGTGGCTCAATTAACAATATGATCTCTTGTGTTGTTCTTTCCTTCCCATCTCTTCCATGTTCACTTATTCAATTAACTTAGCATCCATCAACACTCTAATACATCAAGCAATTAGGAAGAAACAGAAAGCCAAAAAAAAAAAAAAGACAATAAGTGAAATGAAAAGAAGCCTTCAATATATGGTTAAAGACACGTCACATGCATCATAACTGATGAAACTATTGGCCCTGCGTATTATTTTCCTATCCAAGGTTGACATTCTCTTGTCATCATCACTCTATCTGCAACTGTAGCACTCTATTCATAGATATAAATGTTAGCATTCATGCCCAGGAAAAAGGAAATGTACCGTACATTACAAATATGTTTTATCTTCTTCTTTTTTGCTTTCGGCAGCATTTGGCTTATCCATATATTAGGGTTCCAGATTCTGTGGCATCAACTAGCTAGGTTAAACATTTCGTATCATCGAGCCCACGAGGGTCGCTTTCAAGTTAAGGGTTCAATTTTGAGGGCATCAATCCAAATATCTCAACGAACCTTACAACTTTTCATCATCTCTTGCTTTTTTTTTTTTTTCTAGCTTAATTCTTCAACTGTTCAATGCATGCATCAGTACCTTATCTTCATGATCTTGGACCTATATATATAAGTTCTTATTAGCTTCATTATTACCATCACAGATCAAGTTAGCAACTGGCTAGATATCACTGCTTACAAGTATTCGAATGCTTCTCCTTTATCGTCGCTAGCATCTGCGTACCTAGTCTTTCCTTCTTGCGTTGCTACCAGAAGTTCACCTACTTTCATATCTTTGCAGCTCCACAATCACTTGGTCGGTTGGTCCATCTCTTCTTTGGATTCTAACTATCTCTGTAGTTCTGCTATTGCACATACGGAAAAGCGTATTACGTATTTGTAAAGAACATGGATCGTGTGGCCAAGTTGGCATCACAGAAAGCAGTGGTGATCTTCAGCAAGAGTTCGTGTTGCATGTGCCATGCAATCAAGAGACTGTTCTATGAGCAAGGAGTTAGCCCAGCAATTTACGAGCTCGATGAGGACTCTAGAGCCAAAGAAATGGAGTGGGCTCTCATAAGGCTTGGCTGCAACCCGTCAGTGCCGGCGGTGTTCATTGGAGGCAAATTTGTGGGCTCTGCAAGCACTGTCATGACCCTTCAGCTTAATGGTTCATTGAAGAAGTTGCTCAAAGAAGCTGGAGCGATTTGGCTTTAGCATAGGAATTGACCATGGTGTCATCAAGGCGTTCTCTTTCTATTACTTAAAAAGTATAATAAGGCTAGCTAACTGGGTTTTGCTTTCTTTAAGATTTGTTTTCTTCTTTAACAGGAAGCGAGTAAAAGATGTACTTTATGGAAAAAAAGTCTAATAGAGTCATACACTGTTTTAGATTTCTCCCAGTTAATATGCAGCTCTTTTGGCATTGTATACTTATTACGGTTAGCTCCTCAAATTTACGATTACCCGGATATATGCGACATATACAGTTGGTATAAGTAGCTTCTTGTTTCTCGTCTTCGTTTACTCCTTCAAAGGAAATTAAACTCCTGTACTTCGTCGTCATGGATTCTTAGCTGACGACCGATGATATGTATTCAACATTTTGATCTTGAAGGTTTAAGTTCCTTAATCATGACCTTATATGTACTTGATAGACGCATGTTGTTTATTTGTTTCCATGGTTATTAATCAACATATTGATATTGTAGTTAATTGGTTTCTTTTACTTCCACCTCCATCACCAAGACAATTCCATGCATTGCCGGAAGAAAAACTGATGTACCTTTCAGCTATTTAAGATGGAATATAATTCCTTGTCATGAATAAGTAAAAGGAATTGATTGATAAGGTGCATACTGAAAAAAGCTTTGAAGATTCTGAATTGCACATCACTGAGTGTCGAATGCACTTCCAGTCAGAAACTGAAATTCCCTGACCGGTATGCATATATCTGGCGTCAGCTGGAATTGTTAGTGATAAGTCAATTTCACGAAAACTGAACATATTCTTTGTTTACTGTTAAAATTTTGCATTTTAAGGAGATCATGTTCTAGCTGTTGGCTATGATGTTTTATGTGTCAAAGATGAACACAACTTGATCATAATTTATTTCAGCATTGGCATTTCAAACTTTTATTTTCATAATAAATGTTTTGTGAAATGATATAGAAGACTAAAATTTCTAATGTTCCTTACGTCTTTTCCTGTTATAGCAATATAAGGGCCCTCCATACTTTTTCCAGGTGATTCTCTCTACATTATTGTGTCACTTCCTTAAGTTTGTGGAATCAACTAAATGTCCAACTGTTATATCATCTCCCTAAAGCGATGGGATCAACCGATGTCCGAATAATTTATATTTTTCTAAGTTTATTATAAGCTTAATGCTACTATTTTGGAACATTAATTTGGCACACGTACTAAGCCTATATATGCTAAAGTTTAACCCAATTAAGTCACTTCAATGTGTAATAGTAGTAGCATTCTTTCGTATCACTCCTTTCATGCCACATTAATACACTACAAAAGACATGTGTATTGGCTACGATTTCTTTGGCAACGAAATAGAAATCGTTGCTAGAACTGTCCCTTTGATGACGCATAAAAATATCATCACTAAAAGTTAAAGAATCTACGATGGTTAAACAAAACACTAGAAAGGGGAAATAATGATACGACACTCTTATAATTTTGTTCCAATAGTAACACGTTTAAACGACATTAAAGTACTTCCGTCACAAAAAGGAAACATTTATCGATGACTAGAAATTATTGTCAGCGAATGTGGGACAAATCAATATGATTAGCATCAATTTAGCAAAACGTCGGCAATTGTTGAAAAAATAGCGATAGAAAACTATATTGTGTCACAAATTGCATCCCTTTTTACTAACATTTTTCATGAATCATTACAGAAGGTCGAGCTAAGATAATACGAAGCGACGATAACTGTTTGAATGTCGTGGCATGTTCACTATTGGCAACGATTATTGTACTTCGTTGGTAAAGTTTCATCGGTAAAGTTTGGCAACTATTTTCTTTAGCATTGTGGATTGAAGGACATATTGCAACCATTTTTCTTAATTCGTTGCTAATGAGGTAGGATATAGTGACGGTCTATTATTTCGTCGCTAAAAATGGTTCTTAGATTTTTTTTATTAAAATGTGAATATTGATTAAATTTTATATGTGATAATATTTTTAAAATTAATAATATTTGGAAGATAGCTTGTTAATAATAAGTAATAATTGTAGCTAAGGTTAATTATAATTTGACATTTTTATAATCTATCCTAGTTAAGTTATGTTTTGTTGTAAAGTGGCGTTCAATGTTGAAAACCTATTGTTGAAAAACACATGGTAGGCTATTTGAAATATGAAAAAGAAATATATTTTGGAAATGGTAAATTTTAACAATACTAAAATATCATAAATTTAAGTGAAAAAGTAGTATTAACCATTAATATTTATTAATAGTAAAATAATTATTTATAACATTTTTAGAAATAGTATCAATATAATAGAATGATATATGGTAAGATGTAAAAACTTTTAATTAGAAGGTCAACAATTCTTATAGGCATAGAACAACAACAATAACAACGACAATAGTATGCAGCCTTATACCTAACTAATAGAGAGCTATTTAAAAATTTCTTACAGATAAAACAATAAACAAAGTTTAAAGCTGAGTCTAGTTGATTCCATCGATAAATGACAATGATATAATTAATTTTTTGGATTCCAAGTGACATGAGAGTTTATAAAGGTAAATAAGTTTCCTATATCTAAATTCCTACTTGCACGTTCAAAGGCACCAATTGAAATTGTGAAAGATCTTCCCTCAGGTGTAAGGATGTTGACACCTTTTTCCAACAGCTTCTTTGCTATAGCAAAACTTTTAGAAGATATAATTAATGAGTCCCCATATTTAATACAAAAGGCAACTTCTTTTGATGAACCCCAGTATGATGCGTTTCACCTAAAACACAATTAGTATAGAACTTAGATTGGTAGTTTAATGAAACCGTTTAATGAACCCAACTGGAACACATGCATACCTGAATGACCAAACTAAGTCTTTGGAATTGACGAATTTTTCAAAACAACTAATTTTCCTAATCCTTTACGAACCATTGTGACATCGCCCTTGCCTCTATGGCCATAAATGTTATCTTGAAGATTCATGGAAGCTTAACACAACATATAGTATATACCACCAAATGTGATTATATATAATAACTTCATAATAGGAAATGAGATCTACATAATAAGAAAAATGGTGTAGTTCGGATGATACTAAAAATCTTGAAGAAGAAGATCAGCCATAGATGACAAACGATTATTATTGTATAAAAAGAGAATTTGTTATATATTATTTTTTTCAGGAAGAACAATTTTGCCACATTCCTTCTAATGGAATGAATTTCTATAATTGGAAACTAGTCACCATATTGACATTCCTTGATTAATTATATTTAGAGTTATATTTTGTAAATGTGAATTTAGAATAAAATTCATTATGTTCAAGTCCAATTTCAATGATAAGTTAAAGTACTACCGTTTAGTACTTATACATCTTCAATCTGCCTAATGAGATGAGTAATTTATTTACCCTCTGTATCATACCAAAATTTTAGAATTTAAAGAAGATTACATATTACCATGTTCTTGATGTACAAAAATATAATATTATCTATATTAGGATATATTACTATTAGTACAAATTAAAAAAGTTAAATACTCTTTCAAACCTTTTATCAAATAATTAGCAAGCTTTCCTCAGGGAAGCATTAAAGGTCGTAAAAAGAAGTCAACCCATATACAACTAGCAAAGGAAGACAATGCATCATTTTTGAAACACAACCACAAGAGAGGGGACAATGGTTATTAGACTGTGAATGTAGAGGAATGTTGACAGCTAAAATGAAAATGAAAAGAGGTTCATTGAAGTAGTGATAAAAACCTAATATAAAACGACGTCGTTTCTTGTTAAGGTAAACGATGTCGTTTCCTATTTTATTGGAATAAATATAGTACAATGTTGTTAGAAACAAACAAATCGTTGCCAAGTTGAAGTCATTGTCATATTTGTTGTCACCTTTGCATAACATAATTATTATTACACATAGAGAAAAAATTATTATTACAATACCTTAATGACCGCCATAATATTGGTTGAAAATATTAGAAGTTAATCACATTGATTTATAATAATATTATAAGTTTATTACAAATAATTTGCTAAATATTACATTAAGCGAACGAGTTTGATTATACGGATGTTCACTTTTTATAATCATTTTAGAAAAATAAAATATTCTTTGAAAATAGTATTAAGTTAATTTATAAGAAATAAAAGCTACGCGATAATGCTTTCCAATATTCTTTTTGTAAATGGTAATCAACATTAAATATTAATAATTTCCAAACATGATGTTAATGATTGGTTACATATATAACTATAAAACAAATATTAGTGAACAATTTTGATTGTAATATGAGTACTTCATATTAATCATTTTAACAAACTAAAAAATTTTATGAAAAAGATATATTATTAGTGATGTTTATCTAGTTTGGTAGAAAATATTGCAGAATTTGCGACGCTTATTTAATTTTGTAAGTAAATATGAGATTTGGTGACAAAATTTATCTTATTCGCCAAATGTAATAGATGACAGAAAATAAGTTGAAATGGCATCGCTTGTTTGACTACAAACAACATCATCCCAATCTGTTTAAACAGAAACGTGTGAAACACCTCTCTTCTTCCCTCTTTTTTCATTTTCATCCATTCCTCTCCATAGATGCTTTAATTGTTAGAACTCTTTCACACCCACTGTCAGTTTTTTAACTTTCTTCTCCTCTCTCTATCATCCATCATCTCCTTGTGCTTTGTCTCTAACTAGTAAATAGTGTTTCTTTCAATTTTTGGGTCTCACAACAAACATCGAATGTATATATCAATAACCATGGGTATTTTTTATGTGGAATGTTGAGTTGTTTGCATTATTTTATGATGATAATAGTTGAAATGTAGTGGATATGTGTTATTGTTGTTGAAGAAAGGGAAAATAATGAAGTGTTTTTCTTAATTTAGGTTGATATGTGGCTGCATATTAAGTTTGCAAAGAAATTCCTGAATAATTTTGATATCATTTTTACCATGTTTTCATGTTTAAATTCATTATGTTTTGTTAAATTTGAAATGTTGAAATATGGTTGCACATTGGTATAACCTTAAATGTAAATAGTTTTGATAAATTTGTGGTGGAGAAAATTATGGTGCATAAAGTCTTCTTTAATGCATGTAATTTTCTTTCTTGTCTAACTTTAATATAAGTAGGGTATTGATAAACAAATACATATACTGTCACGACCTAGTACCAAATCGGACACATGACAACTACTGCATACCTGGGCTAAGGACACTTACGGTATCCTTAATCTGACTATACAAGGCTAACTGAATATCTTTCAAAAACTTTTAGACAACACAATGACTACATTTTAAAAATCCTAAAACTCAATCAAAACACCTACAAATCAATTTTAAATGCACTTCTATATTCACATTAAAATTCTACAACAACTTCTGGACTTTTAAGTCTACTCAAAAGCAATCTCAACATCAGTATCAAATGTTCATACATAAGGTCTTTTACAAACTACAAGATAGTTAATATTTAATTTATAAAATCATAAAACATATCAACATAACCAACCTAATAAAAATTGTTCATATTATCATTTAATTAGGGGATGAGTTTAATATGATGTTGCAGCAATCAAAGTGATTCATGTGTCACCAATTACCTATTTATAATTAATTTACAACTTAATTGATTATGAGACAATGCTAGAAGAAAACGATTTGATATCTCTTCCTATTTTTGCCATAACAAATGTTACTTAAAAATAAGATCCTAAGGCTCAATAGCCTTACAAATCACATTAAGGAACTCTAGATCATACCCAAAGATATAATCCTAACTATATATCGTAAATCTTGTAGTGGCAAAGGTGGAAATAGTTTTAGCTCTTGGCAAAATCAAATTGCCAATCAATCCTATTAAACATATATATATGTATATATTTTATCATTTTTATGGGATGATAGATCAAGAACATTTGACTATAGGAAGCTTGCTAAATTTGTGAAAGAAAACAATATATCAATTAAAAACCCTCAAAATGTCACTACAATTCCAAGTCCAACGGCAAATGCTACCACTTTTATGAGTTCTATTGTTGTGTAACAACATGGTTATCTGACAGCACTGCTTCACATGACATCAAATCTATTAACATTATAATTCTACTTTGACTATGGAGGTCTAAATGAGATATTCTAAGGTGATCGCAAAAGTTTTTATATCTCACATATTGGCCACACAAAAATTCGCATGCCATAATTGATACTCTCTTTACCTAATATTCATATAATAACTTGATTTTCATAGCAAAATCGTGCTAATTTAACAATTTTATTGTTGAATTTTTCTCATCTCAATTTTTTTATGAAGAATCTTCTCATTGGGGCTCCTCTAATATAGGGGGAGAACAACAATGATATTTATTATGCAGCTTTGCCATGTTATCTTCAGATAAATATCACTACTAAAAACCCTTATCTGATTGGCATCACAGACTTTGACATCTTTCTATTAAAGTTTTTAGTATAGTTCTTAAGAATAATGGTTAAGTTTCAAATTCCTTATCCATTTTTGCTTTTCATTACACTGCCTCTTTTATTACTAAAAGTCATATATTACCTTTTTTTGAAAATTCTTTTTCTAAGTACTAAACCTTTAGAACTTATCTACACTAATGTTTAGGATGTTAGTTTATATCCTACAGTCAATTGGATGGTGTAGTTTAGTGACAAAATAATTTAAAGAAATTCTTTATCTTATACATATTTAGATATATATGATAAATTTCAAGGGATAATTATATATTGCAAATGAAATTATGATCTGATTATAATTATAAGATTTATATTATATTTATGTATTATCTCTAAATTGTTCATAGACATTATTCTGTTAAGACTAAACATTAATAGAATGTAAAAAGACTATCACATCTTATATTTTTCCTTATGAAGGAAGTAATAGATCTAATAGACTAAAATATAGAGATATTTAAACAAACATATGGGTGCTTGTTAGATAATAAGTTCACTGAAATGACCCCATAAGAGAAATCAATTTAAAACATTACTTGTATGTCTATAGAAATTCTCAATGTGATGATTGTATAAATGATCCTTTGATTTGAAATCTCTAAAGTTATCTTGTATAGGGATTGTTATGTTTTGATACTACTTATGACATGTTCTAGTTAATGATAGTTCAATCAGTAGTCACTAGATATAATATGAACTATATGGAGGTAGTTAAGTGATTAAGATATGATGCATCACCTTAAAGTAAATGAGGAGAATGTCCTGACATTTTTTGTTAGTATTGATTCAGAAAATCTTTGGCCAAGGTGTAATGACGTTTTGTAAATAGTTTATAATTTTCATTAATTGAATCAATAACTAATGATAGAGAACTAATCTAATTGGACTTAAAATAAAGTAGACATCAATTTCATACTCTATGTCTAATTAAAACATTGTATAATGAAAGGATTAAATTATGTCAAAAAAAATCATACATGGAAAGGTTAGTTAAAACTACTTTGACATTCCTAAATGTTTGGATAATCATAATGTGTTGTTAGACATCAATATTGATTTATGAAAATAAGTTTTTTAATTAGAAAGATAACAATAATTAAGAATTTTATTTTTTTAATCCTGAATATGATTTAGGGTTATAATTTGTATCCATTACTAACACAATTGGGAAGCTAATGGGTCACGAATAAAGAATAGGTTGAAGAGAACAAAGATATTTTAATCAAGTTAGATTTGAATGTAAAGTTTGAAAAACTTTATAATTAAATATGAGATATTTAATAAATAAGGATCAATATGAGATATTAGATCATATTTGGTCATAATTGGTATGAGTTATTTGTAATTCTAATTAAAATTTATAAAATTTAATTTCACTTAAATTACTAAAATGTTCAAAACATATTATAAATAGACTTAAGCTTTATCTTTGCTCAACCCTTGTTGTAATAGTTGCAGATTTCTCTTAATGAGTTCTATAGATATTGTTAAAGGTTGAAACACTTGTGCAATTACAATGATTGAGATGACTTAGTTTTAGAAACAGTTCGAAGGATACGATAAAAATATGATCAAGTTTTAAAATAAGGTACAAATTAAAATTTATGCTTTATTATAATATATATGTTAAATCATTTTATAGAATTTAAAGTAATCTTAATTTTTGAGAAATCAAAATACAAAAAAGTTTGTAATTATTCCACTCTATTTTTTTAACATGATATCAGAACCAATTTTAATTTCATAATTTGATTAATATTTGTTTGATTTTTATTGATTAAGTTTGCAATTGAAATTGCAATTATTGCATAATTAATCAGTCAGAAAAGTTCAAATTGAATATTCTAAAACCCTTTATTCAATTTAGAATTGAAAACTTGTAATTAGAAATCTAAAAAGGCCAAAACTGAAATGTTTGAGTTAACTACATACGCGCAAAATTCTAATTTTAAAGTAGTTCATAAACCAAAAACCAAACGTAAATTCCTAACTACGTATGGAAAGTTCAGTTTTATAAGACTTAGAATCTAGAAGTTAAAGATTCCATAATAATATGCGAGAGTTTGTGGCCGAATGTTAAGAAACTGAGAAAAGACTAAACAAATAAGGGTCTGGTTTCTAGCTTGAGAGGAGGTGCGACGTCTTGGCCTGAAATAGCTGGAGTGGTCTGCAGCTGAAATTCTAGCAGCATGAGCTTGTGCAGGCGTTGACAGATGAAGCTGGAACTAGTGATTAACATCTTAACAGTGATACGCCATGGACTGAATGCTACGAAAAGTACGTGTCGGCTGAATCACTTAGAATAGTGGCAGCAACGCTGATGGTTGTGGGCCTTGTGGCGCAAGGTGGCAGCAGCAGCTTAATATTAACGGTGGTTAAGATTTTGTATTGTAAACCTCAAGATTTTAAAACTCGGATCGGACGTCGAACGGAAAGTTTTATTAGTCATTAGTTCGATCGGTTCGACCGGTTGATCGAACCAGTTCAACCACCGGTCGAATTGGTGTGACGACATAATTATGCAATAATTATATTTAATTATATATAATATTAATAATATAAAAATAAAAAATTGTACCAAATAATATAAATAAATATAAATAAAAAATTCATTTGACCGGTTCAAATAATATAAATAAATATAAATAAAAAACGTGATGCATTTTTAAAAAAGCAAAAAAATTAAAAAATTTTATTAAATCACTAGTCAACCGGTTCGACCAGTTCCGATTTAACCGGTCAATTAACCAGTTCTCACCGGTTTGTACTGGTCCAATTAGAGACTGATTTTTAGGAGTCACTCAAACCAGATAGGTTCTTCGAAAATCAATGTCTAATAAACACAAGAGTGAAAATTCATAAGAACAGTGATGAGACACCAGCGCACCTCAGCTTCTTTGAACCGGAGAATCCAATCTAATAATTTTGGGATAGCTTCAAATAAGATCTTCAGTAAATCTTTTTGATGGACTGAAAATTGCATATATTGAAAAGTAAGAACTTAAAACTAATATGAAATTGTCAATATTTTTCTGGAGAATTATTCTAGCATATTCTTCCAAGAAGTCTATTGTAGGATTCTTCCTCATAAGCCTTGCCCAGAAGTGGAAAAGGTTCAAAAATATCATTCAGATACACAATTCTTGTGAGTGACAGCAGTGTTTCACACAGAGAATTTTGATATTGGAGCAGAAAAACTCTTTAAATCCCCAAAACTTGAAAAACTTGGTGTAGCAAGGTACCAACTAATGCTGGGGTTGAGTTTTTACTGATTTTTAATCTCTCATCCAGGACGCTCTGCCTGGGGTAAATGAAACTACCGACAACCTGACAATATTCTATACATCAGGAGGGACTATAGTAGAATGAATGCACATAAAATAGGCCTAGTAGCAGTAGCTCAACAAGTATCGAAAAAATATGTGATTAAAAAAAATACTAAGATTCCAAAAAGAATGTATTATCCGGGTTTCAAAAACTAGGACACCTGGAACCCGTGTATCAGTGAGATTTTTTGCATATTAATTAAAATAATTACACAAAACCACATTCCTTTGCATCCAACATATTTGTTAAACATTTGATGGGCAAGTCTTTAACAATTTGAAAATCCCATATGGATGAACTTCAAAACTCGACCAACCATGTTTATAGCCTTCTACATATTAAGAAAAAAACATAATGAAGAATCAAACCAAGAAGAGACAGAAAATGTACTGAAAGTACTTTTCGGGACAAGTAATCTCTAGAAGGAGTCCTGGTGTAGATCATGGAAGCTCTCCTCGTGAAGGAGTTGTTATTAAGCTTGCGATCCTTCTTCGAAGAGAAGAGGAAGAGTGTAAGCTAGCAAGCATATAATACAACACAAGAGAGAAAGACAGAAGATAACGTATAAAGAGGGACTCGACGAGAGGAAACATCTGGGCAAGATCGTTGTATAGTACAAGATCCACAGCACTGGCGGATGTTACACTGGTACTACAAATTTCTATTAAGGAGTAGCAATATGTAGCATACCAAGAAGACAGTGGCAGGAGGATGGTTAAGTTGGACTGTCTTTGGAAGAGGAGATAATGCCGGAGAGAAGAAAATCGCACGAGAGGGACGTAGCAGGAAGAAGAAGATGCAAGCAGGGGGTGGAGAGATTCAGGTGAGTTTAACGTAAGAGAAAACGACATCGTTTAGTTAAAAATTTACTGACAGAACATTCCGTCGGTAAATTTCGTTGGTAAACTCAAACATTATTAATTTTGCCAACACTTCCCGCCCTATTTACCTACGGAAAATTTTCATCGGTAAACTCAAACATTTTTAATTCCTTCAACAATTCTCACTTCATTTACCGACAAAAATTTTATAGCGTTGCTAATGTCCACAAAGAATTTACCGCGGAAAATTTCTATTAGTAAACTCAAACTTTTTTAATTCCTCCAACAATTCCTACCTTATTTACCAACGGACATATTATATCGTTGCTAAAGTCCGTCGTAAATTTTGTTAGGATGTTTTTCCTCCATATTTAGCGATGGATATTAATACCGCCGCTAAACGAGATTTTTCCTGTCAATTTTACAGAGAGAAATTGCTTTTTGTCGGTAAGCAACAGTTTATTTTCCGTTGCTAATTCTCTCTTTTCTTATACTGGGGGTTAATTGCATAAAAAAGGTCAAACTTTCATCAAATTTTTAATTTTAGCCCGAACTTCAAAAAGTAGCAATAAAATACTCAAGCGTTCAATTTTTTTCAATTCTAACCTGACGTTAATGTTTCCGTTATGTTTTAAAATGACCTAAATCAGATTACATAGCCTCGATGATCTTACTGATTCAGTATGTTGTAATGCGAGAATAGTTTAGGATGATAGAAGAACAAATAGAAAACAAATAGCTGAAGGTATTGAGAGCACAACATATAACGTCAGGTTAAAATTGAAGAAATTTTAAAGTTTGAACATTTTATTGTAACTTTTTAAAATTTGTGATAGAATTGGAAAAAATTAAAAATTTGAAAATTTTATTACTACTTTTTAAAGTTTGGATTATAATTAAAAAATGACAAAATTTTAAGTTTTTTTGTCAATTTTTAAATTTTTTTTACAATTAACCCTATTTTTATCTTATACATATTACATTGTAAACAAAGTTATAATTAAATCATAACTATAAACTTCATATTTTGTATTGGAACTCTTTAATCATTATTACTATTAAGATTAGACATTACTAAATTAAAAAGATTTTATGATCCTTCGATATAATTTATTTTCTAAATTAAAATATGAGAGTACCAAAAGTTGTATAAATATTTGTTAAAAAATAAGTTTACGAAACTAATTAGACATAAGAAATTTATATAACATCGACAACATAGTAAAAAATTCTGCTAAACACAAATATGAGAAGATTCAGTATAACTAAGCTTACTCCTAACTAGCAGAGAAGTTATTTCTGAAAATAAGAAACTTAGGGGGCGCTTGGTTCATAGAGGGGAATGGGAATGAGAATGGGAATGAATATAGTGAGGAATGAGAATGGATATAATCATTATAATGATAATGGTTGGTTAAGATGAAGGAATGATTACCATTACCATTGATG
>JANZLD010000236.1:37590683-37601363 GCA_026413575.1 Erythroxylum carthagenense
AATTAAGTTGGATTTAATTATAAAGTTTGAGAAACTTTGGGAATCAAATATGAGATATTTGATTTTATTAAAATTAAATTAATTATAATTAGAATTTGATTCTAATTATAATTAAATAGTTTTAATTTTAATAAAACACTATCTTGATTTTTCTATTTAAAGGGAGAGCTTGATTTTTCTAATTATAATTAAATAGTTTTAATTTTAATAAACACTATCTTGCTTTCTGTGGATACCATCAGAGGTTGGACAAGTGGACAGCTTGTGATTGATCACTTAGAGAAAAGATTCAAAATTTTCTTCAGAAAGCAAACAAGGTACGATTTCTAAATCGTATTTGTTTTTATTCAAGCTTAATCAATTACTGGGATCCACTTGGAATCTGTAAAAAAAATTTACTTTCCGCTACGTTCGTGATTCGATCACGATAGGATTCCAAAAAATAGCATTAAAAGGCTTTTATCCAAGGAAGGAGACCTACTGAACGGTTAATGTTAGACAAATCAGACCAAAGATTCTTCCTATGGTTGATGTTATTAACCTTATAGACACAAGTAACTAAGAAAGAAGCAGAACAGTTCCTAGGGGACAATTCCAAATGAATCAATTGATCAGTAGAGCATAGGATATAACACAAAAAACGATCAGGATTCCATGCTAGCACTATCCTAGCATTCGAAGATTGATCTACATTACTGTACTAAGTCCATCTAGGAAACATTGAGGAGCAAATATTATTCAAATAGGAAGGAGATCGAATCCTAGATTTTATTAAACAAACAAAAGAAACTGATACTCTTTTATGCCAAGCATAAAATGCTAATTATTTTTTGGTGTTGTTTAGACCCCTCATATTCCAAAAAGCCAAATCCATAATCAAAAGAACCAGAATCTAGCAACCATCCTACCTATGTTTCCTCCTAGTTTTCCTATTTTTCCTCACTGTAAAGTCCCCCTCTACCCCTCCTATACTTCCAGGACTATTTGGAACCAATTCAAAAATAAGAGAGTTAGGGATTATACCTGCTTGATTTACAACAAAAAAGTTGGAATCCTAAAGGTTTCCACTAGATTCTTCTTGCATCTATTAATCCTAGGGCAGGTGAGAAGGACTCCTAGCAGCTATAGCATCTTTGCCTTCTTACATTGTCACATCAATAGTATGTTCCTTCGGATGAGGACCTTGCCCCTTGCATTACTCATTATTGCTCTCTGATACTCTAATTACATCATTACTTGGAACTATCTTTTCAGAGTTTACTTTTTATGTCCTTTGCTGCTAATTTGGATTGTTTGATGTCATCTCCTTTCCTTTCTCCAACTCTTATTGTAAACCAGTCTCAAAGACTCTCCTTATAGGTGCCCATTCCTTCTTTTGCACTTTTTATATCAGGCCTTCATTCATACTCAATCCTAATTTCCTTAAAAAGTATTTTCCCCTCCTCATCGTACATGGCCAATTGGAAGGATGATGGCCAACTCCTATGTAGTTCTAGTTCCATACATATTCGAGCATAAACTATCCTAGACATCCTTGCTGTCTGAGAATCCATTAAAAGAGGATGTCCTACAGCACTTGCTATCCTTCTCAACCCTTCACTATTCTAGTATTCGACTGGATTATTATGAAACCCAGCCCAAACTGGAGCAACCTTGACCTCTTCTTATTCCCCACCATTTAGACACCACTTTCTCATAAATAAGGGCTTCCCTTGGATATGCCAAGGACCCTTTTCTAGCGTCAAATTCAAGCCTATCTCAGAATCAAACTTAAAAAAAGTTGTTTGAGCTAGTAATTAACGTCTCCTTTAACCCAAACTCTACCCAAGACTTAGCTAAAGCTCTCTAAACCACTGGATAAGTTGGTCTTTTTCCTATAAAAAAACCTATCAAGGCTAACCTGAACTATGTTGCTCCCTTCTTTGCTAACTCTGGATGATTGCTAAGACTATGATTAATTGTGATGATTGCACTTTGTCTATGAGGATTGATGATGAACACGTCTTGTTTAATTTTAATGAGGCAATGAAATATAATGATGACGTGCATGAATTACATAACTTAGATATCACTGATCTATTGGTGGACGAATTTTGTGCTTATGGTGGTAACGATGGCGTTAATATTACTCTTATTCATTCATTCTTCTCATCTTTTGATGTTAATGCCAATGGTGCCATGATATTTGAACCTTATGTGATCGATGCTTTTATGGCATTGTAATCTTCTTATATGATGCCAAAATTGGATGTGTTTGCTGATTTACCTTTTTCCCACAAGAAAGTCTTACCTTCTGTGTTGCATGCCTCTGAGTTAGAATTGAAACCTTTCCCCGATCATTTGAAGTATGCTTTTCTTGGATCTAATGATACTCTTCTAGTGATTATTGCAAAGAATCTAACAGGTATACAGGAAGAAAGATTGTTGCGTGTCTTCAAGGACCACAAGACTGCCATTGGATGGACTTTAGCTGACATCAAAGGGCTTAGTCCTTCTATATGTATGCATCACCTACTCTTAGAGGATAATTCCAAGCCTTCGAGGGTGATGCAGAGACAGCTCAATCCGTTCCTGATGGAGGTGGTTAAGGACGAAATTTTGAAGCTCTTGGATGCAGGTGTCATATACCCTATCTCTGATAGCAAGTGGGTATATCCTATCCATGTGGTTCCTAAAAAGACAGGCATTACTATGGTGAAGCATGCTAAGAATGAGTTGGTACCCACACGTGTGCAAAGTGGCTAGCGAATGTGTATTGATTATAGGAAGTTAAACTTGGCGACGAAAAAGGACCATTATCCTTTGCCTAGTTGGTAAGTCTTTCTATTGTTTGCTTGATGGCTATAGTGGATATAATCAAATTGTTATTTCCCTTGAGGATCAAGAAAAGAATACCTTTACCTTTCCATTTGGTACATATGCTTATAGGAGAATGCCCTTTGGTTTATGCAATGCACCTGCTACTTTTCAAAGATGCATAATGAGCTTATCTTCTGATTATGTTGAGAAGCTCAAAAAAGTTTTTATGGATGATTTTACTATCTATAGTGATTTCCTTAATCATTGTTTAGGAAACTTGTCTATGATCTTGAAAAGATGCATAGATACTAACCTTTTTTTGAACTATGAAAAATGTCATTTTATGGTAGGACAAGGGATAGTTTTAGGGCTTGTGGTTTTTGAACGTGGCTTAGGGGTTGATAGAGCTAAAATTAATGTTATCTTGTCCTTGCCTTACCCCTCCTCTATGAGGGATATTCGATCTTTTCTTGGACATGCAGGTTTCAATCGCAAGTTTATCAAGGATTTTAGCAAGGTATCCACGCCTCTATACAAGTTGCTAGCCAAGGATGCCGAGTTTATCTTCTCCCAAGAGTGCAAGGATGCGTTTGACTTGTTGAAAAATAAGTTGAAAACATCACCCATCATTTAACCACCTAATTGGGAGCTTCCTTTTGAGATTATGTGTGATGTTAGTGACTATGCAGTTGGACTTGTTATTGGGCAACATAGAGGGAAGTCTTTGCGTGTGATTGCTTATGCTTCTAGGACATTGGATGAAGCTCGGTGCAATTACCATACACCTGAGAAGGAATTGTTTGCTGTTGTGTTTGCCCTTAAAAAGTTTGGATCATATTTACTTGGCACAAAAGTTGTTATTTTCACTAATCATGCAACTCTTAGGTATCTCTTGAAGAAAAAGGAGTCCAAGCTATGCCTTATCATATAGGTTTTGCTCCTACAAGAGTTTGAACTTGAGATTAAGGATAAGAAGGGAGTTGAGAACCTTGTTGCTAATCACTCGAGTAGACTTAATGCTAAGGGAGTTGATGTCGTTCTTGTTAAGGAGACCTTTCCTAATGAACAGTTGTATATCGTCCTCTGCATTGCTCCTCGACCATAGTATGTTGATTTAGTTAACTTTTTAGTTACTAATGAGCTAGCCGCAGGTATGTCTAAATCCCAAATAGATAAATTCCGTGCTGATGCTAAATATTATTATTGGGACAATCCATCTTTGTGGAAGTTCTGTGCTGATCAAGTTATTAGTAGATGTGTGCCACAAGATGCATTTAATTCCATACTTGCTTTTTGTCATACTTATTCTTGTGGTGTTCATTTTGGTGCCAAGAACACTGCTCATAAGTTGCTTAAATGTAGTTTCTTTTGGCCTTCATTGTTTAAAGATGCATTCCACTTCTGTAAATCATGTGAAAGATGTCAAAGAATTGGTAACATAACTCAGAGAGATTAGATGCCGCAAACTACTTTGATTTTTAGTGAGATATTTGATATTTGGGATATTGATTTCATAGGTCCCTTTTCTCTCTTCTTATGGCTATCTTTATATCTTGCTTACTGTAGATTATGTATCTAAATGGATTGAGGCTATTCCTACTAGAACTGATGATGTTAAGGTTGTTGTTGGATTTGTTAAGGCTAACATCTTTACCAAGTTTGGCATTCCTAAAGCAATAATCAGTGATAGGGGACCCACTTTTGCAACCGATCCTTTGAGGTCGTATTGAAGAAGTATCACGTTTTTCACAAAACTAGCACGACATACCGTCCTCAAACAGGTGGCCAAGCTGAAGTTTCTAACCGTGAGATCAAGTCTATCTTGGAGAAGACAGTGTAACCCAATCGAAAGGATTGGAGTCTCAGATTGGGAGATGCACTACAGGCTTATAGAATAGCTTATAAGAGCCCTTTAGGAATGTCACCATTTAGGATGGTTTATGGGAAAGCTTGTCACCTTCTAGTAGAACTTGAGCATAAAGCGTTTTGGGCCATTAAGCAATGTAACTTGAACTATGATGAGGATAGAAATTTTAGGAAGTTATAATTGCAAGAGTTGGAGGAGATAAGCAATGACGCCTACAAGAACACGAGGATTTACAAGGAGAAGTCAAAGACAGTCCATAACAAGATGATTAGTAGGAAGGAGTTTCATGTGGGTCAGAAAGTTCTTCTCTACCAATCCCACCTTCACCTCTTCCTAAGTAAACTTCAATCTCATTGGATTGGGCCTTTTATTGTTACCCGTGTTTTTTATTATGGCATAGTTGAGGTTGAGAGCATGGATACAAGCAAGAGGTTCATAGTCAATGGTCATAGGTTGAAGCCTTTCCTTAAAGGTTTTCAACCTAACTTGGAGGAGAAACATTTGGTTGAGCCTATCTATGGGGAGTGAGGAGCATTAATATGATGTCGAGCCAATGACGTTAAACAAAAGCACTTAACGAGAGCCAACCCATCGTACAAAAACCAGATTTGATTTCTCTTCCCATTCTTTTTTCTCTTTATGTTTTTCATCATCTTTTTCTTCTTCTCGGAATTTTTTTTTTCTTTTTGGTGTGTTTTTATCTTCTCTTCTAGCTTTGATTTCAACATTGAGGACAATGTTGTGTTTAAGTGTAGAGGGAGGATTTAGGTTAGTTTTTACATTAAATTTTCAGGTTTTAGCTGGTTATTGGTTCGGATATTTTCTTGATTTCTATGCTTTAATGTACTGCACCTTTGGTCTTGCTTGAACTTGAAGTTTTCACTTGTACCTGCATGATTTAATAAAAAAACCGATAAATATTGAAAAAATAATTCAAAAATCTAAAAAGATTTTCTATTTTTGCATGTTTTGCACCTGAAGTGTTTGGTATTGTCTTTTTACCTTCCAATGATTGATAAGAATATGAATATTATAGATGAGAATTAATCTGTGATTTTTGAATCATAAATTTGATTAATGTGTTTTTATGTAAGTTCTGAGCATGATGGTATTTAGATTGACCTTGAAACTACACTTATTGACTTAATAGATGATTGTCCCATGTTAGCTTTTGAACCGTCAACATGTCTCTTTGATGTGTAATTTCATTCAATGCTTTGTACATCTAGAACTTACTTCATATCCTATTTTTGTATCTCCAAAAATAGGATTTTAACAAAACAAGACTCAGACTCCATTGACCACTGCGGTTGACTCGTCCCAGTCCTTATGTCCTTCTCTCTGAACCTACATGGGACAAATCCACCGTGCTAAGCGTATAGCTTAGTAAGTAATAACTAATCTATGCATAAACAGACAACTAATTATACATAATCATGATATATCAGAAGCATGCATTAACAGTTTATTGGAACGAACAATTCAAACATATAATATTAGATCTCAAACAGATTGTACAGAAATAGAACTGAGTCTCAAAGGAGGTTATAACCCTTCATAATCAAAATACATTTTCTTGTTTATATCAAAGTTAAACAGAAATCAGAATACAAAACATATGACTGTTAAATTCATTTACAGAAGTGGGTAACGGGATTTGTACAGAAGAGACTGAAGTCTCGACACCAAAGTGTCACTAACAGACCACACCGAAGTGTCGATAACATAAGACACCGAAGTGTCACTAACAAAAGAAACTGAAGTGTCACAGAAGCAACTGTAGACCCTTCTAGGCATGCCTATTTACCCACAACTAGTACTTAACATAATCAAAACAGAAATGTTTGAAATTAAATTCCCATTTTTACAGCTTTGCAAATCATTCAATGATTCAATCAATAGCAAACAAAATAGTCAAAGAAAAATTATTAAAAATTTCTTACTAAATTACTAACAAAATTTACCAACTAAATTACTTACAAAATCTCCCTTGTTGCTTATTGCCTCGAAGTTCCGACAATATCTGGAATCAGTCGCTCTAAGGGTTCCTCTAAAACATTCAATACAAACATATATTACTATTGTGCACAATTATGAATTCAATTATGCACACTCATGTATATTGAATATGTATGATGCATGTTCATTACAAAATCGGGTTTCTTATCCTTAATCTAGTCACTTTACCATTCATGTGAAGCCAAACTCAATTCCTCAATCTAGATTTAATATACACTCACTTTCAAGTCTACCTTGCTCAATTATTCTCATCAAGTATTTGAGGTAATTAGGTAATACTTCCTTCTAGAAAGTAGTCCCTATTTTTCTCAGGTTTCCAATGATACCAAGTTCGTCCAATTTGGTTCAGTATACTAAAAGTTATACTCAAAAGATTTTAGGATGTTCTTGAGCTTCATCAAAATTCCTATCTCTACTTCCAATCAAATTATGAAGTTCTTAGAGGCAGAATTAGAACTCTATTTCTTCAAAAAAAATGTATCCTTATGTCTCTAGTTTAATCCAAATAAAAAATCACTCCATTTGGATAACTACAGAGAAAGTTATGTCTAAAATACCAAAGTATATACAAGCTGTCAGGAAACTTCACCGCGGCGAACTTCCCAGATAACAAAATTTTACGACCTTTTCATAAAAGTTTGCCACGACGAACTCTTGATTTCATCGCGACGAACTTTCACAGAACTAAACTCCTTCAAGTTCATCGCAGCAAACTAAAAATTGTTGTCCGCGGCGAACTCCATTGCGTTAATCATCTTCTTCATCTTTCATTCTTTTCCCAGATTTTCTCACTTCCATCTTATTCAATGAACAAATAACACACTTAAATAAATTCTTCTACTTCCATTTCAGCCCATCACATCTCAAAAAAATTACATCTACATTTAAACACTAAAAACCGATTCCTTACACAAGCTTTCTCTCATTACTGTAACTTTTCATAAACTCAATCTCGCTTCAACATAACTCCAATACTTACAAACAATTCCTCTAACCCATTTTCTTAACTCATCAGCACACATACACAATTTATAAATCCAAACCTCACACTGAGCATCAAAATCTGATTAAAATACATGCAACTTTAAATTTCCAGCATTTTCCCACATTCTCAGTTTCAAATTCTCATCTTAGTATCAGAACCTCACTAAATTCCTTTTCCCTATCCTTACATTCATTTCAGATCACCTCGAAACCATGCATGCATGAATATATTTACACCAAAAAGACATCAACAACAAATACTTACTTGCTTCAACAAAACTCTAATAATAACCTTCGGAGGAAGCAGTAACAATTCTCCAGCAGTGAGATCTCAGTGAATAAACAAGGACAAGGAACAAGTTGTGAGTGTTGAAGGCTTACGGTGAAGAAAAAGCTACAGTGTTATCCTTCTAACCAAAGACTTAACCCACATATCCATTTTGCACGAAATACATGTTTCACCGACTAGAATTTCCACATGTCTCCATACCATTGGTCCATTTTCAACATTTATCTAGTCCATAATTATCCCAAATTTAGAAATTCCTAAATTTTGCCAAAAATTCCAAAATAATACCAATAAGCCCCAAATAAATTTTCATCACTAATAAACCACAATTCTTACCTTAATCAAAATTCTAAAACCAATTACACCCAGTATGTCATGAATACATGCATAAAAGTTTTATGTGTCTAAAATGCTTATGTACAAATAAGTAGATATTTAAATATGCAAAGCATAAAATGTACTGAATTTCTTTAATAATCTAACCCCTAGCATGGGGTGTTACAAAAAGAACATTCTATTAGTCTCAAATTGATAATCCAAAGAGAGTTGTAAAGACGTTAGGATGATGAAATATGCTCGATCGTATTTAGGCTAAGATTGAACCTAGAACCAGACCTTACATATATTCGACAGTTTAATCATTTTCGATTGCTTGTTTTAATTTGTTTATGATAGTTTAATTTTACTCTAATTTGTAAATTGCTAAAAATCCAAACCCCTCCCCATTTTATATTTTCCTTACAATAATTAACTTTGGTTATGGAAATTAACCGAACATTCATTGTAGATTCAATCTCGACTCACCCTAACTACAAATTTTAATGTGTAGAGTCAGGTAAATTTTGTAGCACACTTGACACGCGTTGTCACATCTCTTGGTGGTGCTTGTTACATGGTCACTTTCATTGAAGATTTTTTAAGGAAAGTTTGGGCATATTTCTTAAAGCATAAAAGTGAAGCCTTTACTACTTTCAAGGAATGGAAGATCATGATTCAGAAGCAAACTGGGAAGCAAGTGAAAAAGTTAAGAACATATAATGGCCTAGAATTATGTTCAGAAGAGTTTAATCAGCATTGTAAAGATTAGAGAATTATGGTTCATTTGATTGTTCCAAGTGCCCCACAACAAAATGGTATAGCTAAACGGATGAACAGAACCCTATTAGAAAAGGCAAGGTGCATGCTTTCAAACTCTAGACTAGGGAAAAAGTTTTATGTAGAGGCATTCTTAATAGCTTGTTTTATGTTGAACAGATCTCCTCATATATTTATCGGTTTAAAGACACCTGAAGAAGATTGGTCAGGTAAATCGATAAATTATGGTGACATTAAAGTATTTGGATGTCCAATTTATGAACATGTAAGTGAAGGGAAGTTAGAAAATAGGTCAATAAAGTGAGTCTTTCTTGGATACACTCCAGGAGTTAAAGGGTATAGATTATGTAATCTGCAAACTTCCAAAGTTTTCATATCCAGAAATGTTGTGTTTGATGAGGCATCTGTGCTACATCAAAAGGAGGAGTTGATTGTTCCCAATATTATTGACAATAACATTGAGAAGAATGGGACTGGAAGGAAGGTGAAGCTCCAAATACATTTTGAGAGCCATAATTAGGATGTTAAAGATACTCAAGTTGAGGTGGAGCGATAAGCCAATATGAGTAATGTTCAACCATCTCGTTCAATTGCTATTGATCGTCCCCATCGTTTCAATCAAGGTGTACCTCAACAGAGGTTGATTGAGGAAGCAAACTTTGTTAGGTTTGCTTTTGTAGCTGTTGAGGAGACAGATAATTGTTTTGAGCCCACTAGTTATAAGGATGCAATTACCTGTCCAAATTATAATAAATGGGTTGTGGCTATGTAGGAAGAAATGGAATCACTTCAAAAGAATGACACTTAGATTCTAACAAAATTACCAAAAGATAAAAGAGCAATCAAGTATAAATGGGTGTTCAAGAAAAAGGACGGAATTCTCGGAATTGAAGAATAGAGGTATAAAGCTAGACTTATTACTAAAAGATTTAGTTAGGTATCGGGAGTTGACTTTAATGAAATTTATTCAACTATTGTGAGACATAGTTCCATTCAGTTGCTTCTTGGTCTTATTTCATCTAATGACCTTGAATTAGAGCAACTAGATGTTAAAATAGCATTCCTACATGGTGATTTAGAAGAAGAAATTTACATGCTACATCCTGAAGGTTTTTAGGTTAACGGCAAAGAGGATCATGTTTGTAAACTCCAGAAGTAGTTGTATGGTCTCAAGCAATCGCCTCGACAGTGGTATAAACATTTTGATACGTTTATTTTAAATCTTAGTTTTAGGAGAAGCAGTTATGACTCTTGTGTTTACATAAGATCAGTTAGTGATGGTTCCTTTATGTATTTACTGCTTTATGTGGATGACATGCTCATAGCTAAGAGCAAGTCAGAAATTGCCAAGATTAAGGCACACTTAAGTGCATAATTTGAAATAAAGGATTTAAGTGCAGCAAAATGCATCTTAAGAATTGAGATCGGGTGTGACCGTAAACCTAAGAAGCTTTATCATTCTCAAAAGGGTTATGTACGCAAAGTTCTGGAGAGGTTCGGTATGTGCATAGTCAAACCAGTTACTACACCTCTTGGTGTACACTTTAAGTCACTACAAAAAAAGTATACATTCTGCGACGTTTGAGTGGAAGACGTCACAGAAAAGTATGACCTTTCCCGACGTTTA
>JANZLD010000236.1:37612321-37632653 GCA_026413575.1 Erythroxylum carthagenense
ATTCCTTTGGTAAGTAGCTAGAAAGCAACTTTGGACCTTCTAAAGAACCGAGCTAAGTTTTTAAGTATGAAAATGGATTTAAGATGAAAAAAAATATATATATCGGGATTTTCGGAGTAGTCTAAAGTTTTCAACGCGGATTCGGATTTCTAATTTGGTTTTTCGTAAGAGGTTGGACATCCGATTATGGGTTCCAACATAATTGGTATCAAAGCAAGAAGAGTTTTTGAGGGAATCTGTTTAAGTAGTTGGGTTCCGGATTCGGGATCCAACAGCTGGGGAGAGGGCTTCAAGTAGTTTAAACGATAACTAAAACGACATCATTTTCGTTAAAGTTTCAAACGTTTAAAACTTTGAAAAAAACGATGTCGTATAGTTCAAACCTATACGACGTCATTTTCATAACCATTTAAATGTTTATTACTTTAACAAAACGGCGTCATATGGTTTAAAACTTATACGACGTCATTTTTGTTATCATTTAAACGTTTAAATCTTTAACAATACGACGTTGTATTGGTTTCAAACCATTACGATGTTGTTTTACTAATTATTTAAACGTTTAAAACTTAAAAAAATGACATCGTATGGTTTAATACCTATATGACGTCATTTTGGTAATCTTTTCAATGTTTAAAAATTGAACAAAACAATGTCTTATAGTTTTAAAACTAATACGACGTCATTTTACTAATTATTTAAACGTTTGAACCTTTAACAAAACGACGTCTTATAGGTTTTTAAACCTATACGATGTCGTTTTGGTTATCATTTAAACATTTAAACCCTTCAGTCAGAATGACGTCGTTTTGTTAGAGTTAAAAGACGACGACTAATTTGAAAATTTCTGATCGATTTATCGACTGAAGTATCGGTTGGTAAACTTTTTCGTCCTATTTTAGAGACGAAAATATATATCGTCGGCAAAGTTATATTTCTAAACATCATTAATGATGTCTATACTATTTCTGTTGGTAAGGCCTACATTTTTTGTTTCGTTGGTAATATTCCATCACTATTTTTGAGTTCTTTTGTACTGTCTACAGAAGGAATTCACAAGAAATTGTTAGAGTAGGATCCTAAATCAACTTAAACTAATGGACCTATTGTAGTGACTCTCTAATGAGAACCTTATAAGATCGAATTATAAATGCCCCTTTCCTTCTAGGTAACTGGAGAACTATGTCATATATAGTTGAATCTAGTAGATATGATGACAAATTGGCTAGAATTTTAGTTCTAACTGAATTTGGAGGCCATAGCTAGTTATTTTTCTCTATAAATGCTTGAACTTTAGTACTCTTAGGGATAATAGATTTTAGGTGTTGAAACTGTTTGCAGTTATGTAAGGGACATATATCTAACCAATGATCAAACCAAAAAAAGGGTATCCCTCCCATTTCCTATTCTATGTTTGATAGAGGGTTGGAGACTTTACTTGAGCTTTAACAATTCTCCTAGTGTCTATGATAGGTTGGATTTAGGTTAAGCTTTTTAGATACTTCCACCTTTGAGGAAGTAATGGTGAAGCATTTAATATATAAACTTTCTTTATCAGTGCAAATTTTCCAGAACTTTTTAGGTAATAGTGCCTTACTGGTTAGTTAAACAAAGTTGATTTCTAAACCTCCATGGTCGCTAGGTTAGTAGGAATTAGGCCACCTAACTTTAAGACTCTTTTTAGGTACTCCAGGTCCATTCCATAGGAAGTTTCATAGTTATTTATCAGTAACCTTCGAACCTTTTTAGGTAGTGCTAAGCGGGAACACTAGTAATTTTAAAGATTAGTAAGGACAGTTATTAGTTGAACTCTACCTACGTACGAGAGAGCTCTAATGGTTTAGTTATTTAGTTTCCAATGGATTGCATCTAGTAGAGGGGCACAGTCATTCTAGGTAAGTTTCCTAGAAAATATATGAACACCTAGATACTTAATTGGAAGATTCCCTATAAAGATGCTAGAAGAATTAGCACAGTTCTTTATCTCGTATTTAATGCCTGTTGATAGAAGTATAGTGCTTATGTTAAGATTGAATCCCAAACTAGACATTGATTTAAATGAGTCTAGGGAGCTAAGTAAGATCTTAATGGATTACAAAGTAACTCTATAAAGAAGAATTAAATTATCTAAGGAGATGTTAACCAAGCCAAACTTGCCACACTTGTAATGATTTCTGAATTTAGATTCTATTTTCGTATTAAACCTTATCAATTGGAAAGCATTGATTATAGTGCCATATGAGACTATTGTAATATATTGTACAATTTAGGGAACAAATTTATGTGGATATACAAATGCATACATAATGTTCAAGATAAAACCCTAATTTAATGAGTCAAAGGCCTTATTCAAATCCACATTAATATCATAATTTTTTTACTAGAAGCCTTCCTATTATAGTTCTTAAGAAGCTCTTAAACTAATAATATATTATCACTTATCAATCTTCATTATATGAACACTCTTTAAGTATAATCAACAATTTGAGTGATGATGATTTTCATCCCATTTTCCGGCGTATCTATAATTGATCTAGGAGAATGTACCTTAAGAATCGAGTATATAAATGTCTTGTTTATTTTTTTTCATTCTTCTCTTGTCCAAAAATTCACTTACTGCTTTAATCACTACTTTCTCGGTATAATTCCATCTCTTATGGACGAAAAATGCTTTCAAACGATCTAAAAGATATTCATATGCTTTATACCTTTTAAAAGATAATTTTTATAATAGATAATCAACTTCAGACTATATAAAATTGAAGGATTAATTTTAAAATTTAAAAAATATCTTGAATTTGATCTAATATTTACTTATATCAATATGATACCATAATAGTACTAAAAAAATATGATCTCCAGTTGCATTCACAACTTTGACATGTACATTAATGTCTATCATAAGCTAGTGATTTAAACTTGATTGAAAATATTTTTTATAAACTATATTTTGGATCTTTATTTGTATTAGAATTTAATTTAAGCCTTAATATTTAATAATATTTAGAAAAGGCTTCAAAATTGTAAAAATATTCAACTTAATTAAAACTTTAAACTAACAAAAGTATAAACTAAAACTTCTACCTCACTTTTTTAAAAATAATTTAAACCCATCATTAGTGTCATGTAATCCAGTCAAAAATTATGGTTGCTCCACTTTGTCATCAATAATGAGAAAGGTTCTTCACTTATTATAAAGATTCTCTATATACTGCTTAACAGCAGTAACTTTCTATTTGATCATACTAGATATAGTTTCATCATCCATATCATGCTTAGAGCAGGTCTATTTATCTTCTTAAAATGACTCACTGCTCTTAATAGATGCCTTTTACTTGTATCTTGGTTGAAACTTCAAAAGCACACTCTTGGCAGAATCCATCTTCACATATGACTTTTTGAACCTAGTTAAAACCTCCATTTTTCCTTCTCATCCCTTATACACTAGAAACCACAGATCAAATGACTTAAAAAAAGAAATTGCATAAATGAACAAAGTTAAAGATTCTTGCACTGATTCTTACCTTAACTTTATTTTGCATTAGTTCTTCAACTATATAGGAATTAATAAGAGATTTATATATAAAAAAAGAATTGAAGACCTTAGAACCTGATTCACAAACCTTAACCAACATAAAAACAATAAGACACTGAAATTGAATAAAGAAACAATAAATTCAGGCTCATATTATAAGAAATTGATCAAAAAACTTAGAAAGAAAAATAAAGAAATCATATTACTGGAGATTTATGTTGAGAAGAACTAGAAAAAATTTAAAAAAAGTGTTAATACATATGTGAGTTGGAGTAAGAGAATAAGGTAATAATAACACTAATGTGTGTTTGTGTGTGTGTGTGTGTATCTGTGTGTATGTGTGAGAGAGAGAGATAGGTAATGATTTGTGAAGAAAAGCTCTATGAAGATTATAAATTAAAATTAAGTTTCAACCTTGAACCACTTGACATCAACAAACTTTATGTTGTTACAAGTTAAAAGTTTCAAGAATAGGCACCCGATAGTTCTAAATTGATTGAACCTCTCCATCTATTTGAGATGAATGAATCATATATCGATGTCCCACTTTAGTTGCTCAAGAGTAGTTAGGCTCTACATTGATTTTTGTATACCTTCTCAAAATAATACCATATTTGACAATACAATATACTCATAATTAGAATACATTCGTACTTTATGATCAAACTTTAATTTTATACCTTGTTTTTTATCTGGCAACTACGCTGACTTGTTCAATCATCATCATTATCATCATCATCATCATCACATCCTGAAGTCCTGCAATGAAGCAAGGTTTGGGGGGCCTGTTAGTATGCAACCTTACCACTACATTGTAGAGAGGCTGTTTCCAGTAGGCCCACATGCATATATGACAGGATAATAGTGATATAGGTTAAAAAGAATGAATCCATATAAATACCTGATGATGACCATAATCTGCTATTACTTCTCACCTTGCAAAGACGAGCTTTTCTCGTTGCTAGTTGCACTATGAGTCTTCCCTGATCAGTGCCTTGAGAATGTGGCAATCCAACGGTTTTATACATCCATCGCAGGAATCTGCCCCTACATTTGAAAAAAAAACTCCCTTGGCGGTAGGGATAAGGCGCGAGGGCTCTATGGTATGTCGTTTACCCTTATCCTATTACGCCAGACTTTTCTAATTCTATCCACTGCGGCGATGAGGGCCAACTCTGACATATGTCTCTTGATCACCTCCCTCCAGTTCTTGTAAGGCCTCCCTTTTCTCCTCTTGTAGTCACTAAGGTTTATTCTCTCGCCCCATCGAACTAGAGCATCAGAGGGCATCCTACTCACATGCCTAAACCTCCTAAGCCTTTTCTCTCTCAACTTGTCTGCGATACTAGCCACCTGTAGCTTGACTCTCACTACCCTATTTTGCACCCTATCTCTTTTTGTAACGTCACACATCCACCTAAGTATTCGCATTTCTGCTACTAACAACTGTCGTGTATGTCTACACTTAGTAGGCCAGCACTCTGCACTATATAACATGGTTGGCAGAATTACCATTCTATAGAACTTCCCTTTTAGTCTTATAAAGACATTTTTATCATAGAGAACACCTGACGCATTCCATCATTTGACCCACCAAGAACTAATACGATGTACTATATCGTTAACAATATTACCATCTATCTGAATGATGGATCCTAAGTATTTAAAACTCGATTTCTATGGTACGATCTCAGTACCAATTGCTACCGCCGCCTCGTGTACCATTTGACTACCTGAAAAGGGGCATTCTAAATAGTCTGTCTTGGACCTGGTCATTCGAAAACCTTTCGATTCTAACACTTCTCTCCAACGTTCTGACTTGGCATTGACCACCTCCTTAGTCTCGTCCACTAGGATAATATTGTCCGCAAATAACATATACCAAGGTACTTCTCCTTGAATATATTTAGTAAGTTCATCTAACACTAATGTGAACAAAAAAGGGTTTAAAATCGAGCCTTGGTGTAGTCCAATACCAATAGAGAACGCCTCCATATCACCTCTAATCGTCCTTACACTAGTCAATGCTCCTTCATACATATCTTTAAACATATATGTAAATAAATCTCCAACAGACGAGGCTATAAGGTACATATTTTAATCTATTAATACCATGAAAGAGGAAGAGGGCTTTCCAATATCTGTATATACTATTGTTGGAAAAGTTGTTGAGTGAATAGATACAACCTTGAGTTCTTCACTTCTATATTATTCATACACTTGCTAACTTCTTGTCTAGAGTTCTAATATGTAATGAATTAGAAATGATTACACAAATGAGCTTCTTTGTAAAAGATGAAGAAGAGATTGAAATGGGTGCGACAAATCAAAACTTGAGCAGCAGTTAGATTCATACTTCTCAAAAAAGCTTAGTAATTAGTAAATTACTCTTTTATTCATTACAATATTAAATTACATAACTTTTCTTTGAATATTTTTATTATTTAAAAAATTCTTATATTCCTATAATAACTATTTGTCCGATGAATAATTGAGTCTTTTTTAAAGAAGTATAAATATTTTTTGACGTCTGAGTTAAAATTTAAAATTCCTCCTTTACTAAATTTATCTCTTGCCTTTTTCCCAATGAAAAGATCGGTTAAGATCATGACCGTAGCACATGGATGGATGCGGCTTGTAATTACTGCCATGATTATCTCAATGCACATAATCTGAAATTCGGGCTTGAAAAGTAGTAGACAGGAAGTGAGTCGAGGGGACAGGACTTCCCAGTGGGGGAAGACGGCAAGTATTAATTCCTATACTCGGCAGCTTCTTTTGAAACTTAGTCCAGTATATTAACTTTTGTCATAAAATGAAGTAAAATAGTAGATAATGCAATAAAAGTTTGTAATCGTTATGGGTTGAATCGAGTTTTTCATGTTCGGCTCGTCAATACATGTATAAAGATTAAGGGTCAAATCTATAAGATGTTAATTAGAAATGGTTATACCAAATTCAAGAGCATTGATCTCCTAAACTTCGATTAAGTTTTTTTCTTTTTCATCAACTTGTGAACATGAAAAAAGCTGACAACTTGCCATGACCTGAATTAATCCATTCGATTATTGGTTAAAGAGGTGTCAAATCCTTCCAATGAAACGCAAATCAGAATAATGTGCTACACTGACAGTTTTCTAAGTTGCAGCCATAGCCATAATCAAACAATATGTTCAACAAGGATATCTACCACGCCATCTTCCAACGCACCAACTCCAAATCACGCCACACTTTCACAAGCTGCTCAGAATACGCTATTATTCACTCTTCTTCCATGTGTGCCATCAATCAAATTAGTATATATATATATTTCCCTCTCGACCATTTTCTTTAGCCGGCTGAGTATATATATATACACTCAAGTTCTTGTATTCCATTCTTAACTATTCTCTGCTAATTAAGTACTGACAATACTCTTGACATTAAGAGTTACGATCATACATATAAATATATATATCATCATAATCATCATCCGATACGTACAAGACTCCCATGGCGTCCACTGATAAGCCCGACCCTGAAGTCACAAGATCCTCAACACCGGTACGCCCGCCTCCGAAGTCCCTGCCAATTCTTTACCTTACCAACACCTTTGTGCTTGATGCTGCTCTCAGGGCCCTATTGTTTGCGGCCACATTAGTTGCTGTTGTGGTCATGGTTAGTTCCAAGCAAACCAAGATAACTCGCGTGCAAGGCTACAAAGTTTCTGTAGATGCTAAGTTCGATCAGTCGCCAGCCTTCATGTAAGTTAAATATTACCCACATGCATCCAAAATCTTCTCCGATAACTATCTTAATTTGGTGGCTGATTTCATTATTAATATTTGTGGCTCCATTCCAGAAACAACCAGTTAGATGTTTTCACAATATATATAAGACTCTGCATCATGCCTTTGAAATCTTGTATATATCTGCATATCAGTTTATTTTCCTTCCATGGAATTTACTGCAAGAATAGAGGTCAACAAAAAAGAGTGACAAAATACTAATTATGTTAATATGTTTTTATTTCATCTCCTTGTTTATGGTTGCAATAATGATTTAGTAAAAGTAAAAAAGAAAAGCTGTCAATTTAAAAAAAGCTAGTGAAGCTTTTCCTTTTTGTCAAAACTCTCCCAAAAGGAGTCCCTCAGATTTAAAGTATTCTTGTTGCTTTTTTCTTTCTTTTGCGGCTTGTTAAGAAGTTAATGAGATTCCGAGTGTACAATTATAGTTGGCGGCCTTTTCATATTATAATACTCCTTCTTGGACCAGCCCCATTGAATTTGGAACCTCAAAAGTTGTTTAGTTGAAAATTCGTGCTTTATGATGAATGGGGTCACGTACTCTTATCTTCTTAGTTACTTCAATAAATTACAGCAAGATCTCAACGACATTGGGGTTCTTTTCCGTTCATGCATTAGCAGTTCATTTCGACGTATTCATATCTGATTTGTTGACACTTTTTATGGATCATTCCTAACAAGGAACTGGAAAAATGCCGTATGTGTTAAAAATGATAGCCAATAATTTTACCCCAAGAGATAATCTTTGATAGTCTTTTAAGGGACTAGAGCTCAAAGCTTTAAAGATTGGAACAGGGAAACGGATGCCAGTAAATTGCAAGATTTCCTGATGAGTTATTATTAGATACGTCTGAATATCGGCTGTGCACAGTATAATTCTCTGATGGGGCTCATGAAATGTATCCTTAGTTAATATAAGCAGAAGTTTTAATTATGTAGACCGCTACTATATAAGATTGTTAATTAATCTTTGTGACAATGAAACTTGCCTCTCGTCGCATATGACAAGTTTGCTGGAAATACTAAGGGGTGAACGTCACAGGAAATGAACGTTATTAATTATTAAACAACCTAACTGTCACGCTAAGTTCATTTTGTTGACTAGTAGTAGCAGTAACGAATGGATAACGATAAAGAGCAAATTGACCGTTCTTTATGACTCTTTAGCTGATTGTTGTTTTTCTTGTGGCTAGACATTGATTGCCCATCTATCTAATTAATGGTTTGACTATTGCAGATACTTTGTTGTTGTGATGTCCATTGCTTGCCTGTACAGTATGATTACAGGGTTAGCCTCATTTGGTGTACTCCGCTTCAAACCAGCCTATGAAACAAAGTTCTTACTCCATGCTGCCTTCTGGGATGTGGTAATTTTTTCACATATGCATGCTCTTTATATCTTTCATTGTCACCGTTGTAATTAACAACAATCGATGTTATATAATAGAGCCAACTTATGATTTAACAATTCTGTGTAATGTGAGGCAGATAATGTTGGGATTAGTAGTCTCAGCCACCGGTGCGACGGCTGGAGTTGCGTATATTGGTCTGAAAGGGAACAAGCACACAAGATGGAATAAAATTTGTGATGTTTACGACAAGTTCTGTCGTCACATTGGAAGCTCCGTTGGTGTCTCACTATTTGCCTCAGTTCTACTCATTTTGCTTATCATGCTCTCTGTCCTGTCCATTCATCACCGTCGTCGAGAGTAGGGCCATAACAAATCTAGTTGATCAGTGTCTGGCATTGCCACCTCGCGATTAGAAATTGTGCATGTCATTGTCTAGTTGATTATGTTGGATAATTTGACATTTCCAGACTACTATTAATTCTATTTTTTGTGGTATTTCAATAACTTATCGGTTAAGTTATATAATATGATTCAGATAAAGATAAGAAAGTGGTTCAATAAATAATTTAAGACAATGGATCGAAGTCTAGGAAAAAAATAGATCCTAATTAGTGTAGATCGAACTCATATCGGGTCTGTGATGGAAAACCCTTATATGGAAGTTATAAATAAAGGTTAAGATCTTCTTTAGTTGCTTATATCATTCGTAAACATATGAATTTTTTTATTCGTTAAGAGTGCTTACATTTTAAAAAACTGTAGAAAGACGTTAACCAAAAGTCGGTGAGCAATTCCCGTAATGGTCCTAGAAGATCAGAGCTTAATTTGGACACAAAAACTGCTTCGAAAGTTAGAATAGAACCGAAATTAGGTATTTCACATTTCCTTCATTTATTTCCCTTTTATAAATGATCCAGGACATGTAATAATGTTCATGTTATGTGTTAAACGTGGTATCAAAGCGGTTACAAGATCGGGTGCTTAAAAACAAAGGTTTTTTCGGTTTTCATCCTTTAGGGTTTTTAGTTGTTTCTGATCTGTTTTTGGGTTTTTGATCGTCTATGGATCCGTGAAAGCAGAGTACATGAAGCTAGCTATGAAAAATGAGTCAAAAAGGGTTAGAAAGTACAAAAAATGAGCTCTGAAATTGTAAAAAATTGCCTTCCCCATCAAAAGGTGATTGCATTGTTAGGAGCATGCACCACACGCTGACGATGCTACGGTAACTGCTCGAGGGCAACATACGTGCCAATTGCATCCTCCCACACTACGCCACAGGGTTACGGATGTGTGTGGAGTGCACAGCGCACGTGGCCCTCTCTCTTATGGGTGAGGGGCCGGTCGGCACATACGCCTCACTCACCCGCACCAGTCCCGACACGTGGACGCAAGGATGAGGACATGTGGTGACATGTGCATTGCACAAGCCATACAATAGAGGCACATTTGTGTGTGGGTGCACACCGCAATTGCCGGACACACTTGTAGCTCGTCGACTGTGCACGCATGCAGTGCACGCCCCTCTAGCCCACTTATAATGGTGAAGTCGAGTTGACGTCAGTGCTACAACGTTGTTGATGTCAACACCTAAAACAATGAAAAATTTTAGAATTCCCGTAAGGGTGTCCAGGGTCCTTTTAGGTCATTTTCCATGTTGAGGGAATTTTTAAAATGATTTTTCAATTTTTCTAGATTAATTACGTTGGTAAATTGATTCTGAAAAAGGTTTTAAAGCTTTTTAAAGCTAAATTTGAGCGAATTTTCATGCTTCAAATTGCCCATAAGGGAGATACTTTAGGTTTTTTTTCTCGTGTGATAGATTCAATATTCTGGAAAGTACAATAGCCACTCTGAATGAGATTTTTTGAAATAAAAGTCTTCAATAAAGTTTAAAGACAATGTTTTCAACATCAGTATGTGATTATTTCACTGTGCATTTGGTTTTTTGCATATATAGCTGATTTTCACATACAATATGCTCATATAGAATATGAGGATAATATAAGGATGTATCCCATGTGTTTGTGGTCTTTTTGGATAGTGGTGAGATTGTAGTCACCACATTGGCCTTTCAAGTCAGTGTTGAATCTTATAGTTTGCATGTTAGGGGTGTCTTTGGTCTCATATTTGGTTATTCTATCCACAAGTGTTGGTCTTACATGAGGTTTTGAGATATATATAAAGGCATTAGATGAAGGAAAGTGGTTGCTTGAATGATCTATTCATCTACAGGTGATAGGATTATGAGAGTTGATAGTTTGTACTCTGATCGCTTTATGTGGAGGTCTAATTGCATATATTATATATTCATCCCAAGGATGTTTTATAATATATGTAATCAGATTCTTAGTATAGATACTGTTTTAATGCTTTAAGTATCGCTATTATCCTGCATTTATACTAATCTTTACATTGTCTTTCTATTTTGTAGCCACCTTTTCTGTAAACAACAATGTTGTCACAATTGAGACCTTGACCGGTTTCAATTTTAAGAAGTAGAAGAAGGATGTTGAGTTTGCCCTAAAGATGGCCGACATCAACATGGCAATGTTAATTTAGAGACCTTCTCCATTTACTGATGTCAGCTCAGAAGCTAAAAAGGCAACTATGGCAGTTTAGGAATGGTCAATAGGATGTGTTATTTGATCGTCAAGAGATCGATCCCGGATCATCTGCTGGATAGATTATCAGAAACAATCATAGAAAAGGAGTTCATGGATAGTATTTTCCACTGGTACAAGATGTCTTCCCATACAGAGCAGAGCACCTTGATTAAAAAGCTATTTTCTATAAGGTACACAAAAGAACGAGGCGTCAGAGAGTATATCATTGATATATGTTTAAATTGTGACTTATGTGGTATCCTACACTTGGTGATTAATGTCTTAGAAATGCTTAAGATACTCACTTTAACTCATATGTGATTTTAGGTATAATTTGGAAGCAAAGAAATTAAAGTGAGTCGAAAGCACTACATCTGGGTCATTTTCTGAAGAATCACAATCTTTTGTCGTCATAGAGCAAGAATGATAAATATTGAAGCAAGTAATTAATGCCAAGAAAAATGAGACATGTCTAAAAAATATAAAGAAGATTAAAGATGAAACAAGTTAAGTGAAGAAATTAGCCAAAACGACAGCATTATGAGCAGTAGGAGGACATGCATTAAATGCATGCGTGCGCTATGTTAAACGTAGCGTTGAGGAGGAAGGTTTTAAGGTGAGCAATAAGTTGGACCGAAAACCATAAAGCTTTAATTGTCCCATCAATAAAACAATGCAGCGCAGGTGGCAGAGGGGAGTGGGCGTGAAGGCTTGGTGGCTAGAGAAATTGGAGAAGACTGCGGTGCAGGCATGAAGAGAGGGGAAGCGTGAACAGTAGGGGTAGACCAAAAACTCCCATCTTAATTCATCACATCTTGAAATAGTGAAGAGGCTACAGTGGAGCATATGAAGAAGATGACCAACGATTGGAGCATGAAAATAGAGATGGAAGGCTAGTCTTCTGATGTCGGTTCAACGGGAATATCGACGTCAAGTCACGGTTAAGCTATTTTTATCATTTTAAGTTTGTAATTATTTTTTCAGATTGTTGTGTTGTTGGTATTGACTTGATTGGTTTTGCAATGAATGATCTTAATATGTTATTTTGATTGGTTTATTTCAAACCTAATGCTAAAACATTGAATGTAATCCGTAATCGTTACTTTTGATGTTTTTTGGTAGCATCTAATGAACGTTAATCGTTAGGAATAGCATAACTTTGGTTAGATAACCCGAACGTGTGAAGTTACTACCTATATTGATCGTTTTCCAATTCATAATGCTACTGCCAAATTGAATCTAAAGATTATGTCCTAGCTTAGTCAGTAGTTAGGTTTAATTAATGATCTTATCTTAATTAAACACAACCTAAAGAAAAATCAAGATTTATAGAGTGTTTTGTTAGTCTCGAATCAATAATCCGAAAAGAGTTGTAAAAACATTAGAATGATGGAATATACTTGATTATGTTTAGGTCGAGATTAACCCTAGATCTGGACCTTACTTATATTCGACACTTTTCTCATTTTCGATTGTTTGTTTTAATTTTTTTTTATGGTTTACTTTTCCTTTAATTTCTAAACTGTTTAAAATCCAACCCATATATTTTCCTTGCATCAATTAATTTTGTTACAAAAATTAACCAAACATTACCTATGGATTTGATCTCGACTCACCATAACTACAAATTTTAGTGTGCAGAGTCAGGTAAATTTTGCAGTGCACTTGACACACACTATCAAATTTTGGCGTCGTTGTCGGAGAATGTGGTAGCTTAATTTTTGAATTTGATTTTAGTTGGTGTTTTGTGAATATATTTGTTTATAATCGTTCTTTTTGTTACTTGTTAGTTTTTAATTGTCCATTAGTGTTGGTGCATGGTAGTGACCATATCTCCTTATAGAGAACTTAAAGAAATTTGATCCGGAGATAGAGAGAACATTGCAGAGATTGCATAAGGAAGCAAGGTCAAGGTCAACTTTGGTAGCTGAATTGGAATCAGAATCTGAATACACAATGGCAAATCCGAGAACTCTAAGGGAGTTGGCTGCACCCGATTTAACTCAAAGATCATTATGGATAACATTTCCACTAAACAGGTTTCCTTTGAGTTAAAATCCAGGTTAATTCATTTATTGCCTAACATTCATGGCCTTGCAAGTGAGGATGCACATAAGCATCTTAAGGAACTCGATGTGGTGTGTTTGGGCATGAAGCCTCATGGGGTGACCGACGAGAAGAACGGTTGAGGGCCTTCCCGTTCTCACTCAAAGATGCAGCAAAGGATTGTTAAGTTAAGAGGAATTCACGTTTATTAATTTTGGTGACAATCAAATAATAATAATATTAGAAATTGCTTGGTTCTTTGAAGATACACGAAGTAGAGCTTGATGCTGAAGATAAACTTAGAAGAGACAAATCTATAGCATTAAAGGCTGGTTAGAAAATCCCAAGACTCAAAGAAATAGAAGTTCATCATCAAAAGCATTAAAGATTGAAGAGGTCAAGAATGATGACACCAGTGAATCTGATCAAGATTCAAGTGAAAATGATGACGAATTATCTTTCATTTCAAGAAAAATTAGAAGGATGTGGAAAAAAAAAGCAAAAGGAAATAAAGATTTTTCTTTTAAGAAAAACAACAAAGATGAAGTTAAGAATGAGAATAGCTCTATCATTTGCTATGAGTGCAACAAACCAAGAAACTATAAGTCTGAATGTCCGTTGCTTAGAAGAAAACTGAAGAAGAATAAAGAAAATAAAAAGAGTATGATGGAAACTTGGGAAGATTTGGATTCATCCGAATCTTATTATGATTCAAAAGCATCAGTACAGGCAAATATATGCTTAATAGCCGAAAAAGAAGGTGACGAGGAGGTAACTTCTAACTTTAATGAACTCCAAGATGCATATTTAGAATTGTTAGAAGATTAACATATTATACTAAAGCTGCATAGATCATTAAAAAGAAAGTTTGTTGAAAACTTGAAGAACATAGAAGCTTTAGAAAAGGAAAACGTCTGCCTTAAGAAACAAGTAGACAATATGAAGAAAAAAGTAATTATAGATAGATATGAGAAAATTAGTCAGTTAAAACAAAGGATTAATTATCTCTTAGTTCACTTATCAACCTTTACTGAAAGTACGAAAAAAAATGAATAACATGATTGGAAAATATAGACACTTTAATGATAAGAGTGGTTTAGGGTTTACTAAAAGCAATACTCATTACAAAAAGAATTTTGTTCCTTATAGAAAGAATATCACTAGTCTTCTTATTATCATTCTATGAATAATTATAAGACTCTCCAAAGGACCCAAGAAAATCTGGGTACTTAAAACGAACATAATATCTACTGCAGATCTCCTTCCTTGGAAAAAGCAACCAGCACCAGTGGTATTTGGACAGTGGATGCTCGCGATATATAAAGGGAAGAAGGTTTATATTCTTAGATCTTCAAAATCAGAAGGGAGGATCAATAAGTTTTGGAGACAACCAACAGGGAAAAATAGTTGGAATCAGCAAAATCGATAGAAGTAATGATACTAATAATGAAGCCCTATCAGTACCCTTTGGTTGATAATGAAGATGTGTCACCATCAGATGCTACTCTAGTTAAAGTAGAAGATGTTCCTAAAAATTTTAGTCTGAAAAAGGACTGAAAATATAAATCTTCTCACCTAGAAAATCTGATTATAGTAGAAACTTCAGAAGGCGTGAGAACTAGATCTAAATTCAGAAGAGAAGCAAATGTAGCTTTTTTTTTTAAATAGAGCCTAAGAAAATTGATGAAGCTCTTCAGGATGAACCTTGGATTTTAGCCATGCAAGAGGAGCTGAACCAATTTAATAGGAATAAAGTTGGTCTTTAGTTCCCAGACCCTCCAAAAAGTCTATCATAGGAACCCGATAAGTTTCTAAGAATAAACTAGACGAGTCAGGTAGAATGAAAAGGTTTATGTAAAGCAACCTCCTGGTTTTGAAGTTTCTAAGAAACCATAATGTGTCTATAGACTTCATAAAGCTTTGTATGGTTTGAAATAAGCTCCTCAAGCTTGTTTTGAAAATTTGATGAAAAGTGAATTTGAGATGAGCATAACTGGTGAATTAAAATTCTTTCTTGATTTACAAATTAAGCAACCGAAGAAAAGATTTTTATTCATCAACAGAAGTATATCAAAGAACTGTTGGTTAAATACGAAATGGAAAAAGTGAAACCTATGTCAACTCTTATGCATCCTTCAAACCTTTTATCTGAGGATGAAGCAGATAAGAAGGTTGATCAAACCCTTTTTAAAGAAATTATTAGTTCTTTACTTTACCTTACATCAAGCAGACCTGATATTCTGTTTAGTGTCTGTTTGTGTGCTAGATTTCAAGCAGATCCTAGAGAATCTCACTATATTATTGTTAAAAGAATTTTGAGATATCTATTATGTTCTACTGATCTTTGCTTAATGGATAAGAAAGGTAAAGATTTCAGGTTAATTGGCTACTATGATGTTGATTATATTGGAGACAGGATTGATAGGAAGAGTACAAGTGGAGGTTGTCACTTTCTTGTCCATAATCTAGTTTCTTGGTCAAGTAAGAGGTAAAGTTCAATTGCTCTATCTACTGCAGAAGCTAAATATATATCAGCTGCAAGCTGTTGCTCACAGACATTATGGATCAAATATTAGTTAGAAGATTATTCAATATAAGAAGAACAGATCCCAATTTTCTGTGACAACACAAGTGTTATCAACCTATTGAAGAATTCAATACAACACTCAAGGCTAAAGTATATCAAAGTTAGGCATCATTTTCTATGAGACTATGTACAGAGGGGAATCGTTATTCTATAGTTTGTTGAGACAAATTCTTAATGGGCAGATATCTTCACTAAGCCTTTGAATGAAGAAAGATTCAAAGAAATCAGACGAAACTTGAATATGGTAGTGTTGAGTAACCAATCGTCTGACATGTCATAACCCAGATGATTTTCTTAGAAGGAAGGTAAAAAGTTGTAAGTTTTCAAGAGCACAGTAACTGTAAGTTACAGACGGTAATTTTTTTTAAGAGAAGGTATTAGAGGGAAATCCTCTCAAAAGGTTCACAACATCACCTACTCTAGAATATTCTTAAAATACTCTGAAATCGATTTTTGCAGAGCTCTCAACAAAACCTTTCATTACTCTGTTCTTGATATTAAGTTCTTTCTGTTTACATTCTCATCTTAAGATACTAACCTCATTACTTTGAGAAAAAATACATTTGTGTGTTTAGTTTCTATTGTCTACAGATTACAAATGGAGCAATCTATGATTTATGGAAGAATTGTTGATTTTGACTCCTTGAAGAAGAACTAGATAGATATTGAACTAGAAATTGATGCAGCAGGATGGAAAATTTTCTTTCAGGTTTGTGAAACAGTCTACCTAAATGAAGTATATGAGTTTTGGAAGAATGCAAAAGTAGTAGACGATACTTCAGTATCTCATAGTCTTTCTCAACCTATCAGAAAAGAGGATTTGAGAATGAAGGTGATTGAAGAATCAGTACCTGTTAGAAGCAGAAGCTCGATTATTATAAGAGAACCTGTGAAAAGGTTAGTCAAAGTACATTTTGAACTAATACCGATCAATAATCGATCAATACATCTTCTAAATCATGAAGAAAGAAGATTATATGGGATTCTGCGAGATGAAAAGACAGAACCATATCCATAGAAGATGTCCATGAATTGATATACTATTTATCCAGTCACAAATAGAACATTGATTAAGATTGTACCAGATATACAACCGAAAGCTTCACACATTGTACGCAATGAAGACAAAAGGAAACAGAAGATGTACCCTGAAGGAAAAACAGATGATTTTACAAAAGATCAGATACAGGCAGCGGTGAGGAATATAGATGAGGCATGTAATACAGCTCAATCAAGAGGAATCTATGTTTCACATCACATTTCAAAAGCATCAGGAAGTCATTGTGGCCGCTCCACCACAGATGCAACTTTTCAGGTAGTTGGAAGAATGACAAAAGGATAGTACATAACTATTAGGGTTGAAGGTATCAGTTTCAACTTAGAGACTTTTGCGCACCTAGTCATGCACTTTAGACCTTTAAGTTTTATATCTTCAATTAAAGATGTCCTATACCTTCTTGAAAAACCAATTCCAAAACTACCTAGACTTGATGACCTTAATCTCCTTGAAGGAAAACAATCTTTCAAACCTCCTGTTATCAAAATCATTGAATTAGATGTTTTACCTTCAGAAATACCTGTTGCTATAACCTTCTATCCATCAAGTACACCTCAACAAGTTCCTACTATTGTTGTGGATGAAGTTTGTCACTCACAGCCGCGGATTCAGGAAACCTTAGTTAAGGAGATTGAAGAAATTCATACTAAGGTTGATGATCTGAGTGACTCAGTGGGTGATCTATATGAGGAAGTGGCTTATCTATAATTTTCAATTGAAGAAGACCTCAAGTTAATCCGAACTGATGTGCAACAAATGTTTTCTGAAATCTTGAAACATCTTCAATAATGTTTTTGATTAATAATAAATAAGGGGAGAAGAGCAGTAGTAGAAGAAATTTAGCATATGGGGAGACCAGAGACAAGACAAGAAGATAGTAATGACTACAACTTTTTTGTCATATGTGTATTTTACATATGCATGTATCTTTTGTTGTCTTCTTATTCATTATCTGAATAATATTCGTTCAGTTACTTCTATCTTTCTAAAATTATGATTATTTGTTACCATCAAAAAGGGGAAGATTATTAAGTCAAGAGGACTTCACGTTTATTAATTTTGGTGACAATCAAATAATAATAATATTAGAAATAAATGAACTATTTTGATAAGTGTGTTAAGTGTGTAGAAAAACATAGAAGAAGTGGAAAATATAGAAGAAGCGAAAAAACAGAAAAGAAGTTAAAACACAGAAGAAGCGAAAAAAACACAAAAGAAGCGAAAAACATAGAAGAAGTGAAAACACAGAAGAAGCAGAAAAACAAAAAAGAAGTCAAAACAAAGAAGAAGTGGAAAAAACACAGAAGAAGTGGACAAACATAAAAGAAGTTAAAAACACAGAAGAAGCGGAAAACACAGAAGAAATGAAAAACATAGAAGAAGAGAAAAACACAGACGATACAAGTAGAAGATACTCTAGTACGTCGAACAGGTAGAGTTAGTTACAAAACTCAACTGAATAATGGTTTCTATAAGAAGAAAGAAGCAGTTATCAAGAATCAAGAAGCAGTTGGAGACTTAGGCTATAAATACTAGTCGTAGTCGAAGATTGAACAACCTTTTAGCATTCAAGTTTTTACTTACAAAGAAAAATTCTGTATTCAAAAGTGTGATACAAGAGAGAAAACTCTACTGTAACAAAAAGCTCACAATATCTTTCTAGTGAGAGAAAGAAAAGGCTAAGAGCCTGGAGAGGTTGAGATAGCAGAAAGAATACTTTGTGTAAGAGACCTGAAGAGGCTCTGGAAGGGAAGAAAGAATACTTGTAAAATTGTTGAAGTATAGTGAAATCTCAGACGAACTCTGAGGACTGGACGTAGCCTAAGGTTTGGGGTGAATCAATATAAAAATCGCATCGTCTATCTTCTAACCTTACACTTTATTTTCTCTTGTTCTTAGACAAGTATATAGAAGTTATTTGCGATTTAACTACATAACTATTTTTGTATAACATTTATGGTATTCATTTGATAGTTGGAAAAGTTTTTTTTAAGAAATATAAAAGTTTTTATATTCACAAAAAGAATACACAATTCAACCCCCCTTCTTGTGTATTTCGTATATTATATGTGAATTGTATATTAATGTGTGATTTACTTCAAGGATTGGCTATTTGACTTACCAGTAGGAAACGTGAATACTTGGTTGAAGATGAAGAGATTATTCTTGGAAAATATTTTTCAGCCTCAAAGACAACAAGTATTCGGAAGGAGATATGTAGTATTAAGCAACACAATGGAGAATCTCTTTACGAGTACTGGGAGAGATTCATTTAGTTATGTGCCAGTTGTTTATACCACAACATACCAGAGCAACTTCTCATCTAATATTTTTATGAAGGATTGCTGCCGATGGAGGGGAGTTTGGTTGATGCGGTCAATAGTGGGGCACTTTGTGAGAAGACTCCCATTGAAGCTAGAATATTACTTGAGCAGATAGCTGCTATCACCCAATAATTCAACACTCACAATGATGTTCGACGAGTAAATGAGGTAAGCACTTCATACATTGAACATCATTTAGATGAACTAACATCTTTTATGAGACAGATTGCAGTTAGACAGGCACAAGTGAAAGTGTGTAGGATATGTTTAAACATGAGTCATCTAACTGATGAGTGTTCAATGTTGCAAGAGGGGAGTATGGAGTACGTGAATGCTACAGGAGGGAACTTCCTGAACCAATACAACCCATACTCGCAGACGTATAACTCAGGTTGGAGGGATCATCCCAACTTGAGTTATGAAGAGAATTGACAACAAAAGTACTTCCAAAATCAGTTGCAAGGAGCACAAGGATTTCAACCAAGGCAACAAGGAGCATAGGGAGTTTCTTCTTCTAGTTCAGGTGCATCTTTAAAAGAACTTGTTAAGAATCTTACAGCTAACAATTTGCAACTTCAACAGGATATGCAGCAATTACAACAAAATACGTAGCAACAATTGCAACAATTTTGATAAGAGACAAAAACAAGAAAACAGAGCATGGAACATCAAATGGGTCAGATGGCAGTAAGGCTTAATCTCCTAGAATCGCAAGGTGGAGGAAAATTGCCATCACAACCTGGGGTGAACCCGAAGAATGTTAATGTCATAACCTTGAGGGGTGGAAAGGAGATTAAAGGTCCTAACAGAACCCCATCAAAGATTGCTATCGAGAAAGAGATTAAGAAGGAATTGGAAATGGAAGAAAATTTGTCATTGATTACAAAGGTTGTAACATCCCACCCTCAATTGGAAGGGTAAAATAGTAAATTTGACATAGGATGAAATAGATTTGGAGTGCATAGAACTGTTCATGCATAATAGGATTGGTCCACAGTCACATTTGTGCACATGGAATTACTGTGCATGCATACATGATATTC
>JANZLD010000236.1:37669366-37679770 GCA_026413575.1 Erythroxylum carthagenense
TGGACATTGGATAGTGCGATTGTATGTGAATGTATTTGGATTGAGGAATAAGAAAAGAAAAGAAGAAAAATTTATACAGGTTTTGAGAATTGTCTTAAGGTTTCCAATGCAATGAGTTTTTCTAAGTATATGTTTTCATATCCACTTTCGTTTGTCTCAGTATTTAATTGGCTTCGATTCCCCTTTCACTTTTGCATTCACTTCCGATTTGTGATTCGTTTCGCACTCAATTTGATTTCGCCCTATGTTCGTTTCTTTGTTTTGGTTCGATTGATATTCGTTCGGATTCGTATTCGCTTATGATTTTGCTTCCCCTTTGTCATTTACGTTCCGTTCGTTCAGTTTTGTTTATGATTTCTGTTTCCCCTTTTCGTTTTCCGGTTGGGATTCGGTTTCCGGATCGGGTCCCAACATTTATAAATGATTATTCCCACTATAGTTATGTGTTCTTGCTTAAGGAAAAGTATGAAATTCTTGATAAATTCAAGATGTTTAAGACTGAGGTTAAGAACTAGTTGAGAAAATCAATAAAGATTGTCAAAACTAACTAGATAAGGGAATACTATGACAGATATAGGGTTGTAGAACAATAAAAAGGTTCATTTGCCAGGTATTTGGAATCAGTTAAAACAGTGACCCAGTTTACTATGTCGAGTAGTTCTGAGCAAATGGTGTGGCCAAAAGGTGAAATTAAACCCTAAAGAACATGATGAGGTTAATATAAAGCATGACTAACCGACCCAAATACCTTTGGGGCGAAGCCACCAAGACGACATTATATATCTTAAATATAAGCCCAAGTAAGTCAGTGACTAAGATGCCTTTTGAAGTCTGGAAAGGGTGGAAACTAAGCCTTGCACACATTCGTGTGTGGGGTTGCCCTACTGAGGTACAATTATATAATCCTTATGATAGAAAATTGCAATCTCGTTCCACTCTTTGCTATCTAATAGGAAATCCCAACCACTCAAAGGGCTACATATTTTACTGTAGAGGAGGGGCCAAAATAGTGAAATCACAAACAGTTAAGTTTCTAGAATATGATGTCCATGATTAGAGTGAGCCCTCACACACTCTAGAAAATAGCAAGGCAGATACTACGATCATTTTGTATCCACAGCTCATACAGTCAGGTTCAATAGATCAAGGCCCGAGTACCATTTCTGAGTAGGCACAGGATCCTATACGTACTCAAGTAGAGGTTCAAGAGGTATAAGAACCTATGCAATTAAGTAGATCCACCAAAGAGATATGACTTGCTATCTTATCATATTACATAGTCTATTTGGGTCAATAAGATTATGATATAGGACATGTTGTGGATTCAGTTACTTTTACAGAAGCCATTTTTGGACCTCATGGAGGCTTATGGTGGGAAGTGATGAAGGATGAGATGCAATCTATGAGGCACAATAAGGTAGAGCTAGTTGATTTGCCTTAACATTTTAGGCCTGTTAGTTGTAAATAGCTATTTAAGACCAAAAAGGACACACAGGGTCAAGTTAAGCTGTTTAAGGCATGATTAGTTGCCAGGTAATTCACTTAGAGAGAAGAGTTGACTTCAATGTTACCTTCTCTCCTATATACTAGAAGGATGCATTTAGAGTGATTATGACAATAGTAGCTCATTATGACATAGAGCTATATCAATTGGACATTAAAACTGCTTTTCTAAATGATGACCTTTATGAGAAGGTCTATATGGAGCAACCTAAAGGATAGGATCAAGATACAACTAACAAAGTTTACAAGTTGACTAAATCAATATACAGTCTGAAACATGATTCCAGACAATAGTATCTAAAGTTTGTTAAGGTTTTGACCTCTTTCAACTTTGTGGAAAACAAAGTTGAAAGATGTTTATACTATAGGATTAGGGGGAGTAAGGTCATCTTCCTACTATTGTATGTGGATGATATATTGCTCACGTCAAATGACTTGACTATGTTGTATGAAGTTAAGCAACTTTTGACCAATCATTTTGACATAAAAGACCTGGGTGAAGCATCTTTTGTCCTTAGTATATAGATTCGCTAAGATAGATCTCAACACTAATTACCCTTTCATAAAGAGCATACATTGAGTGAGTGTTATAAAGGTTTAATATGGCTGACTGTAAACTTGTTGTAGCACCTATCTCTCATAGTAGAGAATATCTTTGGCACAGTTTGCAAAGAATTAAGTTAAGGGAGAATCTATAAGGAATGTTTCATATTCTAGTGTGGTTGGTAACCTGATGTACACCCAAATGTGCATTAGACATGGCATTGCATTTGTAATTGGACTATTGGGTCAATATCTGGCTAACCAAGGTGTAGACCATTGGAATGCAGTTAAGCGAGTGTTGAGATACCTAAAGGGTACCTAGGATTATACGTTGACATACAAGAATGTCAACGATTTAAACCTCATAAGGTATATAGATTGCGATTTTTCCATGTATCCAAATGATCACAAATCTACTTCAGGGTACATTTTTATGTTGATAGATGGTGCATTATTATGGAAGAGTCTCAAGTAGACACTAGTAACTTCCTCGACCGTGCATGTAGAGTTTTTTCCATGCTAAGAAGCTACTACACAAACGTTTTGACTTAGAAACTTGATTTTAGAGTTATCTGTGGTAGATTCGGTAGCTAGACCCATTCGGTTGTACTGTGATAATCTTTTTGCAGTGTTGTTTAGTAATAACAATAAGAATATCACAAGGTTTAAGCATTTAGAGGTCAAATACTTGACTATAATGGAGTTAATTCAGAAAGGTGATGTCGAAGTGGAACATATCAGAACTGAGATGATAGTTGATCTATTGATTAAAGGACTTCACCCACTAGTGTTTATTAAACATGTATCCAAGATGGCGTGTTAAGGTTTTCAAACAATAGTAGTTAGGGATCATTGTATTTACTCCTTATATGTTTATACATTTTGATGTATTATGACATTATGATTATTTATTAATATAGGTGATCATCTTTTTATCCTCAGTAATAATTGTTTTTGTGTATAGTCATAATACATATGAAAGTCTTAAGATTTGTGTCAATCTTAACCATTTTAAAGGTCATTAGACATATATACTGATTGACCTTAAGCCTACATCATTTAGACATATACAGTTTAAATTAGCGTTTAAACATGACATAGAAGGATATAAGTTCTCAATCCTATAAAGTTTTCTATAATGTAGTTTAGCATTCGGTTAGAGAGCATAAAAATTTTGTCTAATGTTGTTTAGCATTCAGTGAGAGAAAATAAGTTTTCTCTAATGTTATTTAGCATTTGTTAACAAAAAACTTGATTTCTCTGCTGCAATTTAACATATGAAATTTAGCATAAAGTTAAAAAAATTGAGACCTACAAATGAAGATGATACATATTAAATCATACATGTTTTATCCTAGTTTACCACACTCTATTTTCTCATTCATATTAGTAAAGTATTAGATATTCGTGATTATATTAGACTTATGTCACACATGTGTTTGATATTTTTCAATATTGAAAACATTGCAAGAAAGAATGTTAGACTTTCATTATTTTTGGATCAAATGTTTTTAACTTTTAAATTTGGTACCAATACAGTAGCATGACTTAACCGAGTTTTCAAACTGTTTTTAAATTTGAGTCAAAACTGTAGTTGATGATTGTCCAAAGGGGAGAATGTTGGATAATTTAAACAACCATTAATTGTATTTTTCGGTATTTCAATAACTTATCAGATAAGTTACGTAATCTGATCTAGATAAAGGTAATAAAGTGACCCAATAAACGATCTAAGCCAATGGGTCAAAGTATATGAGAAAAATGGATTTTGATTAGTATAAACCTAACTCATATCAAGCCTGTGATGGGGAAGCCCGATATGGAAGCTCTATATAAAAGTTAAGGTCTCTTGTAGTTGCTCAAATCATTCGTAAGCATACGGATTCTCTGATCCAATAAGAGCGTTTCCGTTTTGAGAAAACCGTAGAACTACGTTAACCACAAGTCGGTGAGCGATTTTCATGAAGGTCCCGGAATATCAGAGCTTATTTTCGGCACGAAAACCTGCTTCAAAAGTTGAAATGGAACTACAATCAGGTATTCCGCATTTTCTTCGTTTATTTCCCTTTCATGAATGATCTGCGACACGTAATAAGGTTCATGCTATGTGTTACATATTAGTCTTTGCTGTGATCGTGAATTTGTGAAGTTCATCTTTCACTCTCTATATTTCTATAAGCTTTGTTTGGATTATATAACCTAAAATGTGCTCATGTTTATTTTATTTGATAGTTAAATTCATTATGTAATAGAAAATTTGTGCAAATTAAGCTTTCAATTTAGTTATAAGCAATTCTACTGAGATATCAAGTTGACTTGCCTAATTTATTTGGAAACATGACATGATATTCAAAACATAAGCACGGTAAAATAGGAGATTTTAGGTCTCCACTACTGTATTCAAAATACGTGGTGGTGACGTAATTAGCATTAAATTAATTAATATGTCAAGACTTAATTCAGTCTATTGGTCGACAACACTCCATCTTCTTCACCGTCTCTTGCACTCCATCATATCCTTTTTTTTTTGGGTTAAATCATCCGGTATCTAACGTCACACGGGCAATCGACTAATCCGAATTCGAACTGTATTGGACCCTTGCAGGCGGCAAAGCTCTCCCTCACAAGTGCGGCTCTATTCCCAAGACTTGAAACCAAGACCTTGGTTAAGGATGGAAGAGCCCCAACCACTCTACCACAGCACTCGCGGGATTCCTACACTTTGTTAATATAATGCAACAAGGATCCTAGATTTAAGATCTTACTTGTCATGATTATTCTTTCGGTGTCCAATTGCTGTCATCATGCATATATTTTTCCTTCTGATCTCGAGGAGCAGTGTCCGGAAATTACAAGAATTTTCTCTTCGAGTTACCCATTGACCTAAACTTACAAATGATCTCTTGATGTGGCTTCCACTAATGATTGATGATTGTTTCAATCAGAGTAATACGTATATTTTTTATTGTCCAAGTTTTAGTTAATATCAATTGAGAATATGAAATTTTAATTGTTATTTTAAACTGTAGTAATATAATTAAAAATAAAGATTTGCCACATTATAAAATGTAACTTAATTTTATTAATTTTTAATTAAATTTTTATAATATTTCAAAATTTAAATTAAACCCTTTAAAATATTAGAATTGATCATGTATTTCATTTAAAATGTTGGCATTTCTTGTTTGCGCTCCGCGGTAACACTTTGTTCCTTTACCACTTTTCTTTACTTTATTATCTTCCAATTCTTAGTGGCAACACTTTTTTCCTTTACCACTTTTCTTTACTTATTATCTTCCTATTCTTATGTCAATAAGGGCCATTGCCGATTCTCAATTCAACATGAAGCAACAATCAACAATTAGTATACAGACCCTCCTTCCATTTGATATAGCCCTCAAGATCGCTTCTTATCTCGAGGTTCTTAATTTTTCGATTCCTGCTCTTGTTATATAACCGTTTCTTGTCACCATTCGTGAATTTTGGTTGTTGACAATTTCCATTCTTTTTGGGTATTAGGTACGCGACTTGTGTTCCTTGGGCAGTTGCTCTCGGTTTTGGAGGGAGTTATCTTTGTCGGAATGCATATGGGAGTCGCTTACTCTAGAAAGATGGCCTTTACTTGGTTTTCTTAACGACTCTTCCTCTTCTTCTTCCTCGGATCTTATTATAAAGGTATGCTATGTTTATTTTGTTATTTCTTGTTATCGGTTTTGTTGTTCTGTTGCTTGTGAGTTTTGCGTGAGAGAAATTAACAAACCCACTTGTTGTTTCCTAGAATTTTAGCGATCGTGTTGAATTTTTGTGAATTTGAAGGCAGTCCCTTTGAATGATTTTATCTGTAAATGGTCAAACGTCGTGCTTTTTTTCTGATCATGGCTGGTATAGAATCATTGGCAATTAATTTTAAGATTTATCTCACCCTGCAGTAATTAACAGGTGCAATTCTATATAGCTTTGGACTCTACCTGTAACTTTCATTCATTTCTCTGCATCGTTGACCGTATAAAACAACGTGAATTTGTAGATTTAACCAACAAACTGATGAGAAGATTAGTGTTGATGGCACCATTCATTGTGTATGTAGTTGATTGTTAGTGATGCCATTAATTTCCTTTTCTCCGGAATTGAAATATGATACTGACATAGGGCTGGAGGGAGACTTATGCTCGGGTTCTCAGAGAAAGGGGATGGAGGGAGCTGCATGTAAGGGTCCATAAAGAAATGGCTGGGAGAGCTGCCGCTGTCATTGAGTTTGTGGAACAGACTTCTCCATCTGAGCCACTTGAGGTTGCCGTTTATTACAAAGCGATTGAAGATTTACGCTCTATGCAGTTTGCATTCAAGGATATTGAGATGTTCCTTTTCAGGCCAAGGCTGACCGTGCTACTTAACTTGATTGACTTGCACTACTGCATTGTTTGCGTTAAAATTCCAGTAAACCCCCCTCTTCTCAGTAGTGCACACATAACTGACTTTTCCTTTATTCTCCCTAGAAGGATGTAGGAAAATTTAGCAAGTTTTGTGACGCTTTGGTGGATTCCCCTTGCTTTATTTGCATGTCTCATTAGCAAAACTGGCAGGCTAGGCATGTCATGGATGTTCTGCTGAATTGCAAAATTTCAGAGCGGCAAGTTTGTGTCAAATGGTGGAAGCTTGGTAGATTGTTTTATGGTTTCCGCATGAGGGATGAATGCCAATGTCGCTGTGTTTCTCTGGCAGATCTCGCAACAGACAAGGGAGATGATGTGCTGGGGATCCTCCGTCGAGGTGCAATTCATGAGGTCTTGCGTGTTGAAATCTCCATTTCAATTCCCACCTCCGCTGCTTGGTCTTGTCAAAGCAATTAGAGGCAAGATTACGAATAGGAACTATAATTAGTATGCATACTGTTTATTCTAATGGAGGAAAATAGGTCTTTGGGCTTCTTCTAAGATAGCATCCCAGAAGATAACTTTTACAGGTTCCATTTGCCTTCACTCTCTCTATGATTGTAATTAGTGGCATTATATAATGTTGATGGTAGTAATCCCAGTTCGCACACACATATGGCGTTGGCATGGGACTGATCAAAGTGCATGTAAGTGGTGCATATTCGGGTGGAACAATGGTCAATTATAAAACGAAGGTATTTAATTAACGCTAGTTAATGAAGATCCTAATTACACTTAGTCTTTGAGTTAATTACACTTTTTCACATAAGATCCTAATTTTTGAATATATCATATTTCCTAATAAAATTTAATTTTTGTTTCACTTAAATATTTTAATGTCACTCTCTATTAAAAAACTTAACAAAGAAGCAAGCATCTCTCTAGTATGATAATTGGATCAGTCACGGGGCTCTAATTCATAATCAGTTGGCTAGATTATTGCTAGGAAGGTTTTCTAAGAAGACTAAGCTTAAAGCGAAAATTAGAAATGATAGTTGGTTGTTTTCTTAAGAAAAACCAAGACTTTTGCCTATTCCATAATACAAAAGTCTCGGGGAGAATGATATATATTTATGAAATGGAGTTTTTGTATTAGAAATCACTAACAGGTCAGCTAAAAGGCTTATAGAGGGGGTAGTAATAAGAATAGGGTGGTGCTGCTTGATTTGGAGCAAGGCTCTCAAACTAAATGTCAATTTTTTCCTCTGGCTAGCTATATTGAATAGGCTCAGTACTGTGGATAGATTAAAATTCCTATCCTCTCCTAAGCAATGTGTTCTGTGCAATTTAGTGGAGGAGACCAGAGTTCATCTGTTCTTTGAGTGTGGTTTTGTCAAAGAAGTGCATATTAGAATCTCTAGTCTATGTGGCCGTGGAACTAGTCAATGCAGCCTCACAGATATCTTATTAGAGATATCCCAACTGTATATCTCTACATATGATAAGGAAATACTAATAGTAGCAATTGCAACTTGTCTCCAGGCTATTTGGAGAGAGGGAAAGAATAGAAGGTTTAAAGGATGCTCTAATAGCCTAATCTTTCTTATAAAACTCTCTACAACAAATATTAGGGAACAACTTACTATAACTTAGTTGGGACAACATAGTAGCAGAGGACTAGTTTTTACTTGAATATAGTCCTCAGGGGTTCTTTCTATTTAGGATTCAGTAAAGTAAATAGTACTTCTAAGCACAAATGTTCCCTAAGCAATTCAAGCAATTCAAGTTCGCTTAATAACCATCTCAAGACAATAGGGGAAAGAAAATTAGAAGGAATCTGACTCACCTTCGAGAGCTCCTGGGAGTACCTCTCTAGATCCACTGCATACCAGACGAGTTAATGAAGGAAGACTCCTGATATTCAACATGAAGCCTATTACCCTTGAAGAATGAGGAAACAAAACAAATAGTATCAAACATCCTACCTAAGACGTAAATCCTTTCGAGCAAGAGACAGATTGAAGAGAAGCTGCATCGCCATTGTTGCATCGCAATATCCAAAGCTCCCTACCCCAATTGAGTAATCGTTTCGAAGAATTGAGAAAGAAGAGAAGATATTTACCTTAATTATCTGTGAAACCCCATACTAGGGGTTAGAATATTAAGAAAATTCAGTACATTTTATGCTTTGCATATTTGAATATTTGCTTATTTGTGCATAAGCATTTTGGACATATACAATTGTTGTACATGCATTCATGACATTTTTCGGGTATAATTGAGTTGTTGAATGTGATTAAAAATGTGATTTGGCCATTTTGGTATATTTCGAATATTTTGGAATTTTTGGTGAATTTTAGAAAAGTATTGAAATTTTGGACCAATGCTAGTGTGACACGTGAACTAATTTAATATTAACAAATGACTTGCATGTGTGGTGACATGTGGTAGTCTTAATTGGATAACACATGAATTACATGCAAAGTATACACGTAGTTTAGGAAGGAAAGTTTCTGCAGCTCCTTTGTTTTGTCTCCACCGAAAAAACTGTCTTCCTTCTTGCTCATCCATTGTTTAAACACTTAACTTTTGCAATTTTGGTGTTATTGGCCCACCCACGTCACACATTGCGAGTCTTCTGCCATTTGAGGGTCTTGATTGTTACAAAATCTTTTTGTAATCCAACACCGAAATCTATTAGTTGCTCTCCCCATTTCTGGAAATTTTTGTTAAAGTGAGAAAAACTTAAGACAAATAAGTTTTATACATATTTTAATGTTTTAAATGGTTGCATGCATGAATGGTGTGTATTTTCATGTTTGTGGATTGCTGGATGCGTAATGGTGTTGATGCATGTGTGAGTGGTGAAAGAAGAAGCAAATTTGGTGATATGATTAACAAGATGAAGGGTTATAGTCATTGGAAAACGATATAGGCAGCATTTTACAGAATATACATCTGTATTTAGGGCATAACTTGATCTGTGAATATCCAAATTGGATGACGTTAGATTCAGATTAAACTAGAAAGATATATCTACAACTTTCATGAAGGAGTCAAATTTGATTTCTGTCACTAATTGTGTCAAAATTCAGCTTGAAGTGGAGTTTCTGAATTCTGCACTATTGTGAACAATATGTAGTATTTTGGGGATAACTTTCAAAATACTCAACTAAATTGCACAAAATTGGTGTCGTTAGAAACTTAAGACATAAAGGAACAATTATTTAGAAGAAAGTTTGGTCTAAATCCTTCGTTTTCATTGTAAAAATGATCGCGTAATAGTGACCCGAATGTCTGTTTTGGGAAGAGCTAGAAAAAAAAGGTAAGGTGAAGAAGAAGGATTCACAGGTCCAACGGAGTGTCGCACGATCGCGACTTCACTGGACAGCTCGAAACGTCGCGGTCGTGCATATGCACGATCACGACTTTGCAAGACCACCTGGAGTGTTGGGACCCGATCTCAAGATCGGACCCCAACTGGAAAAACGGAAACGAATACGATATAAAAGCAAATCGAATCAAGGAACTTATGGCGGAAGCAAAGTCATATACGAATCATACTTCGGATCGAATCAAATCCGAAGGCGAATCGAATAGCACAAAGCGGAAGCAAATCGAAACGAAACCAATTTCCGATATCCGAATCACAATTCGAAACAAAAACTGATCCCGACATCCGAGAACTCAAATAGCAAAGAAAACGTTTGCGTTGGTGTTGGACCCCGAATCCGGAGCCCAACTGATGTCGGATCCCGTTGCTGGAACCCAACTACTTAATCCTAAATTTTGAAACTTAATCATCTTGCCTTGTAGGGTTTATTTCATTTAACCCAAATTTCATATTGATTTCTCTTGTAATTCATAGTGTTATGACTCTTGCTTAATAGGTTCGGGAGTTTAAAATACCACGACGTCCTAACTTGGAATAAGCATAGATCTCAACTCCGATCTCGAAAACTTGCATACCTAGCCTCGTTGGAAA
>JANZLD010000236.1:37701190-37712978 GCA_026413575.1 Erythroxylum carthagenense
AGATTTTTCGCACAATAGTTTCTCTCAAGTATTGCTAAGCTCTAACTTTTGTAACTTTCGTAGCTTTTTGTAACTTGAGTGTGTGTAACTTTTTCAATCGACTTCGACTCATATTTATAGTCTTCGTCTTCAACTGCTTCTTGAATCTTGATTCTTGTTTCTTTCAAGAAACGGTTATTCAGTTAAGTTCTGTAACTAATTCAAACTGATTCTTGATTCGTCGTGGTTTGCTTCTGTCTGCTTTTCTGTGTTTGTTTTTCTTCCATCTGCTTTTCTTTGTCTGCTTTTCAAGTTAGCTTCGGTTTGCTTTTCTTTCATCTGCTTTTCTTCGTCTGCTTTTCTTTGTCTGCTTTTTAATATAGCTTCCGTCTGCTTTTCTTTCGTCTGCTTTTCAAGTTAGCTTCCGTCTACTTTTCTTTCGTTTGCTTTTCTAGTTAGCTTCTGTCTAGTTTTCTTCGTCTGCTTTTCAAGTTAGCTTTCGTCTACTTTTCTTTCATCTGTTTTTCATTATTATTTGTACTTCATCAAAATTATTTATGTAAAGTCATTTTGACTTAACACTAGGAAGGATAGCTGAATCAAGTAAGTGGTGGTTTTAGTTTTCTAGATGCTATAACTAATTCTGATGATGTAATAGTTAAAAATGAGTTCATACAGGAATTGTGAAAGTTGAGTAGTTTTGGTGTTAGTGAGGAGTTGATAATAATGTGCTGGAAACCTTATTGAACCATGATTTTTTATGATATTTTAACATTATAAAGGAATACATGCATGAGTAAGATATGTAGTTACGGTGAATAAAGGATGAAAGTATGGATATGTTATTTCTGCATATGTGAGGATCAACATGTCATAAGATAGTGTTGAAGTGAGTTTTGAGCTTGAAAAATCATTGAAACTGTGTTTAGGAAGGGTGTAGAAAATTCATGAAAATCGATGAACATATGCTCTGTTTTCTTTTTGTTTTGACTGTACATGTGTGAGTATGTTGAGTATGTGTAGAAATGAATTAACGTGAGTATAAGGATGAGGAATGAGGATGTGATGAGGTCGTGATATGGAGATGAAAAAAATGAAATTTTTTTGATGAAATGAAAGTGTAGAAGAAGGTGGAAAAATGCATAAGATGAATGTAAGATAGAGAAAAATGCAGAAACTGGAATTTGCATGAATGAGTATACGATTTTGAAGTTTATGATGCTTTTTGGAATTTTGATTTATTTGTGTTGGGATGAGCTGAGATGGAAGTAGAAAAGTTGGTTTAGGCATAAGTTGTATGAGTGGGAAAATCTGGAAAAAAAATGGAAGAAGAAGAAAAACTGGGTTTCGGTGAAGAAGAAGAAGATTTGCGTTTTAGAGAGAGAAGTGAAGAGGAGTTGCACCAAAGGTTACTGTAGAGAAACTATTTTGAACATCTTCCTGACATCCAAATGACTTAAAAATTAAACCAATACACTTCTAAGACATTGTTTTTCCTCTCCATAAAAATTTAGATTCATCTAAACTGATTTGAAAATGGATTGATTGAATCAAAGTGAGTGTATGTACTAGAATATTATAAATTGGAGATATTTTATTAAACATGGTTCTGTATTTTGTCCTTTAGGGTCTTGAAATTTAGCTTGAAAGTGAGTCTTAGCTTAAATTGTAGCACTATTAGGGATAAAAATCATGTCCTATTGTTATTGAATAAATTGTATTGATGTAAGCCAAATCAGCAAAGGTGTCTTCACAAAATTATAGTTTATTCTCTTATCTTTCAATTAATATAAAGTTTGTAATTTTTGGATATTGTAGTTAAGAGATATGGGTTGTACAACTTGAATGCATGATCATACTCTAGCCAAAATTTCAAATGTACTCAGTCTGTGGTATTATGGGCATAATTCATAGAATAATGAACCAAATTGAATGATTTTGGTGTCATTAGAAACTTAAGATACAGAGGAACAATTGTTTAGAAGAAAGTATTACAGGAATACATCATTTTCTTGATCTTATTGATTATGCAAAGTTTATCCGAATGGGACGCTTTCAGCAAAAGTTGGAATAGTGAATGAGTGTGTGAATTTTGGCACTATTGGAGTACATCAATTTGTTACAGAAATATACCCGAGAATTTGTCACTGCATATGTATGATACATGATACATTTATACGTGTGTTTACTCAATTACATAAGCAGTACAATAATATGAAATTGTGTTAATGTATACAGGAAAGCAAGTAGCATGGCCACATTTTGATATTGCCGGAACGTCAAAGCAATAGACTTAAGGAAGCAATTGTAACCTAAGATAGTCTCACTTTAATTTGATATAACATTATTGAATTGAAATTGATATATGATGAATATGTACTGATTGTGTATTGAATTTCGGACAATACTTGTCTGAGGTGTTTGATACATGTACATATTATTGGAAGTGCTACTTGTATATAAATAAGACTACCTAAATGATTCTCAACTAAAATTGACTAAATATTATGACTAACTGTATTGACCGAGATAAAGTGAATGAAAGTGATTGATTGTATTGAATGAATTTTGGCATGCATTTCATTTCAATACATATAATATAAAGGCAGTTGTGACTAATGTTGCTACTGACTGAAACTGCTACTAAAAAAAGATTAAAGCTCAAACGTATGTGGTTAGAGTCTAAGGCTCACTGTGATAAATGAGCCTGGTAATACAGGATACTAAAAAAGCACACAATCATAATAATGTAAAAACGAATATGGGTCTCATACATATAGCATTCACATATGATTTGAATTCATGGATTGATTTTATTGTAAAAATAAAACAATGAAATTATATTTGTAACAAATTTGGGGTTGGATAAATAAATTTTATTAATAAAGTTATAAAATGCCCTAAAAACCTCTCCAAAAGAACTGATCGTCACCTCCTCCATGCTTTTGGTGGATCTCACTAGAGCAAAGAGGATATTTTCAAGTCGATTTAGATGGGTGTTTTGCTTGCTTATTCCTTTTCTCTCCCTAGACCTCACCTTTTTTCTTGGTTGAAGCCGCCTGACCAATCCATCCATCCCACCCATTACACCAGTGATGAGAAAAATTTGTTAAACGTTGGAATTTGACGCAGGAATAAGTCAAGGTCTTAAACAATAGGCGGAAGTCTGTTTTATTTACTCGTAGTTTTGTGGCATCAATATTTTTGGTCGGCATGCTCTAGGCGAAAAAGGAGATGTTGAGCTGATGGTCCATTTAGGCGGGTTTACGTCAGCTCATCGATGTTTTTTTTTATAAAATTGGTAACGAGATGTTTTTTTTAAATTTTAATTATAAAAATATTTTTAAATTATTTATTTTTTAAATTAATTCTCATTCGAATTAAATAGTCCTTAAAAAAAGGTAAAAATTTAACTTTAAATTTTAAATAATTACATACAGAAAGACAGTTGAAATGTATAAGTTCATTTAAATCAGAATACCCTCTTCCCACTATTTTATTTGGATAACAGATAATTAGTTCCTCACCTCAAATTTAGGCTTAGAATTCGGTTTTTTACTTTGAAATAAATAATTTCCTTTAAAAGAAAAGCAACAGAGTCAGACACAGGTCCATCTCTGTTCTCTTTCCCTCCCTCAGCATTCCATCTTTACTACTGATGCAGTCCTTATCATTATAATAATAATAGTCAGATATGCTGCTCTTTATTTGACTGTCGTCTTTGGACAACTACAAATCATTGCTTCTCCCTCTTTACCTTTGTCTTAAAAGAAGCCATCCTCATCCCCATCCCAATACCTCTCTCCTCTTCTTCCTCCTTCTGTTTCTCTTTTTTTTTTTGTCTTTGTTGGAAAATATAATGTGGACTCCAAGCAGAGCAGGGAGTGATGGGGAATGAGAGATGGGGTGTGTGTTTGGGAAAGACGTAAAGAAGGCGGTTGGCGGGGAAAGGAGGGAGGGTGAGGAGGTTGGGGTTGATACTGCGGCGGGGGAAGTTAGAAACGGAGGAATTCCGAAGCATAATGGGGAGCAAAGTGAGAGACGAAGAGGGGAGAGGAGTAGGAGGTCGTCGAGACCGAATCCAAGGCTTAGTAATCCTCCAAACCATGTTCACGGCGAGCAGGTTGCTGCTGGTTGGCCTTCTTGGCTCTCTGCCGTCGCCGGTGAAGCTATAAATGGATGGACCCCTCGTCGTGCTGACACTTTTCAGAAGCTTGATAAAGTACTGTTTTTGTCTCTTTTTGTTTGATGGCTTCTGTCTATAGTTCTCATGTCTTTTCTGTTCAATAGTTATCAAAAATGGGCCACACAAACAATAGGAAATTTCTACAATTGGATACTCTGGCCATTCGTTTCGTTTAGTTCATAGAGAACATAGATGTCTTGAAGGGATACAAAATCAAGAATTTGGAATCAGGATTTAAATTAATATTTTTTCTGTTTGTTGATTTGATGTTCAGATTGGACAAGGTACATATAGTAACGTGTACAAAGCCAGGGATACTCTTACCGGGAAAATTGTTGCACTGAAGAAGGTGCGGTTTGACAATTTGGAGCCCGAGAGTGTAAAGTTCATGGCTCGGGAAATTTTGATATTGCGTCGCTTAGACCATCCCAATGTTATGAAATTGGAGGGTTTGGTTACTTCCAGGATGTCTTGCAGTTTATATCTTGTTTTAGAGTATATGGAGCATGATTTGGCTGGCCTTATAGCAAGTCCGAATATTAAGTTCACAGATGCTCAGGTGATGTACTTGTTTATCTTTCATGATTTTGTCCTTAGGGATTGAAATGTGTGTATTTGATTCTCAAATTTTGAGAATGTCTTGCAGGTCAAATGCTATATGCAGCAGTTGTTGTCTGGCCTTGAGCACTGTCACAATCATCATGTGCTTCATCGTGATATTAAAGGGTCAAATCTTCTTATTGGCAATGATGGAATTCTTAGGATTGCTGATTTTGGGTTGGCTTCCTTCTTTGATCCTAATCACAAGCAACCCATGACTAGTAGGGTGGTCACCTTGTGGTATCGACCCCCAGAACTTCTTTTGGGGGCCACTGACTATGGTGTTGGAATTGACCTATGGAGTGCTGGTTGCATTCTGGCTGAGTTATTATTTGGGAAGCCTATCATGCCCGGCCGTACAGAGGTAAGTTTTGATTTTTGATTGTTCAATTACTTAATTTCATCTATGATCATTTTTATTCTTCTCTCATAGATGCCTTGGTTGACCTGTTCATTATTCCAGCATATATATTATTTTTTGTTGCCTCTGCTTTCTACTCATTAACTGTTGAATATATTTAATATTTGGAAGGCGTTTGCTGATTGATACAATGATTATTTGCTTCCAATCAGTAATATAACATAATAATAAAATTCACTGATGAAGAAGGGTGATTGTTTGCCATGCATCCAGTGCACGTATACACCGTCGTCTTCTATACTTATATTGGTTGGCATAGTTAATTCAACAAAACTAGCATATCTTGTCATGATCCTGACAAAGCCTGGGTCTCATCAGTTTTCCCACTTTATTTGCTAAGACAATTGTCTTAATTAGAGGGCGAGTGGGAAACAGGGAGAACTGCTGAAATTAGTTATTGTAGTTTTTATTTTTTGTTGCTATATGTAGTTATTTAGTTCTTGATGCTGCTTTCTTATTGGCTGATTAGATGACAAAGAAAAGCACCTATTTAAGAGCTTGTATATTAGTTAATCTTTTTATGCTGAAATCTATCCTGTTGCATAGGTGGAGCAACTACATAAGATATTTAAATTGTGCGGGTCTCCTTCTGATGACTATTGGAAAAAGTTAAAGTTGCCACATGCAACTATATTTAAGCCTCAACAATCATACAAGCGATGTATACAAGAGACCTTCAAAGCATTTCCACCATCATCCCTGCCACTAATTGAAACCCTACTTGCAATTGACCCATCTGATCGCCAAACTGCTACTGTTGCATTAAGGAGTGAAGTTAGTTTCCTTCTTCACCAAACCCATTACTTTTTTCTCTTGTTGTTGAATTTTTGGTTTTATTTTGATGTTTGTAGACTGGAAAATAAATGCTGGAAAATGCTCATCTCTTGATGATATTGGAGCTGCAATATGCCATTCTATATTTAGATACCTAGAAATGACCTTATCACAAAGTGCTTTTCGCCTTTGCACTTTTTAGATTTGGTTTTGGCAAAATTTTTAAACAAGGAATCTAGTAGCATGAGTGTCTGCATAGGCTAATCTTCATTCTCAATTTTTGTGGTTTGGATACCTTGACCATGGTTACCTCTATAAACTTTTTTTAATATTACTGGTAGCTTAAGACTTTATTTTCCATTGCTATGGAGTATTGACATTTAGAAAATTCCATATTTTGAGACTCTATGTGGAAAACGTGCACACAAATTTTCAAGAATCATATAATTTCCAGAAAATATTTTTTAATGAAATCAAAGTGGGATCAACATGAAAGATTAGGCTCTTGTTTAAGCTTGCTTGAGTTGAACTTCTTTATTGGCTGGCTAATGGTTTTTCTAGGGCATTTTCTTTTTGAGCTTTATCTGGTTGACGGCTTAATTGAGAATGAAGTTTGGCTGTTATGACTGTTATCTATGCAAATGAGCAACGCAATTGTGTGTTGGGCTTTATATTAGAACCGTTGTTTTGGTTGTCGTTGTGGATGTGATTAGCTGGTTATAATTTTTAGAATTTTGCAGTTCTTCACTACCAAGCCATATGCTTGTGATCCTTCTAGTCTTCCAAAATATCCTCCTAGCAAAGAGATGGATGCCAAGTTACGTGATGAAGAAGCTAGAAGGTGGAATGGCTTTAATGCTCTGTTATCTCAACCCTTTATTTTTTTCTCAAGCAAAGACCTGTACATGAGTTTCTACATTCCTGATTCATTTCTCCAGTGTTCCTCTACGCCTTTGTGCTATCACTTAGGCAATTTATTACATCTCCGCCTTTGATTTAAGAAAAAATGGTATTGATTGCTGCAGATTGAGAGCTGCTGGAAAGACTCATGCTGATGGTGTGAAGGCTCGCCACCGTGACCGAGCTGTTAGAGGAATTCCTGCTGCAGAGGCCAATGCTGAACTGCAAGCTAATCTTGATGTATGTCTATTAAGCCACTTTCTTTTTGAACTTTTTTTTTCTTCTCTTTTTTGCTTCCATTTTACTTCAAGCCTTTACCTTCTAAATCTGCTCTATCTGAGTTGAAATCTGTTAAGCTTCTTTTGCTTTGTGGGACAACGAAAAATTGGATACGCGAGGAAAGAAATCAAGATTGATTAAGTTCAGCTTCATCAAATTCTTTTGGTTTGAGTGTTTCGGAGCTTAATCCTACTATATATTTGTTAAATCTCTGAACAGGCATAAGATTCTTTAATTTTGATCATTGTCCATGGGAATATGCTGTGTTTCTACTTTCTGACTCCAAGTTATGGTGTCAGGAGATGGCATTTCTTTGAATTTCAGTCCTTAAGATCATCTGTCATATGTCCACTGCTTTTTCTTAAGTAATGTATTGATGCATCTGCGTGAGAAAACTGCGTGCGTGTGAGAAAGCTATTATGACAAGACACTTTGATGTAAATAGGTTATGCAATTACCAAAAAAGAAGAAAGTAATACTTTTATTTTGGTAGTGTTGCATGGAGCAGAGTTATTTATTCTCTATCCAACTCCATATTTGTGGTGGACATAGAAGTCAAAAGAGTTGCATATCAAGAGGGGTGTTGATTTCTTTTCCATGTGTTTCCATGGAGTCATGGATGTTATTGTAGGTAGATATTATAGATAATTGGGCATAATATTACTCGATCATAATTTTACATATTTGTAAGCATTTATTTCTGAGTAACAACGTTGGAAGTACTCTTTTTGGAAAACATGGATAAGGCAGGGGGCTTGTGTGAATGTTAATGTGATTATTATTGGAATCATTTGGATTGATAGCATGAGACAGTCAATCTAAGCCCCAAGGTCATCAACCCAAGACTTTAACTACATTGATCTTTTGAGCATGAAATCCTCTGTTCACATTAGCCTGTTTCAACCATGTTTCCACTCCAATACTACGTCTTTTTTATGTATAATTAGATATAAAACATCGTATTGGGGCGGAAATAGGGTTGGACCAGGCTAATGAGAACAAAGGATCTGAACCCAACTTCTGATTGGACAATTTGTCTTGCCGTTAGGTTCACCTTTGTTGCTATCCTTGATCCATATAAAGCCTGCTGATTTTACCATGATGACGGTATTACCATATTCTCTTTTCCTGATACAGAGGCGGCGATTAATTACACATGCAAATGCAAAGAGTAAGAGTGAGAAATTTCCTCCTCCACACCAAGATGGAACACTTGGTTATCCTTTGGGCTCTGTACACATGGATCCAGTTTTTGATCCTCCTGAAGTCCCTTTCAGTTCTATGAATTTCTCTTATGCCAAAGCACCTATTCAGACTTGGTCAGGCCCATTGGTGGATCCAACTGCTGTAGGTGCTTCCAGGAGAAAAAGACAGAAAGAAAGAAATTCTGCGCGGGTTAACGACACAGAAGGCATGTAACATAACTTCTGCTTGTTCATGAGATCATTCTTGGGACTGGAAAATCTACTGGTCCGGTCTTTCTTGTATTTGTTCTGCAAAAGCCAGTTTAACTTGCAAGAATAGGTAAAAAACATTCTTATACCCATTTATCTTATTCCTTGTTCTATTATTTTGAATTGTGAGAAGATTTTCTGGAGTTGTATATGTTTTTGTTTTAATGTTGTGGAAACCTAGATTCAGGCTAGTAGAAAATTGATAAATTTGTATTTTGTGGTTTGTGTTTCAAAGGTATAATCAAATATTGTAGATTTGTCTTGTTTTACAAAATATGCTGAAAATTTTCTCTGCTGCTGTTTCCCTGTTCCATTCAATTAGATATCATGCTCCCATTAATTTTAACAAGTATGAAAAGTAGAGACCAAACCTTGGTAAGATAAATTTCTTTTTCAGTGACCTAAATGCAAAGAGATATGCACCAAGGATGTTGATTTTTTGTCTGGTTATTGTTCTGTCAGAACCTGTTGTTATTTTTTAAGTCCCTTGTCAAAGATGACTAAGCAGCTTATGCTATTATTGGATGTTAACAAGTCAACCCCTTTGTCCTGTCTTTGTAAGGACAAAACATTTCTTTCTACACAAAATTTACGCATGCGGAGAGATGTAAACGATTTATTAATAAGAGCAAAATGTGATTGAGGGAATATTGTATTGTTTGAGGTGTCCTTACCTTACCTATGATTGAAAGGCTTTTGAGTTTTAATGATTGAAAGCTCTTTTGGATGAGACCCTCTACGATGCAATTCAACACTGGTCTAATTTTCCCTTTTGAACCCCAAAACAGAAAAGATGATCAACACTCATTCTAGTTTCCAGATTCAACCGAGGCAACCAAAGCTTGGTTTGGTTGGGGAAGTTTAATTATCATCTGACATAACCGCGTATAGACATAGCTGTAATAAGAGCAGGAAAAATGCTCAGAGTAATGTCAACCTCTACAACAAGAGGGAAATCCGTGGCCCAGAAGAGATTGAAATTAATGGGATATCATGAACTACTTACGTTGATAAACTATTTCCTCGATATCCCTTATGGTAGTAGCTCCAAGCTGCGTTAAAATGGAGTACACTTCGCAGTCTTCACCAGTTCATAATAGAAAAGTTGACCCTTTTAGAAGCGTCACTTCTGCACTTATATGGTCTTGTCGATATCAACTCATAAAGTTCAAAAGTTAATGAATAGGAGATTGTATTAATTCTGGTTTTAGTATCGGTATTTACCAACATTAAATATTATTTTGGATTTTGTTTATTTTAGAAGTTAATAAATAATGTATTCCAAAGAAAACATCCAAGGTTTAACACAAGTTCAGCATGCAAGGTGGCCGACTAATATTTTTAAACAAGTATAAAGCGAAGCAACAAGTCAAGCAACTAGTTAATTAGATTATAAGATGTTTAGAGGTTGAAGTTGCTAGCTAATTTTGAAGAAAGCTTGAGATCCTTTTCTCTAGAGAGGATTATCTATTTGATCCAACCAAGGTTTACGAGTTTTAGGTTATGAAAATGCAGCTTAGTATTTGCAAACTTTCTTGCATTCCTGTCTTTCCAGAGAGAATAAATTATTTAGCCCAGAGCCACTCTAATTTGAGGATTATCATCCCTAGAAAGTTGAACTGGATTGGATGCCTTATATGATGATTTTCATTATCTTAGTTTCATTGTACAAGGGATTGCACGCTTGTGAACACTCAACTAAAACTCGCTAGCAAGTGAATGTTCAAAGAAAATGTGATCGATAGATTTTGGCGCTTGGTTGTATAGATTACACTGAGAATTCAGAATTACATTGCCCTTAATTATGTCCAGTGTACTAAGCTTGTTGTGAATGTCGAGCCAAAAAATAAACAAAACCTTAGGATCTTGATATTTTTTCCATACAGCCTAACCTTAGGGTGAAATGTCTTAGTAAATTCTGACAAGATTGATTAGTTTAGGAACTAGAGAAATGTCTTAGCCATTTTGTGTTATTTGTTATGGATGAATAAGGATTATAGGTAAGGATGTTAGCTCAAATGATATTACTCTTCTACCATCATAGGACCACACGCTCCCATTTATGAGGACTTTGACCTTGACACTGATAGAATAGACAATATGAAGCTATTGAATGAGGGCAACGGGTAAAGGGAAACATTCTTGCCCTAATTATCATACCATAACTAACAAGAATCACCGTTGTCTATCATCATTTTGATTTCATTCTGGTTTATGGATCCAAGTTTCAAAAGCTGCAATAAGGACTAAGAAGAGTCATTTCTTGGCTTAAAGCTCTAGTGGTTTTTTACCTCTTGAATTGTTTCCATGGATTCATCTCACCCAAAGTGAGTAAGGACCTGTGATAATTCTCCAGTTGTGCTTGGCAAGCAGGACTTTGTTCAATAAAGAAATAAAGGCATTCCCAATCCACTTTGTTCAATAAAGAAATAAAGGCATTCCCACAAGGATGCATATAATCCAACAGGATACTTACTCAAGGTCAAAAGAACTATACCCTATTACAAGGTATAACAACTATAGTAGAAATATCTAACTATCATTACAAACATCATAAACTTAGATCCAAACTACTAAGATATTGTAGGACCCTTTAATAATACTTGATAAGCATCAATTCACTATACATTTACATGTACCTTATATGTCAACTGATTCTTCAACAAAGTGTAAGCCTTTCATTACATTCCCTAGCTTCCTTGTAGAGAAAAATCTACTCTCTAATTTAAAGAATTGTTTTAGTCTAAACCTGTTGTAGCATCCCACTCCCGCAAGACCCAAACTCGACATCGAGGGTGATATCCGAGCCCGTGCCTCGCGAGGGAGGTATGCTAGAGCACTCAATGATAGTCCAAAATCTCAATATGCCATTTTTATTTTTGAAATACGAGAACGCGCGAAACACAGTAAACGATTTGGGTCCACTTTCATTCAAAATCATTTTCGATCATAACACAATTTCAGTAATCACATTACAAATACTGCATTAGCTAAATGGGACCCACTGAAATACAAAGTAATATTTTTGCGGAAATACAAATTTTACACAAACACCAGAATAACACAAATGCAGACGCGAACTGATCCCGACCTCAACCTCTGACTCGCATGCAGTGAACATACTCCCGTTTGTCTAATGGGGTACTCTTCAAATCCTAAAAAATAATTGCAATGTTGGGTGAGTTTGCGAACTCA
>JANZLD010000236.1:37762107-37807960 GCA_026413575.1 Erythroxylum carthagenense
GTTTTCCTTATTTATGAGGTCTTTCTATGGTCAGTTTTGGGTCCGCTATGCTTTATGGGTCCGAATGTTGGGCCTCGGAGACGGGGTCCAACAATTGGGATGTCATTTTATGTCTTATCAATGAGTTTCAATGTTGATGTAGCTTTTTTCAATTTTTGCTAAAATAAGGCAAAAGAAAAAAGAAACAGAAAAAAAAGAAAGAAAAATATGTTTAAATATAAGTATTAAGGAGGAAATTCATTTGTTTTGCAAAGTTATTCATGAGAAGTTTTTGCTCCTAAGTTGTATGGAATATGTGATTTGAGTATGATGCATATGAGGTAGATGTTGTTTTGAAGGATCACTCCTTATAGTTTCAATGTATTATTTATCATCAATTTTCATACGTGATCCATTTCAATTAGATATGTTTCATGTGGTTTGTAGAGTGAGAGCTTGAATTTGAGTTGTGAAACATAGTTTTTACATTCATTATAGCTAATTGTGCCTAGTTTTAAGTGAATGTTAGCTTTTGCGCTTAATATTACATTGACAGCTACTTTTGCTTCATTAGCTTTGTTGGCTTTTGTATTACTTTACCCAAATACATCTCACCTTGACCCTTGCCACATTACAACCTTAAAATGTCCTTTGATTCATGATTATGCATGTGAATCCTAGTGGTAGAGAAATGAAATGAGTGGAATGTCATGATCACGAATGGTGTATGAGTATACCCATGAATCTATCATATTTAAATACATTTCGTCCAAATTTACCTCTAGATTGCTCAGTTTTTAAAGGTAATGATTGTTGATTGGTCATGAGTAAAGGCATTGAGTGTTGATTTCTTTTCATGGTTTTGAAAGTTATTCCTCCTTTTTTTATGACTATCTATTGTTGGAAAATATGGAAAATAAGTAAACATTTTGGTTTGTGACTTTGATTTTATCATTTTTCCCAAGGATGGTCAAAAAGCTAAGTGTGGGGAAAAATTAATATGTGCTTAATTGATTGTACATTTATTCCATAACATTTAGTGGTTACTGATATGAAATGTTTAAGAAACTCATTTTGGTTCATATTTGATTTTGTGTACAATTTGGAAGCATAAGAGCTAAAAGTAAGTTAAAAGCACATTCTTTAAGTCATCCTCCTAATGTTCAAACTCAATTATCATTATGGAACAAGAAGGAGATAGATTAGGGTGAAGATGGGACAAGAAAATGGAAGAAAGTGAAGTTATGAAGATGATATGGAAGTTATACGGGTATGTAAGTTCACAAATTGGGCACATTTTATGACATACTCAATTGGATACACGGCCATGTATCTAAATGTGTGACTACCTAGTTCCCCAAATTTTAATATAAAATGAAATTTGAATAGAAATAATTCTAATTTCGAGGTGAAATCTAAGCTGAAGACACGTTTTGGGCATTTCTTTATTGAGTATTATGTTTCTTCTCTCTTAGGGATTGCTTACGTTATCCTATGTTTATTAAATTGGGTGCTGTGTAAGAATGATCTTAATTCTCTTTTAAATTGTTTTTACGTAAACCTATTAAGGATAACATAATCTCGGTTAAATCATTAGGGATAACGTAACCTCGGTTAAATAACTCGAGCTTATGTGATTGTTACTTTGATTAACCTGACTTCCTAACTCATAATACAACTATCCTATTAAATCTAGAGAGCTTATTCTAGGTTGTTCGATAGTTAGGTTTAGTTAAAGATCTTGTTTTAACTTAACATGACCTAAGGAAAAATTGGGGTTAGTAAATTGTTAACTTACGACTAATAGTTGCTAGGAGATGTATTAGAATAACAAGACATTGTAGTATGCTTATTTGTATGTAGACTAAGAGTAAATTGACGACCAAACTCCAAATCCTTTCATCACTTTTATCACTTTTTAATTGTTTTCTTTAATTTGCTCTCATTAGTTTAATTTCAATTTACTTTCTCATTTAAAACCAAATCAAAAACCACCCCACTATAACTTAAACACCATTTTTTTCATTTCAAAAGCTTTACACGCACTCTCTGTGGCATCGACCTAGACTTATCACTAGCTATAGTTTTAAGTTTAGTTATTTTTTGTAGAGTTATGACATGCTACCAACGACCTTAGACATGACACTGTTATAACCTATATAACTCTAAAGAATGAAATAATAAAGAACATAGCCTAGCCCATAATCATATACCAGTCCATATAACTCTTAAGAAAATAATTTGTGAAGACATAGCCTCGAACATAGGTGTATCCTAAATTATGTTTGTAAGGTTTTAATCATGCATCTCATACATAACATATATCAAATATACGCAGCAGAAAATAAAATGGAACCTCAAAAACTAGATCTACTCATACATATAGATATAGAAAACAAAAACATAAAATGTAAGATGTTTTCATAACTTTTCGATGATCTTCTTTGTTCTTTAATCTTCTCCATGTTGAGTTTTCGTAAACCACAATGATCAATGTAGACCATCTCTAATGAAAGTCCACACGAAGATAGAAAGATGAAACCTTAATATGAGACGGCTAGAATTCTTTCTTTGTGCTATCAAAGACAAGAACTCTTATGAGAGTTAGAGAGAAAAAAAGTGTGTATGAGAAATAAGCTTTCTTTTTCTTGTGACTTTCATAAGATGCATGAAAATTATCTCTATTTTCTACACCATTTGGCCTTCCATAACCTCCATCACTAATGGAGAGTTATGGGAAGTTAGTTAATGGTCATGAATAACATGCATTAATGGAAGTTATAGGAAGTTAATATCATGAATATCATGTATTAATGGAAGTTTTGGGAATTTAATGACCAAATTGGCAGTCAACAACACTTGTTTCTAATCCATTTCATGCAACGTTTTCCACCACGATCACATCACGATACAATCCCAAAACACTCTCTCATATCTTGAATCACAATTCAAGACTATTTTACTCATCCTTCAGATCTCTTATGCTTGTGACCCATTAGGGTTTCAGTTATATTGGTCACTTGAATTAACACTTAATATAAGTAAGTCAAGAGTGGTATCTAGCAACATGCCATGATCCTTAATTGATCGAAAAGTCAGTGGTTTGACCCTTCTATACTCAATATTGCCATGCAATTCATCCTTTCACCATCTATACCCCACTTAGTTTAGAGTATGGTCAAAGTGTTAACTCCCACTAGACTAACTACGTCACATCTAGTCCAAGTGATATTAGATCTTATCCTGAGGATCTCATTACTCTATATATCATTGAAGACTCTCTTTATGACACATATCTGCTCTGACCAGATACTCCCCAGTAATGATCCTGACAAGAGGCCGTGGGTATCATCTCCTTCTAGGAGGAGTGTTGAATCCTTTATTGGCTACTAAATTACCTCCAAATACCTTAAGATGTACCCAATCACCACCCTATGAGTAACCCTTGAAAGGTATAGATGAATGGAGTCAAAGCACAGAATCAGTATCTGAGGTATCCTTGAGCATATCAAGTCAAGGATACTTACATCATTGCTATGATAAGACTATCATTGACACTGAAATAGAATATCTATGTCATTGTCTCATAGTAGGTAAATCTATTGTACTTATTATCCCTAGTAACCATCCACATGTTAACTCTAAACAACTCATGTCTACAGCTTGATCCAATCAAGGAGTAAAACATGTGATAGTCTATCTGGATTAATGATATCCCATCTCATTAATCTTGTGACCAGGAAAAGTTTAGATACTAACATAATTACACATGTTAGGAATCTCATTATCATGATCTCATCATGATTTCCTCCATACTATGTTTTGTATCAAGGATTTCATTAAATTAATTTAAGATCAACATCAAATCTATAAATGCATGAACATCTAAATAATGAAAAATGCATTTATTAATCCTAAAATGATTTGGACAATAAATGCTAAAGGTGATTGCCTTTAGAGCACTTCTCTATCAAACTCTCACTTGCACTAAAGCCAATCGCCTTGATATCTAATACTATTGGCATGTACATATGACACAAAACTCTTTTGGAAAATAGGCTTAGTCAATGGATCAGCTATATTATGATCGGTGGGAACTCTCTCTATCTTGACATCATGTGCACCAATGTTTTCTCTAATTAAATGGTAGCACCTGAGTACATGTTTGGACTTCTGATGAGATCTCGATTCCTTGGTTGATAGCTCCATTGTTGTCATAATACAACTACACTGGGTCAGCGATGCTTAGAACCACACCAAGTTTCATGATAAAGTTATTAATCCAAACTGCTTCCTTTGCTGCTTCTAAAGTTGCAATGTACTTCGCCTCTGTCGTCAAATCTGTAGTTGTCTCTTGAGTAAAATTTTTCCAATTGACTGCACCATCATTCGGTGTGAATACATATCTGAACTAGGATCTGGAGTCATCCCTATCATATTAGAAGTTGTCATCAGTATACCTGGTTACCACAAGATCACCTTCTTCATATACCAAGAATACATCTTTAGTTTTTCTTAAGTACTTAAGGATATTCTTGACAGTCACCTAATGACCATCACTAGGGTCTGACTAGTATTTGCTTGTAACACTTAGAGCATATGATACATAGGGTCCAATATATAACATAGCATACATTATTAATCCTATAGCTGAAGCATAAGGAATCAAACTCTTATGAGTCCTCTCATCTTGTGTCTTTGGACACAGATTTATAGAGTGTAATCCCATGTACCATAGGAAGATAATCTCTTTTGGACTGCTCCATGCTAAACCTCTTTAGCATCTTGTCTATATATATAAACTGATAAAGACTAAGCAACCTCTTAGATCTATTTCTATAGATCCTTATCTCCAAAATATAAGTTGCTTCTCTAAGGTCTTTCATAGAGAAATTCTTAGCTAACCAAATTTTTACTGATTGCAAAGTTGAGACATCATTTCCTATTAGCAATACGTCATCTACATATAGTACAAGGAACATGATTGCACTCCCACTAACCTTCTTATACACACACGACTCATCCGAATTTTGTAAGAAACCAAACTCTTTGATTTTCTCATTAAATCAGATATTCCAATTCTTGGATGCTTGCTTCAGGTATATGGATTTCTAAAGCTTGCATACCTTTTCTCCATTTATGGATATGAAACCATCAATTTGTGTCATATACACATCCTCTGTTAGGTTTCCATTAAGGAAAGTCTTCTTCACATCCATTTGCCATATCTCATGATCATAATGAGTGGCTGGCAATGGCTATGATTATCCTAATGGATTTAAGCATAGCTACTAGGCTAAACGTTTCATCATAGTCAACACCTTACCTTTGACGATAACCATTAGTTATAAGCCTAGCTTTATAGGTAACAACATTACCCTTCATGTCAGTTTCCTTCTTGAAAACCCATTTGCACCCTATGGGTTTTATCCCTTCGAGTGGGTTAACCAAATTTCATATTTGATTTTCATACATGGAATCCATTTCAGATTTCATAGCTTGAAGCCATTTGTCAGATTATGAACTCTTCAAAGCTAGTAGGCTCATCATCTTTTATAAGCAATGTGTCGTTAAGTTCACTTATGAGAAATCCGTATCTCTTAGGAACATTACATATCCTACTTGACCTACAAACTTCTTGTGTGTCAAAAGGTTGAATTATTGTTTCATCTTTATGAACAATCATCTAGGGTCTAGGCAGTTGATCTGCATCTGTTTGAGGATCTTGAACTTCCACAAGTTTAATTTTGCTCCCATTGTCTTCTCTTAGAAGAAACTCTTTCTCTAAAAAGATAGCATGTTTTGAAACAAACACATTTTGTTTCGAAACATGGTCAAACTGATATCCTATAGTTTCCTTAGGATATCCTACAAACAGACACTTGTCAAATTTAGCTTCAAGCTTATCTGACTGAAGCTGACTTATATAAGTAGGACAACCCCAAACTTTCATATAAGAAAGATAGGGTTTCTTATTAGTCCATATCTCATATGGAGTAACATTAACTAATTTGAATGGGTTTAGCAAATTTACCAAAATATGCCTCACCATGTCTAGCAAGATTTGGATTCTCCTCTCAGCCACACCATTGTGTTATGGAGTGTAAGGTGGACTCCACTAGGACAATATTCCATCATCCCTAAGATAATCCAAAACTCTTGGCTTAAGGATTCACCACCTCGATCCGATCGAAGTGATTTAATTCTTTCTCAACTTCATTTCTGAATTCTTTGAACTGTTCATAGGCTTCAGACTTTTATCTCATAAGATACACATACCCATATTGAGAACGATCATCGATAAAGATAATAAAGTATACGAAACCACCTTTGGCATGTATGGACATCAAACTATATACATCAGTATGTATTAGGTCTAAAAATCATCAGACGCATTATGCTTTAAGGACTCAAGATAGACCTTATAGTTTCTCTTCCAGTAGCCACCCTTGCCATAGTGGAAGTAAGTTCCCTTTAAGGCAGTCTTCTTTGCTTTCTTGACACCTCCCTTAGGCTCTGTGGACTTCTTCTTCTTTTGGCTCTTTTTTTTTACTAGAAGAGTCCACCAGCATCACAACCTTGTCCTTGCGGACAGATGGCTTAACTATCTTGAGCATGTTTACCAGCGCGAATTGTGCTGGATATATTGTTCATCCGATAGTTAAGCACAAATTTTGAGTAGTTATCAGTTAAACCCATCATAAATAATGTAATACTTAATTCATGATCTAAAAGAAAACCCAAGGAGGCCAACTGCTCAATATAGTCATTCATCTTCAGTGTATACTGCACTAGAGATGTCCCCTCAACCATTTTGGAGTGGAAGAGCAATTACAAAGTCTCAAACCTTTTAGACCTTGCTTGCTCATTAAAGAGCTCCCTAAGATGATAGATTATGGTATGAACATCTAGAGCCTCGTGCTACTTTTGTAGCTCTGGTGACATAATGGATAGCATATTATAACTAGCCATCTCTCTATCATCGAGATGCTTCCAATATGCCCTTCGATCATCATCAGAAGCATTAGTAGCAGGGGGATCAGGAACTGGTTCTTTCAAGACATAACCAAGCTTCTTAGAAGAGCCAGTCAAGGAAGTTTGGTCCAGTTAACTTGTTAGTTCCATCAATGATCTTAGATTCATACTAGTATTCATAGTGTTGACTCGTCCAATATTAACCTTTCGTTAAAGAGAGAAAAATTAGAATGTACTTAAATGCATGTCTATAAGGAATTTAGTAACAAGCATTATGACTCCCACTATTTTCACGAATTCATAACCCTAAATATAAATCCGAGAGAACTCGTAAAGAAATTCTCCTAGTGGTTCGATATCCAATATCCCTAAAAATGACCTTGTATTTGCCTAACGAGCCACGTTAGTTCAACCTGTAGGTATTGATCATGCCAATTGCATTTCCAATACAACTATCAAATCTAGTGCTATCAACTGTTGATATGTGCACACTCACTAGGCTATCAACTCTTGACACATATACATCTAATGTATACTACCTAACTTTGCCTCTGTCCACATTGATCTTGGGTTTGTCCAACAAACCAACACTTCTAGTTAAAACAAACCTATTAATATGGAAATCCTATTTCTATGGTTTAATCATATCTGTGTAAAGCGGGATTGGGTTTGCCCAATAACCCTAACTTTAAAAGGACTCTGGTTCTCGCCATATTAAAGGAAGGTGATAGTTTTGATATTCCAAGGAAGGGGTTTGACTAAGGTATCATCTAACTTAAATGGTCTTAAACGTAAGGTCTCATCTAACTTAGATGGTCTTATACATATAACTCATATATGTATAAATAAATATATATATATATATATGTATATATATATATATACACACACACACACACATATATATATATATATACTACCCAATCAAATTGGGCCTAAACCTGTAACTATCAATCGTGCAAGCCCACACATTCTCCTAACCATACATTCTCTAATGCATATATGTAAACACATCATTTGGTTATGACATCTTATAGATCCTAACATGAAAGGCCCAATCCAACACTTGGAACTAAACCCAATCCAACACTTAGATTTACTATCTTCCTTTTACTAACTTTGCTAAAATTACTATTGTATGTTATTTCATTTGGAATTAATATTAATCTAATTAACATGAATTCATAATTTCATAAATTAATTCATAACTAATTTACCTTAAAATAATTATTTGATGTCAAAATTTAAATAACTTTAATTTTGTCATACATGCCAATTTTTCTAATGTTACTAAGAAATCTATTGCTCTACTAAAATTATTTTATAAAATTTTATAAAATTTACATAGCATCAAATCATCATTCCAAGCATCTCTAGGTTGTTTCATGATGATCAAAACAAATTAGGAATCATCCAAAAATTATTATGATCACTGAAATACCGATAAGATACAAAAAACAACAAATATGACTTCTAAAATTTTGTTGGAAATCAAATTTCTAGAAAAATCATTTATGCATGCATCTAACATCAAATTAACACATTTTTATCACATAAAAATATTTTTAAGGTTCTAGAACCGAAATATAAATATTCAAAAACATCAAACAAAATAGAACCTATAATTATTGAAAACCTATCCAAATATGGAAAATTATTTGATAAAATTATTAAAATATTTTTAATAATTATAAAAAATTAAAGAGGTATAAAAAAATCCCAAATATGTTTACATAAATTTTCCAGAATCAAATTCCACAAAATTCATGTGTAACATCATTAGTTTAGCCAATGGACATCATATGTCCAACAGAAAGACAGATTTCATACAAGTGCTTGTAAATTCTAAATTAAATTTTTTAATCACATTAAAAATATTTTCAATCACACTGAATCATTAACTTACATATTATGAACATATTGGTGAAAGAAAATAATGAAAACCGTTTTTCTATAATTTCGAAAAAACATTACATGACTCTAAGCTGTCACAACCATGAAAACAGTTTTTACTTATCATATATTCTACATCTAACAAGGCACAAGATGGTTGTGATACCACTGTAAGGTTCCAATCATGCATCTCATATATAATATATATCAAATATATGCAGCAGAAAGTAAAATTGAACATCAAAAACTAGATCTACTCATGCATATAGATATAAAAAATAAAAACATGAAATGTAAGATGTTTACACACCTTTCTGACGATCTCCTTCGTTCCTTCACCTTCTCCGTGTTAGGTTGTCATAAACCACAATGTTCAATGTAGATCACCTCTAATAAAAGTTCACACAAAGATATAAGAATGAAACCTCCATAGGAGAGGGCTAGAATTCTTCCTTTGTGCTAGCAAAGACAAGAAGTCTTATCAGAGTTAGAGAGGAAAAAAAAGTGTGTGTATGAGAAAGAACCTTTCTTTTTCTTGTGTCTTACACAATTTGCACGCAAATTATCTCTATTTTCTACATCATTTTGCCTTCCATAACCCCCATCACTAATGGAGAGTTATGGGAAGTTAATAGTGATGAATAGCATGCATTAAAGGAAGTTATGGGAAGTTAATGACCATAAATAACATGCATTAATGGAAGTTTTGAGAAGTTAGTGACCAAATTGGCAACCAACAACACTTGTTTTTAACCCATTCCAAGCAACGATTTCTACCATGATTAAATCGCGATACAATCCCCAAACACTCTCTTATATCTTGAATCACAATTCAAGAATATTTTACTCATCCCTCGAATCTCCTATGTGTGTGACCCATTAGGTTCCTGGTTATGTTGGCCACTAGAATTAACACTTAATTCAAGTAAGTCAAGAGTAGTATCTAGGAACACGTCATGACCCAAAATTGACCGGAAAGTCAGTGGTTTGACTATGAACCCTTTTATATGCAATGTTTCATACAATTTGTCCTTTCACCATCTATACCCTACTTGGTTTAGAGTATGATCAAAGTACCAACTCTTACTGGACTAGCTACGTTACATCTAATCCAAGTGATATTAGATCTTGTCCTAAGGATCTCATTACTCTATGTATCATTGAAGACTCTCTTCATGACATATATCTGCTTTAGCTAGGGACTCCCGAGTAATAACCCCGAAAAGAGATCGTGGGTATCATCTCCTTCTAGCAGGAGTGGTGAATCCTTTATTAGCTACTCAGTTACTTCCGAATATCTCAAACTGTACCTAATCATCATCCTATGAGTAACCCCAGAAAGGCACCAATGAATGGAATCAAAGCATAGGATTAGTATCCGAGATATCCTTGAGCACCTCAAGTTAAAGGATTCTTGGCCCATTGCTATCATAAGACTATCATTGATACTGAAATAGAATATCCATATGATTGTCTTATAATAGGTCAGCCCAATGTACTTACTACCCTTAGTAAGCATCCACATGTTAACTCTAAATAACTCATGTCTACATCTTATGAGATCTATTGCTTGATCCAATCAAGTAGTATAACATGTGCTAGTCTATCCGGATTAATGATATCTCATCTCATTAATCTTATGACTAGGGAAAGTTTAGATACTAACATAATTACACATGATAGGAATCTCATTATAATGATCTCATCATGATTTACTCCATGCTATATTTTGTATTATTGAATTCATTAAATCAATTTAAGATCAACATCAAGTCTATAAATGTATGAACATTGAAATAATGAAAAATGCCTTTTTGAATGATAAAATGATTTGTACAATAAGTGCTAAAGGTGATTGCCTTTATAACACTTCTGTAACAATGTTCACTAATGCTAATGTTTCTATAGCAACCATGGCCTAGAATTTAACCATGTACTAGGTTTTTTTTTCATTGTTGTTTAGTATTTAAAGAATATTTCTACTCAATTTTAATTAGTTTTTGTTATCCTTTTTATTGATATTCATAAGTATTTCACTACAAGAAATTTTAATTTTAGTGAAAGCAAAAGTTGTCACTAAATGCAATATTATTAGTCACTACTATTAATAGTGTCTAATTTTTAAAGTCGTCACCTCCTGTCACAGATTCTTTCGTCACTAATGAAATAGATATTTAGAAAAATGGTCACAATTATGCAACACTTTTGTGACAAAAGTACTGACACTAAAAACTATAGATGTGTGATAAAATTATGTGATCATAATAACTTTAGGTATTTATGACAAGTTTGTCGATAAAAAAAAATATAAAGTAGTGACGAATAGAGTCGTAATAGTACTCCATTTTATTGTAACAACATCATCACCACTAAAATAATTGAAAATACTGAAAAATATTTGTCACTCGTGTTCTTTTTTATTAATGTTCATTACTTCTTGGTCACTATTATTTTAAGGAAAAAGTGTCAACATCTTTTTGTCTTAAAAATGAAAAATTATTCTTATAAAAATATTGTCACCCAAGCAAATAAAAACTATTAGTATATACAAAATATATAAAAATCACCAAAATGTACAACATTCTAATTTCCAATATATAAAATCGAAAATTTTAATATCCAAGACAATTATATTTATTACAGTTATCCCAAACTACTACATACTAATTTAAGCTAAAACTTTCCAAGGTAAATTTTCCTAACTATCCAAGAAATTTACGTCCCCATTTTGAGCTTGAATCTTCTCTTTTTTAGCTTAAATCTTTTCATTTTGTGTTTCTGTGATTGCAACAAGTCTTGCAACTTCATTATTTAAATTACTTGCATGATTCTTTGTAGCCTCAACATCAGCTAGAATTTGACTTTTTTCTTAAGACTTTGATGTTATCCTTTTAACACCTAAATTATGTGAATAGCTTAACTTTCTTTATAGGATAAGGCCGAAATGCTCAGCCAGTGGTAAAGGTGCAGATGAAATATTTTCTTTAATTTTCTTTCCCTCTTCTTAAAGCCTAATCTACATATTTAGATAGAATTTGAAAATTTAGTTTCTATGTGAAAATTTAGTAAAGTAATTTTAAAATTTTCAAGAAAATAATCTAATTTGATTATGACTTCCATACCATTACTTCTTCTCCATTTGGAAGAGATCAAGTTCCTTCCAGACTTTAACAACGTTAGGCCACTCATTGAAATCTTTATCTTTGTAAAAAAAAAGAAAAAAAAGACAAAGAAAATTAACGATTAATTGGAACTTGATTTTTTAAAGAAAAATATCATTTTAATTTTAAGTAAATAAAATTTTACTTTACTATCACATATGCAATTTGCACAATTGACTTTGTACTAGAAACTAATTTAATCTTTTGATTTCCCCTATTAGTTGTATTTTTTCAGCTTTACTCCTATACATCGATAAACAATTTATTTTAATAAAAGAAAACAACTAACAAAATAAGTTAAATTATTTAAAATTTAAAATTATCTTAAAATAGTCTCCCGTTTATTCTCAATCAACCATAGCTAATCACCTCCCTTCACATCCTTTGGGCAATCTTTGCTCTTAGAGGTAACTTTGGTGCAAATGATAATGTCAATTTTTATATTTTGCATACAATTGTTCCATCATATAAGATTGCAAATGATTTGAAAAATTAAATTTATCCTAAAACGCATATAAAAATATAGTTAGGAAAATTAAGAAGCAAATTCAATTCAAGGACAAAATTAAACTCTATTGTAATTAAACTAATACTATTTTAAGAGGACAACTTTTTTTCTTTTGCACATAAAATTTTTTTAAGTCTGAAGTGAATCTACAAGGTGGATTGAAAGTAAATCGTCTCACTTTCATTTAAGATTTAAGCTTTCCAGAAGTTTGATGGAACAACTCTTCTTGCTTTTGTACATTTCTTTTTTCATTTTTTTTTCTTATTTTCCCTATGACTGAAATGTACTGAAAAGAAAGAAAGGTAAAAGAGTGGAAGAAAAGAGACAATTACAACCATTTACCTTATGAATAAAAATAGCTTCAAACCTTTAAAAATAACCACATTGCCTTCTTATCACCCTAAAAATCTCTTTCCAACTAAAGACACAAAATGGTGTAGGTGTAAGTTGCCGAATGTACATAGTAACTTCCGACTTGAAAAGGCTAACATGCTTACCATATACCTTTGATTTGTCCACAAATCCTAGATTATTAAGCAGCAATCATCCCTGTTGGACCTAAATAAATTCTCAGTCTTCAAATGCCATGACATATCTTTAACCAACTTTCATGAGCCTATAGAAATTACAACTCCCAAAATTAGTCATTATATACACATTGGTTGAAAAGATCTACATCAGACATTGCCAAATTAAAAGTGAGGTCTTGGAAACCTACATTGCATCAAGCACTTTACCCTGAGCCAAAACAGACACATCCTACAAACATATTTTATGATCATGTGAACCACTTACAAGAGACCCCTGTTTAAAGGGGTTCTCAGATAAACCATACCCCTCTTTATCATGACCCCTCAACCTCAACTCAGGATCACAAACTTCTTGCTTTTGCTCTGCTTGTTTCAAAGTATCAAACACGTAAACCTCATAATCACTAGTCTTTGCACCAATAACTACTGGGTTCTGTGACGTACACTGTGCTTTATTCACCTCTCCATCGACTCGTATCTTTAAGTTATTTCCACCTAGAAAACAATCAAACCCTTGTCAATTAACACTCCAAATAACCAAGTAATCATCTTTCTAAAAGTTAGACAAAAGGTAGTATTTTCTCCGTCAGTAATATCATCGAACACTTCGAATCCATAAACCATATTTAAAAAATCAATCATAATAATCATATGTTTAACAAAAGTAAGACCAAAAGTAGCATTTTCATATTTCCAATGGACACCCATAAGCCATTTGTTGAAATTCCACAAAAAACTCAACTTGGGAATCACAAAATTTTTAGATTTCCCATCAACCCCAAATTTCCTAGCGTTAATAGGAGCCACAACATCGACAAGCATGAGGAAGTTAGGAATGTCGTTGGAGGTTTGGGTGGCAAGCATGAGTCGATGGATGACAAAAGAGGAAGGGTCGTTAGAGCATGGCATAGGAGTGGAGATTGGAAACAAATGGACAATGAGAGACGACCATTCCAATGGGTGAGAGATGACTAGGTTGTAAGGCTGCGTTTGGTTGGCGTCTTGAAGATGCAGAGACGGGATAAGACAGGATACTGAAGACAGAACAGAACAGAAATTAAAGACAGGGAGGTGTTTGGTTGTAGTGGACAGAACAAAAGAAATTGTCCCCATCCACAGGACAGAAATGTGTTTGGTTGCAGTGGACAGAACAAAGAACAGTGGTTAATGACAAAAATGCCCCTGCAGTGTAATGTATTGGAAAGATGTAATTCATTAGTCATTTTCTGCTTGTTAATTATTATATGAAGTGTATTTGCAACTCTAATAACATTAATTATCTTATTAATTATAATCTTTGTAATTAAAATTATTATTGATATAATTAATATTAATTTTTGTAATTGTTGTTATTTGAATTCATTGGTTATTTTATAGCGATATCAAATTGTATTTGATTATTAAAGGCAACTATAATAATAATAATAATGTTATGATCATAATTTTTGTAATCACAATAATTGTCATTAATATGAATATTAATTAGTGGCATTGTTATTATTAATTATCATGAGAACCAAATGTTATTCTTACAATTATGATTATTATATGAATTTTGTTTATTATTATTAGTGTTATTATTATTAATGTATTGTTATTATTTTGATCATTATTATTAACATTATAGGGTAGCTTAAATAAAATTAATTATGTTAGTATTATTCCAATTATTTGTATTATTATTATTATTATTATGAACATTATGTAGGGCAAAATAATTACATCCGATAAAACATCTAAGCATTCATATAATTAATTACATATAAGGTTCAAATCTCTCTGACGACCAAGAAATCCTAATACATAATAATATAATTAAACATCTAAACATTCATAAACATTAATAACATTAAAGTCTTAAAATATATTAAGAACGTCCTTAATCATAATTCCCGCAATTACTCCAATGGCAAATAGTAGAAATGCGTGAGCCAATGCCAATTGTTGCTTCAAAGTAGCAACTTCAATTGGATCTGCGGTTGTTGGTTGTGGAGATTGAGGTAGGGTTGATGAGTGGTCAGTGGCGATAGGAACAATGTCTGCATTTGGACAACTGCGCCTAGTTTGATCCATGGCAAAAGCATTTTCTACGTCAACCAATGCCCAAAATCCCTTTAATCTAGCATCAGGAAAGCCCTCAGTTACTAATTTCACCTCATCCCAATTTGTGAAAATTCCCACTTCACGTCCAGCAAAGACCACATAGAAGTTGTATCTGGCCATGTTAATGTACCTGTAAATGAAGTATACCCTAATCATTGATAAACGTGTTGAAAAGAAACATGAAATATTTAAGAAACCAACGTGATTAATAAACATCATGACAAACACAGTGAAACATAAATGAAATCACCAGTTAACATCACATGGCAGGAGCACAAATAAGTTAACATACACACATGGGTACCAGTATCATACATGACGATTTAATAGTTGAGTTTCACAGACAAATTAAGGAACATAGTTTTAAGTCAGACATCTTGACGTAAGAGCCTCTGAACATAAGCCTGCTTTTGTTCTGGATTTAAAGACCAGAACAGATTCCCAGCATGAGGATTCTGCGAGAAGATCATTGTAATCGTAACAATGTCCTCAGTGGTGAAAACCAAACTCCCAAGCTCGTCACCAAGCTGGGGAATTGGTTATGCCCGCTTGTCCATAGCATCTGCAATGATCTGGGCGCTTTTTAGACTGCATTTCGTTGCACGGGCCAGTGTGATAGTAATGCTTTCTAACACTTTGTTGTCCCGCATCTTCCTTTTCCTTGTACTGAGTTGATTCCTATCTGTGTTGGATGAAGAGGCGACGGAACCAGCTATAGGGACGGTTGCAGTATCCACAGGAGTATCTGCCAGACCTGGGTCAGTCAATGGGGAAGCATACGCAAGTGAAGCTATTGCTACATCAACTTCAATTTCCTCAGCTGCAAACTGAGAAGCTGCATCGGGACCGTCTTGAGCTGCAACCTCGGTGGCTCTGTCTTTCCCGAAGAGAAACTCAAGCCTGGGGTACAGTGGAAACGGCTTGCCGGGAGTATAAAACCTATTAGGGTGCTTCTGTACAAATTTAAAAATTGTCATTAGCATGACGAAGCATTACAAATATCAGGCTACATTTATGAACAACTTACCCTCATCCATTCGTCCAGCACTTGCTTGCTGTCAACCTCGACGCATTGTTTGCTTTCATTCCACCCAAACCCACTGCAGTTCAACATGTCATATGTTGTCTGATATTTTTCCTTCAACCTCTTGTGTTTATTTTGTATATGCCTCTTCTCAATGGCACACCCAGGAAACTTCTCAACCATTAGTCTAGCAAGAAGTTGGAAAGTCCCAAACACAAAAGTCTTAAATACATAATTAAGTAGATCACAACTCTATTTCAACAAAGATGGTTATCAACATTGTTGGATATGACTAAGATTATCTATAAGAATGGAATGGAAAACCATTCTTCCTACGCTCATTCGAGGGTTCTTAGTTCTAAACCAAATAAACACATACAATGCCAAATGTAAATTGTAGTAAAAGAAATTAAAGATATTTAGAATGAAGATATGCAAAAAGATATGAGATATTATGTCAGAAATTATGAATTTTGTTCAGAAATTAAATATAAACCATTCCAACTCTAGATTTGTTCAACCTTTATCAATTATAAAATAGTATTCTCATAATATCTCACTTGATTTTATGAGAAGTTTCATGTTTTTTAAGGAAAATTAGTAGTTTCCCATCCATATTCAGCAGAAGTATAATTCAAGTGTTTATTTGATCATATTTTCCAATGAAATGCCTCGAACTATAACTGCTGACAAAGAGTCAATTTTTGCTATTTAGAATTGTAAAAAGTGTTCTTAAAAAACCATCAGTCACTTTGCAACTCTCTCTTGCATATAATAGTCTTTGAAGGGAAAGTTAGACTGAGGCAGTGACTGTATCTACAACAATATGATTGGTAAGAGTATCTAGAACGCATAAAAACCTTAGCTTATCCATTCCTACAATATCCAATCGAATTCTGGTACAACTTTAGTCTTTCTCATCATTATATCTTGTATAATATTAAATTTTTGATGAGAAGGGGCAAAATCAACAAAAAGTAATTTGAATCGATCATGTCTTCCAATTACAAGTTCAAAAGGATGATATGAATCAAGTAACTACAAATACATTTTCTCGGTATATCCATAAACATGAGCCATCCAAATTGAATTCCAGTATTACCATGACATTTTTTCTCTCTGAATTTGTTTCTGATATCATAACTGCATATATTCCAATCACTTTCTCTATATGAAGTTTCTTCTACAAATGACTGTCACATAACTTGTTTTCATTTTCACATTCAATCAAAAAATTAACTTGAATTCAACTTAAGGGTCCATTGCAGAATTTGTTTTCAACAAAAACAGTTTGGCATTCAATTTAACTCAGTTCAAAGAGCATAAAGTAAAACCTTGATCTGCTGTAAACCTTAAAGTCAGGGAAGCAAACTGTGAGGGATAGCTGATGAAAAGGAATTCATATGAATTGATATACAACACCTTTTTCCTTTAGATAGATTTTATGTCCACATACAGCTTAAGCTCTTATTATACTATATTTCATTCTGCAATTAATTCATCATTTCAAGTACTTAATAACTTACCTCCTCCTCATACATTCCCTACTACCAACTAATACATAACATTCATAATAAACCTCATACTAACTTCCCCTAAAACAAAGGCATTCAATTATGTTTACTCCTGTGCTAATGAATGTTATACAATTATGTGTAAAGTGAACAACTTAGCATTAACTCATATAATGATTCAACAACATACAACTTGTTATGAAACTCACTACCAATGTGAAGATGCCAAACTACAATTTCACAAACATATATCAATGTTTTTGTTTGAAACCACTTCAAACAATAGATAACATCAACAACCTAATTCTCATCCTAATCGAAATACCCATTTACTTCCCCTAATATCAATCGATAACCATTACTATTAAATACAAATGCTACAGAACTCCTTAGCCAGCAATTAACTTTTACTTCCATAGTTGTTGTACTCACGACAATGAGTCATTAAAATCTAATCCTTATGCATACATAACTGCATTTATCTGTGTTGCTATGGAAAGAACGAGAGCAGCAAGTTTAGGACTTAAACAAAATGGAGATCCAAAGACAATCTTCGGATCCCATCACCCATACCAACCATGCACAACAATGAGGAGTCAGAAGATTGGGTCTTACCGAAAAGAGAACGAAGATGGACGCAAGCGGGGTTGGCCAAGATCGAGGTTCGCCGGAGAGGGGATATTTGTAATCTGGCAACACAGACGCAACCATAGAAGCGCAAGTTATGGAGAATGGAGAGAGAAGGAGAAAATCACACACCCATCCGAAGGGGGAAGAGATTTCGAGCCAACCAGTGGTATAAACTTACCGCGACTTTCACTGGAGACGAAGCCAAACACTGGACAAGGCGCGGCGATGGAGCTTCGTATTTGCTAGGTTTTAGACAACTCCGAGGCTAAACCTGTATTTTTTTCTTCTTGTCCGTTGGACAGCGTCCTCTGTACCTGCGTTTTGGAAAGGACGAAAATTTGGGTCTTTGTCCTGTGCAGACAGGACACATTTTGTTGAAGGCATCAACCAAACACCATGGAACAGAGGACTTTGCCGTCCTTGTCCAGTGTCCTCACCCTTCCGGACACTAACCAAACACAGCCTAAAGGAATGACGTATTCTACTTCGCACATTGAAATCCTCTTCAAGCTACCTTGGACCCACTTCTTGTTCCTCAGTTGATGCCATTTTGTGATGCATAGAAGGGTTTTAAGATTCACATTATAGGGAATCTACTGAGAAGTGAAAGATTGGGAATTTCAATAGCTACCTCATTCCTTATCGCTAGTCTTTGACGCTACTCTTGTGCTCGAGGTCTATCCTTTCCTGCCAAAAGATAAGAACATAAGACTCGTCAAGCCTAATTATTGTAAAATGTTCCATAATTTATAATTTTATAATGTTTTAAACATCCGATCAAAAGTTAAACGAATAAGATAAGAGGTTTAAGATATCGGCATTAAAATGTAATAAAATTTGTTAAAAATTAAATAAAATCTAAAATTTTTGAAAAATGATTAAATAAGACTATCCTTTAAGTATAAAAAATTTAAAGTTTAATTAAAATGAAAATGTTAAATAAAATTTAATTAAATAGTTTTAATTTACAAAACTGATTATTTTATGAATAGTAACTAATTAATTAATAAAATGATCAATTTTTAATAATAAATATTGTTAAACTAAATTAAACTAAAAAATTAAAAACATAATTAAAAAGTTGACATATTTAAGATTGCGTTATTAAACCAACCGAACTAATTGAACAAATTAAACTTGTTAAGTTTAGGTGATTAAATTTCGAATTAGTGTACAAAATGACTAATTCATTTAAAATAATTTCTTTTAATAAGTTATGTCAACCTGACGTTGTTTTGATCAATAATCCAATTAAACTTTAAAACGATTAAATTTGATTAAACTTGAAGTCAAACTTAAAATTAAAAAAAAAAAACAAATTGGGTCCTCATCTAATGTTTTCTCTTTATTATTGATATTTTGACTGTTATCTTTTAGAGCATGATTGAACATTAGCAAGAACTTTGTTTTTAAATTTTGAATAGGTTAAGAGTTTTGTTTAATATTTTGGAACAAGATTTTCATTATATTTAAATATTTATTTATTTTTATTTTTATTTTGATGAAATTTCAAAGTTATGTTTAGCAAATATCTATTGATATGTAAAATATTGCTTTTGGATTATCAATAAATGTAGTTTGAATATTTTATAAGAAAATATTTAAATTTGTTTGCAAATAATAATATTAACAAAAAACCATGAAAAGTAGTTTCTAGTCCCTAAAATTTGTACAATAATGATAAAATTAATCATTAGAGTGATTAGTTTTAATATGTTATTCAAACAAAAAATAGTTATCATTAATTTATTACGTTTATATTCACAATAACCTTTGTAACAAAAAGTTGATGATCAAGTGACAACAAAATTTCTTATCACAAAAATTAAGAATAGTAGTGATTATAATGATAGTTTTGTTTTTTTTTCAATATTAAGCAGACACTAACTAATTGAACTTTTATTGACAAACGTTTTTGCTACAAAATGTAAAATATTGTATGAGGTTTTGTCATAGTAAGATAAAAATATTAGAGACCAACATATGTTTTGTTACAATTACAATTTATTCCCACTAAAATTACTTTGACATCAAATTGCATATGCTTTTTAGTGATAGAACTTAGTGATAAAAGAAAATTTGACACAATTAATATATTAACTGTGACAATTTAATTGTGAAAAATACTAAATTGTCACAATTACTATTGCATCAATGACAAAATATAAATCGTCACAATTATTCCAAAAATAGAGTCAATCAATTGTTTTGTCACAAAAAACCTCATATCTATGACAAAATGATAGTTAGTCACAAAAAAGTTGTCACTAAATGTATTAACTCTTGTAGTGCTTGTTTTCCTTGCTCTTCATCGAACTTTGAACTTATCAAATACTTTTTTAATGACATTTCAATAAAATAACGAATTTGGTTCTTGATTCATAATAATCAACATGATAGTTCTTTATATTTCTGATCTTGATGTGGTTCAAACGTATTTATGGATTTTTTAGGGTTTATTACTCGGTGGATTTGAATAAATTGGTATTAGAGTTTAACTTTAAATTAGGTATCGTTATTCTTTCATTGTTGTATCTTTTAAGTTTTATTATACTTCTTTTTCTAGAAGTTCATTTTCGATGTCACTCCTTATTAATCCTATTGTGCCTTATTCTTGTTGTTTCTAAGGTTTTCAAAAAATATATCAAATTATATCATTGTCTTTTTTAAAGTTTGCCTATCTTTTGTTTATTTTGTTAAGGATTTTTAATTCCTTATTTTATGCCTTTTGTTTGACAATATGCAAAATCCTAATTAAACACACCATTATTTGATCAAATTTGTGTGGTTATGATTAAGAAAAAGAAAGGAAAGGAAAGGAAAGGAAAGGAAAGTTGTTCAGGTGTAGTTGCATCAATAAAATTTTCCAAATATGGTTTGACATTCTTACTATTCTTTCCTTATTTTATTTGAAATCTTTATTTCTTTTTTAACCCATGATTTTTTTAATCATCAATTCATTAATGATAAGTACTAATTAGGTTATGTTTTTCATCATAACTTTGAGATCACTTTAATTGTGTTTTAATAATTTGTATATGATTTGGCATGTAATGTGGCTTATATTATGCTTGTAAGCCTTATTTTAGCTCCTAATTAAAAAAGGAATGAATTTAGGCAATTTGGAGAAGTTTTAGAGTGATTATTGATGTACATAGGTTGAACGCAATCTCATATTCACTAATAATACACCAATGTGGGTTACTAGGGCATTTATATTCTTTAATAACTTGACACATGAAGGAACATGGCTTAAATATGGCCCCGTGTTCCACCTTGGTACTTTATGATTTTAGGATAATTGACTATGATAATGAGTGAAGAACAACCCTCCTACAATAACTTCTTTGTCACAAGTGAAGAGCAACCTTTACAATTGTCTTGCTTTGTCATAGGTGAAGAGAAACCCTTTTAATTGATCATTCATTTTATTAGAGTAGATAATAGAAAAATGGTTAATACTGGTACTTATTGTCCTTATAGGATCAATCCTCAAACTCACTGAAACTATACCATAAAAAATAATAAGTGCACTTACCTAATAAAAACAGAAGATAATGAGAAGCCTTAAAGAAGAAAATTGTGGTGTTTCATTTTTTAAACTTTATGAATATGAAAAAGATGTAATAAGATTAATAAGGAATCACAATAAAAATGATATTATAGACAAAGAAATATAATAGAATTAAAATGATAAAAAATGAAAGGATATCTATACCTAATTTAGAGTCAAGATTTGATACCAACTTATTGGAATCCACCTAGTATAAATCTTAGAGAACCCATAAATAAGTTTGAATCATATCAAGATCACAAATATAAAGAACTTTCCTATTGAATATAATGAATCAAGAATCAAATTCATTAAGTAATTTGAAATGTTATAAAAAATTATTTGATAAGTTTGAAGTTTGATGAAGAATAAGGAAAAGTACTTTAAACAATAATTAGGGTTTTGATAGCGAACATAACATAGGACATGTTTATAGAAACTTTGGCATCAGTAAACATAGTTTAGTACATGCCCATATTTGAGGCTATTTCTTTACAATTTATTTTCTTAAATGTTATACAGATAGATATACAATGGTATGCCAAGTTATGTTCTTTATTATTTCATTCTTGAGAGTTACACATGTTGTAACAATTTTAGGCCTTGTTCATATAAGATGAACCATAAATGCCCAAGTCTTCTTCATCCTTATCTTGAATCAAATTAACCAATGTTTTGTCTTCCTTTATATCTAACAAGCCTCCTAAAATAATTCTCGAAAGGCCATTGGAAACTTCATTCAAAGTCTATTTTACCTTCTTCCTCCTAACTTTTAAATGGTCTATTAGGCATAAGTAATAGATCCTTTGAATTTTGACTACCTATGTTTGCATCAATCTACTTGTGATGGTTAATGTTGACCCTAGAAAATTTTTCCTTGGGTTTATTTTTTCTTTAAATGTATGTGATTTCAACATCCACCTTTTTATTCACTACTAGAAAACTTATGGAATCAAAACTCAACTTCCTGTCACATTCTAAAGTTATAGCACAAACTCACAAAAGTGAGTTGTGAGCTATTTGTATTGAATAAATCCATATTTGTGAATGTCAAAAGGTAGATAAGAAAAAAAAGTTGATTCTTATAACAAAATTCTTTTACCCTTAAGGCAACTGAAATTGTGATGAAACCTACTTACTAGAAAAATAACTTAATGCTCTTTATAACATGTTTAAAATTCAATAAACCATCTTCAAAGAAGGGTCTTCTTTTATATGAATAATTTTCTTCTCCTTCCTTAGTCAAAAGATTAAATCAAATATGTCTTATTCCATAGACATCTAAACAAGACTCTAAAACTATAACTTCAATCCTTTATTTACTTACATTTTTTAAACTCATTTTGTGATAGACTATGAAAAGTAGTTTTGGAGTTCTCAATGAAGGCAAGCCCCTTGATTTGGTGAATCATAATTTCATATTATTGATCCCAACAGTAAATTCACCTAAAAGCATGAACAATCTTTGTCCAATTTTCTTATGCGTTATCTCTTACAAAGTGGTTTCAAAATTAATAGAAACTGGAATTAAACCTCTTTTGGATAAACTAATTTTGAAAAACCAAAGTTCTTTCATTGCTAGTCATTTAATCAAAGACAATATTCTAATGGCTTTTAAATATATGCATTGTTTCAAAAACTAATCAAGATTATAGAAAAGAAACGTGCCCTTCAAGTTTGACATTTCTAAAGCATTTGAAAAAATTGAATGGTCTTTCCTCCCTCATGTTATAAAGAAATTGGGTATATTTGCTAATTTATAAACCTCTTTATGAGATATATTTGTTGACCAAATATTTGTAACCCCATGATTTTGATAGAAGTTCAAATTGAGAAAAGGACTCAGTTGAATGATTTAACCAATTAATGTTTGGAGAGCAAAGTTAAGCATATATACAATTCAAGTGAAGAGTTAAAAATAAAGGGGAATCAAGCATGTTAGACTTGATTAAATCATTATAATCCTTCTTGTAACCTTGTCTTAGTCATTTCATTAAATTGGGAACTTAGTCATTGCATAATTATTTGCATCTAGGACGTAAACTTAAATCCTTTCATAATAAATAGAAAACTTGTTTTTATCTTTAAAAGAAGTTTCTTGATCATAAATAATTTTGGAAAATTTTTGAAAAGATATTGGATCTAGTTTTAGCCACAGTAATGTGATTTGATCTTTAAAAGAATTTAAAAATCATTGAATGATATTTTCAGACACATTGATCGATTAATGTATAGGTGTAATTGACCATCATATAGATGTGATCAACCAATATGTTATTTTTTAAAACATTGATCGACCAATGTTTAGGTGTTATTGACTAATATATTAAAATAAATGAAAAGTTGTACACCATAACTTTGTATGTCATATTGAATGAAACATTAGTTGACCACTATGACATATTGGTTGATTGATGTCAATGTTATTAGTTATTGTAATAACTAATTTTTGTTTATATTGATTTTTTAGGTTTATTGAACATAAATAGAATATATATAAGTTGTGAGAAATTTTCTACACTTAAGACAAAGTTGTTAAGAGTCTTATGAGGTTATAAAATGCACATATGCATTACATAACACATATTGAGCCATTTTTCATTGGTATGAATAAAAGGAGTTTTTAAGTTATATGCTTATTACCACAAGGGAAATTAATTAGGATATACTTTTTGAGAGTTATTTTTATGTTGAACAAGACTTGTAAAGGATTATTCTTCACTTGCGATAAAGCAAGATAATTGTATGGGGTTGCTCTTCATCCATGGAAAACAAGATGTTGTATTGAGAGTTGTTCGTCACTCATTAAAGGAAGAGTTTAGTGAATTATTAAATGGAGTTTGGGATCAGAAGTAAATTATTGATTGTTTGGTCGAACCACTATAAATTGATTTTATCTCTCTTTCTCTACTCTCTTTTATTTATTATTGAAATTTCTTCATAATTATTTTATGTGAATTTACTAAAATCACTTATTAGAATAGGAAATTATTTCATTACTTCACAAATAGGAAAAAAAATGAACACATAATTCACCCCTCTCTTATGTGCTATATGGGAACCAATAATATTTGTTTAATTTGTTTTCTTCTTCCTATTCAACCATTCATTATGCCTTCTTTCAAACTATAAAGGGGCTAAGATAAAGGAATCCTCTTTTCTCGTTTTAAAATATGCACAAAAGCTCTAAGTGCTTATCTAATTTTTGAATCTAGGGGGAAAAGGCTAAAAAATTTCTTCACTTGTAAGAGTTGTTCATCTTAACCCTTGTAGCCACACAAGAATTCAGCCTCTAACGGTATCCACAAAACAAACTAAGAGAACTTTGTGACTATTATAAAGAGGCTTAGGCAAGGTGTTCTAGCTTCCTTAGAGTTTAAGCCCATTTATGATAAGTTTTGGACATTTTAGTAATGAAATTGAAAATAAATTCTACTTTCAAGTAAATTTTAATTAGAATTATAAATAATTCAAATTAAATATCAATTATGCTTAAATAAGATCCAATATCTCATATTGATCCTTATTTATTAAATATCTCATATTTAATTATAAAGTTTCTCAAACTTTACAATTAAGTCCAACTTGATTAAAATACATTTTCTCTCTTTAACTAGTTCTTTATATATGACCTATTAACCTTTCTATAAATGATTTTTTGTATAATTTAATTCTTTTATCATACAATGTTCCAATTAGACATAAAACTTGAAGCTAATGTCTACTCTATTTTAATTCCAATCATATCAGTTCTCCACCATTAGCTATTAATTTAATTAATGACATTTGTAAATTATTTACAAAACTTCATTTCACTTTGGCTAAAGATTTTCTAAATCAATACTTAGGGTGATGAATCCTATATTGATCACTTAACTACCTATATATGGTTCATGCTACATCAAATGTCTACCGATTGAACTCCCTTATACAAGATAACTTTGGAGATCTCAAGTCAAAATATCACTTATACAATCATCACAAAGGAAATTTTTATAGACATAATGTTCTAAATGGATTTCTCGTATGAAACTAGTTTAACGAACTTGTTATCTAATGAGCACCTACACATTAGGCTAGGAGATCGACTACTTCCTTCATAAAGAAAAATATAACATATACTAGTTTTTTTTTACATTATATTAATGTCCAATCTTAATATAATAATAATTAAGAACAATTTAGGAATAATATATAAATGCAATATGAATTTTATAATTATGATCTCATCATAATTTCATTTGCAATGTATATTTATCCCATGAACTTTATCAAATACATCTATGTAAGATAAAGAATGTTTTTAAATAATTGTTACTAGACTATAACCAAACGATTGATTATAGACCATAAACTAACAATAGAAATATTACATATTATAATCTCAAACGCTATTGTTGATTTTCATTATCTCTTCTTTGAGCTTCCATTTTCATTCTCTCATTCAATAGCTTTTGATCTCCAACTTTCAACAGCTAAAAAAATAATAAGAGAATATAGTTTTTGATCGTACATCATTGCAATTACTATCAGGAGTTACCTCGTCACCAACCCTCAATCTAAGCCACCTCCATCTTCCTTTACCTCTACCTTTGTCCTCTTTTACATCGTCTTTATCGCCGTATAATAATTACTTGCCTTCTAGTCTAGTGCAATCTATCCACGAAAAAAAATGGGTAGTGACATACGACATCTCTTAATAGATGAAGTAGAGGTAACTATTTAGGGCTAATTTGTTTTTATATATGTTGAACTTTAGGTTAGGTTAGATCATGAAGCCAGAACTTGAAATTCTAAACTAAAAGAAAAATTATTCCAACTCCAAATTCTATCTAACCCAAATTAAATTTGTTGACTTCAAACTATACAGAGCCTAATCTTCATTAATTTACTGCTTTTGGTGTGGTAAACAACTTTGCAATAAAGGAATCTCTAGGACACTACAAGAAATATGTTGTTTACTGACGGAAAAATTGACGATAAATGCATGTATTCTGTCGATAATATAAATTTTTGACGGAATAAAATGACGAACAACGGCATCGTTAATACGGTCGTAGATAAATTTAATGACGGACTTTTTATGTATGCTTCTGTCAGTAAAGTATACTGACGGACAGATGTAACCGTCAATAAATTTTAACGATGGAAGGTTTTTTCTGTCAAAACATTTGCCGACAGAAAAAGAACAACGGTCGATAACACTTCAATTCAGATAATCGAAAAGGTTTAATATCACCGACGGAAGAAGAAGAACAGTCGGTAAATATCATACAATTTACCGACGGTTTAAGGTGTTTCGTCAATAAATATAGTGTTTTTTTGCGACAATCTTTTATATTCCGTCGGTAAATAAAATTAAGAAATTTGTAAAATCCTAATATTAAATTTTATTTCAAGATCTTATGATAAATGCATAATTTCAACAGTTATGAATTATCTGTATAAAATAATTTTATTTGTTTAAACAAAAAGTTGATTAATGATATAAAGTTAAAATTATCTTAATTGATAATAAAAACATTACAGTGTACATAATAAGTCTTTGTAATTCAAAGCAAATGACTACAACAATGCTAATGTCCTGGTGACTGTCGGCGCTCTGAGGTGCTACCCTTCGCCTTCAACTCATCCACCTCATGTCTGAGCTAAGCTATGACGTCCATCAATGTGTCCATTATGGTTTAAAGTCGATTGACTTGATTAATTTGTGACTATCTAGTAAATGTTAATGTACTAGACGTGGAGGATTGTGAATAACATGTATTCACCAATGAACCTAGCCCGAAGATCCTTCCACAATGATCCCTACCACTCACAATATCAAGATATGTCTGACTCTCATCAACAAGTTGTTCCTGCTAAGATTATTGCTAAATGGTTTCTTATATTTCGTCCTATTAGGAAGCAATGTTTATATTAGTAAGTGATAATTATTAAGAAAAAATAACAAAGCATTAATTTCACATACATTTGATTTTCTACATCGGCTATTGACAAATGTCACACCGTCATGCTTTTTCGTGTGAGTGTGTAAAAACAGCTAAGTAGGTGTAGGCCTCATGCCCATAGACTTTTCCTGCATATTTAACCTAAAATGTTAGCTGTGAACTAGATTTTATAAAAATTTTGGCAGAGTTTCCTCTATTTTAATGATATTTCCCCCTGTTGAATAAATAAAATAACTCAACACAGCCATATATGGCACCAAATATTTATACCATTATCATTATCTATAATACGCATATTTTCATTTCAACATTTACTCATCAATTTAAATTGAAATACAACAAAGTAAAATACTTACAATATAAGTTTGAAGTTTGGGTACTTTCAAGTCTCTGTGCATGCTCGTGGTGGATAATTGATCCTCCCATATTTATGGGAAGACTCTCTCTCCCGAGCCTCCACGTCTGTTGGTGAAGTTACGCCGTGAAATGGACATCACCTCAGGTGATATCCAGTACTCCTACTGATGACTCCATATTTGCTCCAAAATATAAGGTGGTCTTACACCAGCCTTGTGTATCGCACTAATAAAGTCGTGATAACATGTACGAGCTCACCTCTCTCATACTCTATATGTTATTGTGTTAAAACCAGAATCCTAGAAAAATTCTTTTTAAAATAAAAAGAAAATTTTGAACTACTATAATGTAATAATATTTATCTAATAAATGTATACAAATCAATATAAAAAGAAAATATATTTTTGTTGTACCTTAAACTCCTGAAAGTAAATTCCCTTTGTGGCTTGAGAAATATTCTTCCACACATAACCCTCAGGATCAATCATCTCTTTAAATTTAACTATCATATTTTTGAAATACGGTCCAGACAGAATCAACCTAATATAAGACGTAATTTTATACCATAAAAAAGTCGATAAACCTATAAATTAATTAAAAACATATAATGTTTAATATGATTTCACTTACAGATTATAGACAATTGTTATGTTCTTCCTTCCATCAGGTCCCTCAGCTTTAGGCTGGTGATCGTCTCCTCTATCCAATAAAGGGATAGTGGATGATGTATGAGTTGGGAATGGTGTAGCATGATGAGCAGCAAGTGATGCCTCATCTATAATTGTAGGCCTTGAAAGGGGAGGAGGTGATTCAGTGCCAGCTGCAGACTGTGACGGTCCACCTTCATAGAAAGTAACTCCAAACATATATCTGAACCTAGGCCAGATTACTTCATGCTGTCTCTCTGGTCCCATATTTCTACCTAAAATTTATTGTTTATTAATTTTCTACAAATATAAGAAGTTGAATTTGATATTTTACGCAATATATGGAAAAGGAAATACAACGATTTGTTGAATATCATATTCAAGTACAAACAATGAAATAGAAGGTTAACAATTGATAAAGTCATATAACAAGAACAATAACAGTCCACATTCAATATGACGCAAGTTAACCCCAAACTAGTAGGGAGGTTGTTTGATAAATTCTTATAGATACAACAATAAATCAATGTTAAAGCTGAGTCTAGTGTATTGCATCAATAAATCATAATGATATAGTTATTTTCTTGGATTCCATGTGACATGAGAGCTGGTAAAGTTAAATGAGTTCTCGATGTTTGGATTCCTGAGAAGGGTCCTGGCATGTTCAAATGCACCAATTGAAACAATGATACTTCTTCTCGCAGGTGTAAGGTTTTTAACACCTTCTTGCAACAACATTTCCGTTATAACTAAACTTGTAAAGGATATAGTGAATGAGTCACCGGATTTAGTATGGAAAACTAATTCTCTAGATGAACTACCAGTACGAAGTGATTTACCTAAAACACAATCAGTATAGAACTTAGATAATGTCATATTAGAAAATTTAAACAAACTAAAACTGAATATTAATGCATACATGAATTTTTTAAAAGAACTGATCTCCTTAATCATTTATAAACTGTTGTGACATTTCTCCCGCCTTTATCAGCATACATGTTATCTTCGAGATTCAAGGAAACTTAAACAACATATAGGATAGACCATCAAATGTGAATATATATAATAACTTTATAAAAGGAAATGAGATGTACATAATAAGGAAAATGACATTGTCCAGATGATACTAAACACCATGAAGCAAAAGATCAACCATAGAAGGCAAAAGATCATTAGTGTATGAAGTGGAGATTTTTCTTGCATCTTTTATTCCTTTAATTGGGACAATTTTGCCACATTCATCCCAACGAAAAGAATTACTACCATTCGGAACCAGTCACCATATCGACATTCCTTAATTAAGACTTTGAATTAAATACTTTACATAATATACTGGAAAGGAAATAATTGATTTGTTGAATAAAATATTCAATTACAAACACAAATTAAGCTATAACTTAATTGTAAATTAAAATCATCTTCTTTTTTGAAAGAATAAGAATCAAACTCTGATTCCTCTTTAGATCTCTAACCCTTGTCATCCTCCCCGGATAAAATTTCAACATATTCATTAGATGGATCGTTCAAAGGTTCATTATCGTCATATGTGATAGATGCATTTATAAAATAAATATCTTCCTGAAACACTTCACTTTCAATTCTCTTCTCTCCTTTTCTATATGATTCAAAAGCACCTGTAGGTTTAACTTTGCAAACCACCAACCAATTAGACTTATCTTACCGTAAGCTTAAAAAAGGGTCATAACACACCTGTTTTGCTTGCATTGCCAATACAAAAGGTTCACATTATCTCAATCTTCTTCGGTTGTTGATTTCAACTAAATTGTATTGGCTATGCACTTAACATTTGGAGTTGGGTCATACCAGCATTTAAATATCACATTGCTTTATTGGTAATGCAGGGTACTCAACTTTAAGTATCTCAATAATTTTACTATAGTAATCCATCAATTCTCTCTGTATGAAAACTTCACTATTTATTGTTGCCATACTATAACCATGATATTCTATATGATATTTGTATCTGTTAATGAAATACACCAGGTACGATTTAACAGTTCGTAGAAGTCCCTTTGTAAGATCACAAATGAACTTGTTCTCTATTAGATTTTCTAAGGCCTACATAAAAGAAATTATCATATCAAAGAGTATAATGTCATTTCAGTTATGAACAACACAAAATTTGAAAAACAACAATTCTCGTGTTCAACTTACTGCACGAAAGGTTGAACCACTTGACAGTTCAATAAAACATAACCATACACATCCTCAATTTCTTCCTCTGTAACATTCTTCTTGTTGCATATCTATATGTTCATCCAGCATATGTAAAAATGGATAAGTTACCATCATCATCAATTGTTCCTCCCCCCTCGTCATTACGAAGAACTTTTCTTTCTCTTATGTGAACATGCGGCTCAAAATAATGTGAACAAAATATACTAGCTTCCTCCATTAAATAAGCATTATATATTGAATCTTTAACTATAGCCTTGTTTTTGACATTTTTCTTCAAGTGATGCAAATAGCTATATTAGAGAATATGGTTATTACAATTTACTAGTACAAACATGTTATTACTTCAATTATAATAATTTGAATTTCTATTACCTCTCAAACGGATACATCCATCAATATTAAACTAGACCGGCTAGTTTTGCCTATGTGCTAAATGTATAGGTAGATGCTCCATATAGTCAAAGAAGCATGGAGGAAATTTTCCTTCTAACTTACACAAAATTACAAGATTTTCCCTTTTTAGTTTTACCATTTCAACCAACTTGATTTCATATGATATTAAACTTTTGAAAAATAAACTTAATTCTGGTATTACTTCCCAAGCCTTATTCGATAGCAACTCCAGAAATCCAATTGGAATTAGCCTTTACATAAACATATGGAATCATGACTTTTCATCTCAAATAATTTGTACTTCCTCATGTCCATACACTTTTCCAAGTTTGAAACATAGCCATCGAGAAACTTTAAGACTTTTCAACCATTGACACAATATTTCCTTTTGGTATTTGTCTAAAGTGTAACATGCTTTTGGATATTTACCGGTGCAAACATCTTTATATAACTCTTTCCTTCTACAAATAAGTTACAAATTAGCTCGTGATTTTGCATTGTCTTTTGTCCTCCCTTCAATGTTCATTATTGTATTGTACAAATTGTCAAAAATATTTTTTTCAATATGCATCACATCTAGATTATGATGTATCAAATTAGTTTTTCAATATGGCAAATCCCAAAAGATGCTTCGTTTTCTTCAACCAAAGTTTTTACTAATGCTTGTACTTACTTCGTCAGCTTTAAATTCTTTAACTTTCAGTAAGCCTAATTCCTCAACCTCCTACAAAATCTCTTCACCAGCTTTGTAAGGGGGAGGAGGTGTTCTTACTAGCCTATTCTTAATGAACTTTTGTTTGTGGCATCTAAATGGATGATATAGAGGAAGAAATTTCTTGTGATTGTCAAACCAACATACTTTGCCCCCTTTTGGAAGATAAAACGCATCAGAATCATTGTCACAATAAGGACAAGCTAATTTTTCAGCTGTGCTCCATCTGGACGTGGCATATGCTGAAAAATCACTAATGGTCCACATCAAAGCTATTCTCAACACAAAATTTAATTTCAGAGACACATCATATGTCTGAACACCATATCCCTAAAAATGTTACAATTTAGATATCAATGGTTGTAAGAAAACATCAATTTTATGCTTCAGATTTGTAGACCTTGGCACAATCGCTGTCAAGAACATATATCTATCTTTCATACACATCTATGGAGGCAAATTATAAGGAGTAATTATGATTGAGCATGATGAATATTACTGGCCGGATTAACCAAAAGGTTGGAATCCATCCGTACATAACATTTTGACTTTTAACTGCAAACTCAAGATGGTTGTCATAGAAATGTTTCCATGCTAGTACATTTGATGGATGACTCATTATTCCATCTTCCTATTCGTGTTCATCATGTCATCTTATGTGAGATGTAGTAACATCTGAAGCATATAGTCTTTAAAGTCTTAGTGTTAGCAGGAAATAATACATATGCTTCTAGGGTACTAATTTCTGCTTCATTGAATGCTTTCTTGGCTTGAACCTAGATTGACCACAAAATTTGCACTCTTGTAATTCCACATCATCTCCCTAATACAACATACATCCCAATTTACAACAATCAATTTTTTCAACAAGCAAACTAACACCCCTAATAAGTTTCTTCATATTGTAAAAACTATCAACCATTGTATGATCAGGAGGCAATGATTCATTATATCATTCAAGAATTTTATCAAAACTACGGTCCAAAATATTCCCTTTAGACTTTATGCTCAATATTCGAGCAATTGAAGACAATTGAGTCATTGTCTCACAATTTGGCTATAATTCTTGGTCAACTGATTGTAATAAGTCAAAAACTGTTTTGTATGTGGGTTAGGTTCTTCTTCAAGATTTTCCTTATTTTCCTTAAAAGCATAACCGACTGTATCATAAACTATTTGCATATATGGATTTTCAATTCCATCCACATAATTTGTTCTAAATCCTATCCCACCTTGAAACTCATTAGTGCTGACAAACAATTGTGCTTCATTAACCCTTTGAGGTGCTACAAATCAACAGTTCCTCATATCGTGCCCACTCAAAATAATTGGGGACAAACCCTTTTCTCAGCAAATGCCCATTAACTTCATCAATAGGAAGGAAACATTTGTGTTTGTACTTTTTATATGGACATCAAATCTTTGGCTCATCTATATATGTAGGTTGAGAAAATGCATAATAAATAGAAGAGTTAACTCCCTCAATAAAATCAAGATTAATGGAAACATCAGGTGATAATCATCTATACATCCAAGATCTATTCCGGATACTCATTTCTAAAAAGCTGTTAATTTAAAACAGTGAATTCGTAGTTAGTATCATTCATATTGGCCAAAGATTACAAAACATCTAAGATAAGGCTTGTGAATCAACAGAATAAGTTCCCATTCTGACTCCTAGGCTCATGGTATTTTTCACCGATAAGCCTCACGGGAGCTCCATCATGGGTTATGGGTTAAGGTTTATGGGTTGAGATCTAAAATATTTTTAAACTGAAGATCGAACATATATGTTTGTAATCATATATGTTCAGAGTGAATTAAAGTTAAAAGTTTGATATTTAATGGAATTAAATATGTACTAGATTGAGTATTCATAAAATTATGAATACTTATTTTAATAAATTAGTTTAACATATACAATTAAAAAAGACCATGTAAAAATTCGCACATGAAAAATAAATAAAACATAATCATTTCAGAGAGCATCAATGAAATAATGGATTGACATAATTAAGGTAATTGGAACAATAATATAAGTCAAACTCATCCTCTATTAATTCATTGATAAACTGAAGTTCATATCACAAATAAGTTTCAATTCATGCAACCCAAATTAAATCAGCCATATAATACGTTCATATGAGAACTTCAAATAGCAAACAAATACCCAAACTAAACCAAGTTCAAAAAAACATACTAAAAACAAATTCACTTACCTCAACTTACACGCAAAAGGATCTTCCTGAAGTACATGAAAGAAGATGATGACAAAGCTAGAATGAAAAATATATAAACTGATACAAATTTGATTAAAATATGTGCAAATTCATTGTTGACATTATAAAAAATATAAGGAAATGAATGACATTTAAAAACCTGCTAAAGCTTCTCTTCAATCTTGTTCGAAATAGAAATACTGTCAACAAATGAGTTCTTACAACCAAGAATAAGATTGTTAACAGTTTAGAAAGTGGGATATATTAAAATAATAATATAAAACATATTGAGCACAGTTTAGAAAATGTGAAAAATTTTGACCAAAGACTAAAAAATTATAGCTCATATAACCTCCTTTTCTCAATAAGAAGCCTACAAGACCTAAAAATCTAGAAGAAGGGATAACGGTGAAGAATCATGAAATTCAAACACATTGAGCAAGGTAGGAGCAATTATGAGATGACAGCATTATAAGGAAGTTGTTCATGATGAAAGAGTATTGATAGTTTTAGAACCATTCTTGTTGCAACCTTTCGAATAGAAATATTAATAACGAATCCAATGCACTAAAATACAATATCTTTCTAATAAATATATATTAATTTATAGACTAAAAATGTGTTTGGTTACGAAGAAATAATGAATTTAGCTAAACATAACCACATTCTTCAATGCTCATATCAACATCCACTCACTAATATCCCAAAGTCAGCAGGTTCTACAAATAATTTCATGTAATAAAACTTAAATCAATAACCATAAGCTCATAGTCAAAATTTATTGATCCAAGTTCTAAATTAGAGTAAGAGAGAAGATGAGAGAAGATTAACTTTCTTGGAGTTTTAGAAGCTTCATTAAGAACCATCGTAAGACTAATATAGTGTAAGGAAATAAAATCAAACAAAGATGATAAGAAATTGGTGATGCCAATTAACAAAATCATATGATGGTTAATGAAGTAAAACCAAGAAATAGATCGAACAACTTAAAATGACAAAATCAGTGAAAGTTCAAAGATCAAAACATATATAAAAAAAGGTTAAATACATAATCTATTTCCTGAAATTCTATTTAAATACATATACATGTATATTAATAATCATGCAATTTACCCAAAAATCAAAGAATTATTAGAAATTTCAAACTTACCAAGTTCTTTCTAAAGTTTTGATTGATGATGGTAGATGAAATAAAATTTAGTTTGAAATGGATGCCTAAGGAGATAAGAAAATTGATTTCCATAATAAAATATACAGCAAAAGCATAAAATAAATTGAAATATACTTGAAATATTAAACCAAACTAACTGAAATAAAAGACTGGTGGTAAAGAGGATGAAGAACTTTGATTGAAGAAGGAAATGGGAGAATGTCTACGTAGTTTATATCAGACTAATTTATTAGTTAACTAGTGATACATATATACAATTATGTTTGTTATATATATATATATATATATATATATATATATATATTGGAAACTTGGTTGGTTTATAATTATCCTAGTTAAATTGATCGATCTAATATAGTTTTTAAAACCTTATTATTTATTAATAAAAATAATAACAATCACTATTGTCTCCTACACTTTGACATATTCTTTCTCTACCATCATCATCTCCCTCAACTTGGATTTTATGTAAATACCATAAAATGTTATTATCTGGATAATGGTTCTTGGTTCATGTAGCATTGGTAATGATATTAACAAATCAAGTTCAAGAAAGGCTTTCTAAGCTAGAGCCTAATAACTCAATTGACCATATTCTATCAACAAATGGTTATATTGTTTCCTGGAAATAAAAGGATATGGATTTTGTGAAAAGAGTGATGACTTTCTAGGAAATCAATAAAAATGTTGCATAAAGCATAATTGAAGTTAATAGATCTATACTTTTATACATGGTGCAAAACTTGATAACATTACAGGCGTGGTCTTAAGAAGCTAAAGGAAATAACATTATGAAGTTGTCCCAAAGGTTGGAATTGTTTTTATAATATAAAATGGGCAAAAAAAGAAGAGTTCATTATGCATAGTGAAAAGCTAGTTGTAACTTATAAGAAATGTAGATTCTAACGTTTATTTCACTCATAGGGGTGGTTTTCAAAGGGTAAATTAGGTGAATAATTAGGAATTTTCAGGGACTAACTAAACTAAGTACCAAAGCATATTAAAAAATACTTAAAATACAAGTTAACTACTCTTAAAATTATGTTAAGAACATTCACATATGCAACTTGAATCACTTCACAATAATGATATTTTGGATCTCATGCAAACATGCTCATATAATCATTTAATATAAGGAAAATCAATAAAAATTTAATAAATGTAGCTTGCATTGTGGTTCATATGCAGGAAAAAGAAGGCTAAGGCTTAAATTTGTTAACTGAGGGAGATCAAAACTACAAGGCTTTTCTAAAATTCAAAATGGTTACCCTAAATTCCCTTATTATTTTAATGTATTTAGTCCAATGATATATTCCCAACATGCATAAAAAAAAGTTGTAGAAATATCAAATTTTGTGACAATCACTCAATTTAGAAAATGGAGCATAAAATTTGAATGCTTATAAGCTTAAAACCTCACAATTTTAAATAACATGTATTGGATCATATTTCATTTTTCAAAAATCAATCATCATAAACAATTAATCAATATTTAGTAGGGAAGAACTTAACTATTTATGCGTGTTTTCCTATTGCTATTCAATCTAAATTAATGATTCATGAAAACTCAAATAATTCAAAGACAAATTTCAAAAGAAATTGAGATACCTAAAAAGATAAGTCAACAAATTAACAAAAACTAAAGCAAGCTGTCATTTAGCTAAAATTATAAAAGTAAGAATAGCATCATCAATGATATTCTTAAATGATTGTTAGTGACCCCAAAAGATGCATGTAGGCTCACCCATTAACTCGTTCTCTGATACAAATCAACTTCATCTTCACACATTAACAAAATTTTCAAACAAGAGGCATTTCATCAAACACCTAATATGCATCAACAAATCATCCCAACTTTACAAGCAAATTTGAAAACTTAACCTTCTAACACTCACACTTTAACATTAAACGTTGTTATCCATTCACAAAATACTCAAACATATGAAACAAAATACTCAAACTTACTCAAAATTACTCAATTAATCAAACCACGGTGAAACACAACTTCCACGAAAATGCAACAATAGTAGGAGAAGACCACGACCTTCCGACGCACCACCAACTGACAACAACGCACCACCAACCGATGACAACGCACCGGAGAAGAAGACGTAGCAAGGAGGAGAAGAAGAAAGAAGGAGAGCCGACGGTTATCAAAACGACGTCGTTTGGTTTACATTCAACTACAAGCAAACGATAACGTACAAGTTGAAAATTTACCGACGAAATTTTCTGTCGCAAATGTTTTGTCGGCAAAGTCAAAACTTCATTTTTTCGCCATCAATTCTTGCCTTAGTTGCCGACGGTATTTTTCATCGTTAAATAATTTTTCCCCTCAAATTTTCTTACGGACAAATAAAAACTATTGGTAATTTGTAATGGTTTGTTTTTCTATCATTATTTTTCCATTGCCAATTCGTATATTCCTTGTAGGGGGGAGTGTCTTATGCATGAAGACGTTGAAAGAAGGTTTAGGCTTTAGAGAATTCTATTCGTTTAAAGACAGTAGTCAAAATATTGTTCGTGGGCGCGAGGGTCCAAGCGAGTCCTCTTTGAAATGCCATGAATCCCCCTTCAAAGCTTACCCTTGCAAAATAGGCTCGCAGCTTTGGAAACGGAACATTGTCTTACACTCTATTATCCGCAGAATCTGCTGAAGAAAAAGAGGAAACTATTAGGTATGCTTTATGGTTTGTTAGGGCACTCAGAATGAGACAAACATAAACCACTTACTTGACTTTTGTTGATTGTTGTTTTCATGGTATTATCTCCATTGGCGATAACGCATTGGAAGAAGGGTGGCGTCTGGATGTTTTTGACGCAACCAGAAATCCTGGGGGAATCAATCCAATCACTAATTGGGATGCAGGTATTCGACCATGGCTGGTCACGTCCTTCTGTTGGTACCTTGAAGATGAAAAGAAAGCAGGTTGTGAGGTCATCATTGTACGAACTTCCCCTTAACCCTTCCTTCACAGATTTGTGTTGAAATTATTTCTCGCAAGTCGCAAACAAAATAGTCATATATATTATCACCACTTGCTTCAGACTTGTCAGTATATTAACCTGACCTGAAAACTAAAGCAGTATTACAGGGGTCACGTAAATGGCAATTTATTATTCCAAAACTATAGATTGGATAAGATGATACCAAATATTCTAATCTTATCCACAGAAAAACAACGGGGGCGGTTGGATGACCCCAAGAACTTACCTGGACCTGACTCAGCATGCAATAATTTTGCATCAGCATGTGGCAATCGGCCACGTGGTGTCAGCGTATCAACAGAAACTAGGTTGGTATTTCTTATCCACATAAACATATGGCTTGTTTACTTTTGTGGCGAACTTGTGCTGTTCTTATCATAAATCAAGCTGCTTTTACATCAACTTTGAATTCTTACAATTGGCACAAGAAGAGGCCATAGATCTTCTTGGCTATTCATTTATATTATAGCAAGACAGTTGGGAGGGACAGAGGAGCTTTACTTTACTTTATTATTCAAAGAATCTATACATACCCGAGCGATTTGGTTGTGCCCTTGGAAGGAACATTACATTAATATAGTTAATGCACGAATAATGTATATATATACGAAAATGGTGGATAAGGTTTCTTTGCAAGTTTCCATGTTCAAAGTTCATACTATTCAAATACTTTCCCTTTTTGAATAATTCATAATTAACAACACAAAAAAGATTGGATGGAAAGTTAGTTTTTCATTCTATAATTATATACGATCCAAATGAAGGTACAGAAGAAATAGGAAATGAAACACAAACAAAACACCCCTATTTTACAATTCTAAAGCATTTTCAAACTCCATTTAATGCACACAGTAAATGAAAAACTATATACGATCCAAATTAAGGAACAGAAGAAATAGGAAATGAAACACAAACAAAACACCCCTATTTTACAATTCTAAAGCATTTTCAAAAGTCCATTTAATGCACACAGTTTTACTGTCAAGTCAACACAATTTTTTCTTTTTGAAAATTTGGCACTCCCTAATTGGGAAACGTGGCATAAGTTTCTGAGTTCCCCATGTGGTCAGAAAAAGCGCGTTTATATAAAGTGAAATCCACCTTCAATTTCGCTCTCGTACACGTCTCTTGCCTTTAGCATTCTTCCTTCGCTACCCAGACCAAACACCCAGTCATACTCTACCCTCTCTCTTTCCAACTTTCCCTAATCTCAAAAGCGAGTTTTATTAATTTCCCATTTTTTTCTTTTCTTTTTTTTATTGGAATTTCATTTCCTGTGTAAAGATCTGCAGATGGAGGTCTCTGTGATGGCGAGTTCTCGGGCAAAGATTTTCAGGAGCGATTTATTTTGCAGAGATCTGAGGTTTTGTTGTGTTCCTCGTAGCCCCAGTAAAATTTCCTTCCGGGATCCAAGTGTCAGGTTCAGAAATTCTCGCCTTCGCTTCTCCTTAAATTCTGCTCTCCCATCTCAACCTGTAAGATCTGACAAGGCTGCTGCGCTTAATCGATCTAAACCGGTAAGAGGTTTTCAAAGATTTCCTGTTCCCGTTCCTTTTTCCTTTCCTGTGAAATTGAGATGGCTTTTGGTTTGAAGCAGAAATGATTTCTTTTTATTCATTTTGTTTTATTCTCCTATTTCCGTTTGGTAATTCTGGGTTTCATGGGCTTTTCTTCAATTTAATCTTTGTAAGCGATTACTGTTTGTTGGGGAAAATATTTGGAAGGAGGAAAGATTGTGTCTTGAACATAAAATAGTGAAATATGCGAGGTGGCATGTGGCTATTATAAGGTGATTTTTGTGTTTGAATGCGTTAAATTTCTGTTTCTGTTTTACACGCTAATTCGTATTAGGACGATGATGTTGTCAATTGTGCAGGTTGATGGGGTGAGAATATTTGTTGGATTGCCTCTGGATGTAATTTCAGATTGCAATACTATAAACCATGCTAGGGCGATCACTGCTGGACTTAAAGCTCTTAAATTGTTAGGAGTTGAAGGTGTGGAGCTTCCAGTTTGGTGGGGAATAGCTGAGAAGGAATGTAAGGGGAAGTATGAGTGGTCTGGCTATCTTGCTATTGCAGAGATGGTCCAGAGTGTAGGTCTCAAGCTTCATGTCTCACTTTGCTTCCATGCTTGTGAACAACCAAGAATTCCCCTCCCTGAGTGGGTTTCTCAGATCGGTGAATCCCATGCCAGCATATACTATGCAGACAGGTCAGGGAATCATTTCAATGGGTGCCTGTCATTGGCTGTTGATGAGTTGCCTGTTCTTGATGGGAGGACCCCTGTTCAAGTTTACCAAGATTTTTGTGAGAGCTTTAAGTCTTCATTTTCACATTTAATGGGCTCGACGATCACGGTAGTGAAATTTGATTCATTGTTTTCATAATTAAGCACCAGAAGCTTTGATAATTATTACAGATTATGATGGCTCACGTACTATGCTTTTGCAGGGCATTACGATGAGTCTTGGACCAGATGGTGAGCTACGATATCCTTCCCATCATCTGCTAAGCAAAAACAGCATTATACCTGGAGTTGGAGAGTTCCAATGTTATGATAAAAACATGATTAACCTTCTTAAGCAACATGCTGAATCAACAGGTAACCCCTTGTGGGGGCTTGGTGGTCCTCATGATGCACCCAGTTATGACCAGTTTCCGCATTCGAATAACTTCTTTAAGGATGAGTGCGGATCATGGGAGTCTTCATATGGGGACTTTTTTCTTTCCTGGTATTCAAGCCAACTGTTGTCTCATGGCGATCGCATGCTCTCTGTTGCCTCTGCCGCATTCAGTTGCACTTCTGTCTCAGCATATGGTAAAGTCCCGCTCGTGCATTCATGGTACAGAACTCGTTCACATGCGTCTGAATTGACAGCTGGTTTCTATAACACTGCCAACAGAGATGGCTATGAAGCAGTTGCAAAGGTGTTCGCTAGGAATTCGTGCGATATGATCTTGCCAGGGATGGATCTTTCTGATGAGCATCAGGCTCAGGAGTCTCATTCAAGCCCAGAATCATTGCTTGCACAGATTAGATTGGCTTGTAGGAAGTATGGGGTTGATGTTTCTGGACAGAACTCATCAATTTCTAAAGCTCCCCATGGTTTTGAGCAGATAAAGAAAAATATGAGAGGTGATAAAGTTATAAATTTGTTCATGTATCATCGAATGGGAGCTGATTTCTTCTCACCAGATCATTTTCCTTCTTTCACTGGGTTTATCAGAAGCTTCAATCAACCTGAGATACATTCTGATGATCTTCCTGAGGAAGAAGTTGCTGAACCTCAGCAGATGAGTACAGATTCGAGCATTGAAATGCAAGCAGCTTAGATCTTTTAAGTGTTAAGCTGGACACATTTACTGTAAATACAAAATTATGCGCACCGATTATTGTATGAAAAGAGTTGGTACTGAAAAGAGCACTAGATAGCTACAATTAGATGGAGTATATTTTGTTCAATATTACTATCTGCGTCCTGCCCATACGTTTGCTTACGAATGAATTGTGTTCAATATTACTATCTGCGTCCTGCCCATACGTTTGCTTTCGAGTGAATTGTAACGTAAGAAACAAACCACAAATGGCAACAACCTAGGACACTAGAGATAATAAAGATATAAGAGACGGCTTCTGCATTTTCGTTCAGAAAAAAGCTCTTCTTGGGTAGTTTAGAACCGATTGAACCGGACAAATTGACTTTGTAAAAAAGTTGAGCATCTTCGAAATCAATAACTTCTCTTAAAGTGGCCATTGTGTTTCTCTATCATTTTGCTTGCAAGTAGAAACAAGCTTGCTTCTGCAAGTAACATTTAGAACGAACTGCAGAAACTTAGTTAAGACTTTTATTCTGCGCACAATCGTCTAATACATAAACGTAACACTGCTCTGTCCCTTCTATTGACCTCTTTATATATTTTAAATTCTGAATCATGCAGCCATCTCACAAGCTTCAAAAGAGCTGCAGCCGTTTTGCATTCCTTAAAACATCACTATGCAGTCTCCAACATGAACGAATGCAAGAAAGGATTAATAATTGCCCTGTTAATAGTTCTACAGAAGTAATCTAGAAGTAACTTCTAGGTTCTACATTTGGAGCGTAGATTTGAAAATATTGTAGCATCCAGGCCTCGAGGGAAATATTTAGTGAAATTGTGGTTCAGAAAGTTCAATTTCTATAAACAACTTAAAACCTGGTCAACTGTGCCCCATTATTCACATGGAATCTTCGTGTCAAAGTTGCCAAGGCAAATCGCAAATGCTTGGAATGCAGAAATTGGATACTGATAATCCATGGTAAACAAATCCTTCCCCACTTTTCCAAATTGGAGGATGATCTTCTCATGCTCTGGTCGACAAGGTCCATCCTCAGGTGAAGTAACTAGTTGAAATTTTTTTACTGAAGCAACTGTGACTCTTCCATGGAAGTTCAAACACCAGCACTGGAGCTGCACATGCCATCTTGGAGCGTTGTTTTTCAATACCAGTGCCCCATCCTTTTGACCGGACAAAGGGCCTGAGAGGAGATTCTCCATCTCATTTGAATTTGATCGGAAAAATGATAGTGGTGGTAAGTTATCTACAACAGGGCGAGAAAACTCGTCTGTGTAGGCGCTACTCCACCAGGTCCAATAGCATTAGCAGGAATTCAATCTATGACAAAGTGCATTCTTCTTGGTCCCCTGTTTGTCAAAGAGATCAAATTTGATGACTATTACCTACATCTTGGGTGGACAAGCATCTAAGTTGGGATCTAATAACAGAAAACAAATCACAACCACAAAGTGCAATTCTGAGATTGACACAACATGAAGGAATCAGATAGTAATATGTTTGCTTCCATGAGAAAGAACTAACTGGAAATGGCTAAGAAGGCTAAAGTCTCACCTTGAACCCGGCATATTCAATTCGTAAGAGATGTGTCAGTGTGCTACTCGATAGTTTCCAGCAAGATTGGTGAAACTTGTTTTAAATTTACCAGTCTAGTAGAACGACTTGTTTAAATCTTGGGCCCAGCATGAGGTGGTTGTCCATCAAAGACTGTAAACTTGGTCCCAAGAAAGTTTGCTCTTGCCAAAGTAGAAAATAATCATATATTATTTCATCAGCGAAAATATAGAAATTCCATTCGTTTTTGTGAATTAAATTATAGCTCAGTTTCTCGACATAAGTTTGGCTGCCCTTCGACATATCATCAGCATGCAGAGAGATGACAAAATCTGTACAGGTAGGTATAAGAATCAGAGAATATTATCAAGAAAAGAAGTTTTTCTCTTATTCACTACTCTAATCCAGAAGGTACAAAACTTTTATACTTTAATACACAAATAAACTAGCACGTGATAAACTAGCACGTGAAGATCACGTGAGAATAATGCTACCCAACTAATTAACCAATTACATTAATACACCCCCCTCAAGATGGTGCTTCATGAATGCTAAGAAGACCCATCTTGCCAATGAACTGATAGAAAGCTGGAGCATACAGAGATTTGGTGAAAATGTCTGCTAGTTGAGTTGATGAACGAACATGAAACAACTTCAAAAAACCATCTCGAACCTTATCTCTCACAAAGTGACAATCCACTTCAATGTGTTTTGTCCTTTCATGAAAAACTGGGTTATTAGCAATATGTAAGGCAGCTTGGTTATCACAATAAAGATGAACAACCAATTGAGGCAGCTGAAAAGAATCCAACAAGGCGGCTAACCAAACAAGTTCACATGTAACAACAGCCATTGCCCTGTACTCTGCTTCTGCAGAAGATCGACTAACAACAGCCTGCTTCTTAGATCGCCATGAAATCAAGGAATCACCAAGATACACACAATAACCTGTAACACTTCTCCTAGTGTCAGGACAAGATGCATAATCAGAGTCCACAAAAGCAGAAAGCTGCAAATTGGATATGCAAGAATAAAATAAACCAAGTGCAGGATTTTTCTTCAGGTATGCCAACAGATGATAAGCTGCCTTCATGTGTGGTTCCCTAGGAGATGACACAAACTGACTAAGACAATGAACAGTGTGAGTGATATCAGGCCTTGTGTGGGTGAGGTACAACAATCTGCCTACCAATCTTCTATAAACCAATGGATCTGGCAAAAGTTCACCTTCAGTAGCAGTGAGCTTTTGGGAAGGAACCATTGGTACATCTGCAGGTTTAACTGCCAACTGACCAGTATCTTCCAACAATTGAAGAGTATATCTCCTTTGGGAAACAGATATACCAGTTGCATTCCTAGCAATCTCAAAACCGAGAAAATACTTCAAAGTACCAAGATCCTTGAGCTGAAAAGAAGACTGCAAAAACTCCTTGACTCTATGTAATTCATCCATGTTCTTCCCTGCAAGAACTATATCATCGACATAGACTAAGAGTGCAATAAAATCATCTCCTGAACCTTTAGTGAAAAGAGAATGCTCATGAGATGATTGGGTGAAACCAAACTTCAGGACAACATTAGAAAAAACTGTGTACCATTGCCTAGAGGCCTGTTTTAAACCATAAATGGATTTATGCAATTTACAAACCATACCAGGTTGCTTATCTCTATACCCAAGTGGTAACTTCATATATACCTCCTCATCAAGAATACCATTCAAGAAGGCATTGTTGATGTCAAGCTGCAAGAAATCCCAATTATTAGCTGCTGCCAAAGCTAATAAAGTCTTAAAAGTTGTCATTTTAGCTACAGGAGAGAAAGTTTCTGTGTAATCAATTCCTTCAAGCTGTGTAAAACCCTTTGCAACCAGACGAGCCTTGTATCTATCAACAGAACCATCGGCCTTGTGCTTAACCTTATAAACCCACTTGCAATCTATTGCTCTCTTTCCTGCAGGTAAAGGAACTATGGACCATGTTTGCAATGTCTCCATGGCCTTAAGTTCATCATCCATAGCTGCACACCACTCAGGATATCGGGCAGCTTGGTGATAAAATTCAGGTTCATAATGAGAGGAAATGTTGGCAATAAAGTTGGTGTGAGTTGGTGAAATCATTTGATTAGATAAGTGTTTTTGGATAGGATATTTTACAGCTGCATTGCAATGGAAGTCTTGCAAATAAGCTGGAGGTTTAACATGTCTGGATGATTTTCTAAGTTCAGGAAAATTTGGTTGGTGGGGTATTGTGGCTGAAGACGTAGATTCAAGGACTGAAATATCTGGTTGGTGGTCATTAATGGCTAAAGGAAGAGAATCATATGACAAAAGAATGTCATCATGAGCAGGAAGAGATTCATGAACATTATCAATGACAGCAGGTAATACTAGATCAGGAAAAGGGTCAACCATAACTTCATTAGTGATCTTATGAAAAGGAAATAAATGTTCATGAAAG
>JANZLD010000236.1:37831594-37842145 GCA_026413575.1 Erythroxylum carthagenense
TGGAGCATACTTCATGTATTTTGGCTTTCGACTTATTTGTATTATGTTTGACTGAGCATACATGTTGAATTTCATTTGGATTGTTATTGCTGTAGCCCTGGGTTTCGGGATGTTTGATCCATGTGTATGATTTTGCGTATGAATTTTCTTATGCGAATCGAATGTTTTGTGAATGTTGGGATCGGGTCCGACGTTTCGGGTAGTCGTCGCGGGCGTAGCCCGAGGGGTCGCCTCGGGAATAGGGTTCCGAGGCCCGAGCCCAACATTTGTCCTTTAGCTCCAAAAAGCAAGTTCCACAACCCTATGGTGGGTCTTGGAATTCTATGTCTTATAAAGTTACTAAAACCTAAAAATTACGTGAAACTTGCATGTCTCTTCGACTTCTAGTTCCCACAATCATGGGAATTTTACTTGTGCCTCCTATAATCATGGGTTAACTTAACATAAACTTTCTCCATATATTTCCCATGATCGTAGAAAACATGCCCTTTTCCACCATAGTGTTTTCTTATTTTTCACCGGCTCCACTTCTCTTCTCTTCTCTTCTCTTGGTCCCTAGTTCAATGACAAAGGTGTCCACCCTATATTCCTACATCAAAATGATCAATTCCTACCCTAAACCAGTATTAAACACAAAAGAACAACCATGAAGATCAAACTAAACAAAAACACACAAAAAAATTCGTAAAACACAATAATACTAACCTATCATGCTAGAAACACATACCAAGTACTTAGAAAAACACATACTAATGCACAACTATTAGTGAATCAGGTGTAGAAGTCGTTGGAATGGCTCTTCAGGGATGTCCACAGCCTTATCTGTGCATCGTGTTGTGTATTCAATAAAAATGCAATTATGTAAAGCTTTTAGTTTATAAAATCATATGCATGTAAACCACAACATTTTATTGGTCACTTTACTTTTAAAATAACGTAAAAACGTTAAACCATAGAGGAGACAATTCATTTTTAAAAGCAAGGATCTAATACCAACACTGACAAGCCCCTATCCTGTAATGGCTAGGTGACCTGCCCGACACTCTACGGTGGCTCTCTAGTTGATATTTGAGTTGGCTAAAAAGTTCCCATGAAGCTAACCCTATTGCCCTTAGTAAGGAAAGCTTCAACTAAACAATAAGAAACATAAACAGTGGAGTTTTGTTTTTCAGTTTATTAAAATTTTCGGTAATATAACGACTATATTTTGACATCCTAAAAAAATTTCAAAGTCCCTGTAAAAGTTAAAAACACTTCTATTATCACATCAATTTCTTAACTCCAAATTATAGACTTCAAATCCACTCACATGCAGTTTGAAATAGTTACTTCAATAAACTTTGAAAGGCTAAAACAAAATCACGCCTTCCATAAAAAAAAACCTTTATACACATCCATTCTTTACACAAATGTTCATTCCAAAACTTGTTCAAGGATATGAAATAGTTCTAAAAATATGTACAAGGCAAAAATATTCCTACATAGTAGCACTTAACGAAGTTGACTACTTATGAGATGAAGTCCCTGTTACTGAAGCCCCTGAGCATGCACTTGGGAGGTAAAAATAGAAAATAGAGTGTGAGCTAAACAACCTTAATGAGTTTTATTGGTTTCCATTAAAAACATTTATACAAATATTATCCTCCATAAAAGAAAACAATTTCTTTTCTTTTCAATTAATAACCATTGTTCTTACAAAATACATTCTTTTTTTTATAAGATCAATGCACATGTAAAACAAAAAATACATATTTTTTTAAAGATTAAGTTCCTCTTTTATTATAAAGTAAACATTGAAGGCAATCAACACTTTCATGAACTTTCCTTTTTTTTCTAAAACATTTTGCTATCTGGTAACCTTACGTGTAAGGTCACAAAGCTGGTTCTGCATCGCTTACTCGTTCTTCGTTAAAGCATCGCTTACCCATAATGATGCTAGCACTACATATAAATCAATGGTTACAGAGTTGGTTCTACCTCACATACCTGTAACAGTGCTAGCACAATATATACTCTACACAAGTAGAAGGTGACTCATATGACATACTAACAGACACAACATCACCTATGTTATTGAAAAATGCCCCCTAAATATAACTATGTACAGTAGGACGTATAATCATTTGTATGAAGCCATATTGGCATACCAAAGGCTAAACCATATATAAACGAATGTATTGTTAAGCACCATCACATGTTCAGTTCTTTTTCTTTACTAGTTCTAAGTCTACGATGAAGAGAAAAATTTATTGTCTTACTTAGCTATGAGGGAGATCCTTGAAGGGTTCCTAAAACCTGCCAAGTACATCCATAACTAACCACCTTATTCTACAAATTTTATGACAAAGGCCTTAGCCAAATTTATAGAATTTAATAAGATTAAAAATTATACTTTCTTTTCATTCAACGATTGAATAACCATTGAACAATGTCCATAATTTATACATGCTTTCTTCTTTCCATTGAAATAATGTACATAGTGTATAAATGTTGTTTTCCTTGCATTGAGCCATTAAACTATGTATAGCATACATGCTACCATTAAACAGCCATTGGGCCACATATAAGTTATCTACATATTACCAATTAATAACCATTGAATAACATACATAAGATATGGATATACATGTTATTTTTCTCTCCATTTACCATGTTGCTTTTCTCTTCATATAACTAAGAAATTAGCTCAAACATTCATACAATTAGCAAGGGAATTAATGTTCCCAACTTAAGCACTCACAGGATCAGCTAAAGAGGATCAAAAAGAGTGATTTAGCATACCAAAATTAGGTGGTAATGTGCTGTCCATCTTTTCCCTATATGTAGCTGTCGTTGATGAAGATGTTGTCCATAGTTGGAAACTTAAGTCCCATGCAGAAATTATTTCCTCAATGAAATAACTTGGAAGATCTATGCATGAAGGGAGCAACAGCAATTATTCATCATCAATTTTTGTCAAAAGGAGAAGTAAAATGTCGACTGAATGAAGGCGGAGCAGCTCTTTCATCATCTTTATACAAGTTACACGTTGAATAGAGTTGTCCAACACGTTGCAAGGTTAGTTTCCATTAGTTATCCATTATGTTAGCTCTTACCATCTTTGTTTATTTAATCCATTTTACATCATCCATGACAATTCTTAACTGCTATATATAATCAGTTGTTTTGATTTTGTCTCACCAAAATAAGACACTATTTTTCAAATTGAGGGATTAGAACCCTAGACTGTTGCATAGAAGCTATATCATTAAAAATTCATGAATTGCATTTCAATCACATGCATAATGATAGAATACACACATGAATTATAGTTTAGAACACATTACAAAGAATGTATACGCACTTAATTGATTTATTTTGGGGTATGAAAGGTTTAAAATGATCACAATGTGAATTGTGCATTGTTTATGCCTTGCATTTTGGTTTGATTGATTACAAGTAGTAAATTTGGAATTAATTAGTACAATTAGAAAATTGATGAATTAAATGTACATTTGATATATGAAAAATTCCAAGTAGTAAGACAAGTGGACACATGGAAAATTAGGATGACTAAGCCTTTAGTTGAGTGACATTTGGCGTAGATAAATGAGCGACATTTGCCATAGCTAATTAATTGACAAATTGAATTGATCATGGAGTGACAAATGGACTAATAACTAGGTGACATTTGGCAACAAATATGTAGGAAAAATTGAAAACATGCTTAGGGACATATGTCATGGTAATATAGAGACACCTAGCATCTAAGGTGTTAAGTTTTTGCAGGAGTAAAATCAGTTTTGTTCATTTCTTCTTCTTTCTCCTTCTCACATCATCAAAACATTCTCACCTATACATCCCTGTATCTTGGCTAGGTTTGTGTCTAATTGATACTCCAATAATCTATTCTTTCACCCTCACGAAATTAGGTAAAGAATCAGAGCATAATTATTCTGTTATAGCCTTTGATCCAAGCCAAAATCCATTCAATTCTCACCTTGAATTCATGATGATTTTTGCATGCATGGAGAGCTGAATTAACTTGATTTTTAAGCTAGAATTTGAGCTAGACAAGTAAGTAAAAAATTATTCTTTATGGAATGTTATAATAGAAAGTTTATGATGATGAAATTGGGATGAATTGTATATTAAGTTGATGATGAGGTTGTATTGGAATGTGATAGTGAATTGGATAATTTCTATTTTGTTTTGACGCATGAAAGGAAATTGTTATGAGCTGCAAAATTAATGATTTTGAGTTAGAATTAGAGATGAGATTAGTGAGGAATTGACATATAATTAAGGTATATTTGAGGCATAATTTAGGAACTATTATAAAGGTGTTTTGAAATTGGAATGAACGTTTTTGAATATGGAAAATCATAGGAAAATAGGTGGCACTCATCCCACGACCGTGGGTAGATGCATTAGCTTTTGTCATTATCATGGGAAGGTACTCCACAATCGTGGGCAAGGTTTTGACATGGTAAATCCTTTTTTTTTTTTGTAATTGTTGAAACACATGTGGACAAGACACTTTACATTGGTGCATTTGAACTTGAATGAAGCTTGAAAATGAACCTAGTTTGATGTTGGATTAAGCGGTTAAGGGTTTGATAAGTTTAGGATGTTAATTGATGTTGAAACTTAAGGAATGGATTGTTTGATATCAATGTATATAAATTTGGGAAGTATGAGTTGTTAGTGGTATAAAGATGTTTTTATGAATGCAAATGTGATTCAAAGGATATGAACAATGTGAACTAGGTATAAATGAATGAGAATTGGAAAATTATATAAATATAAAGCATTAGAAAAAAAAGGGATTGGTGACTGAATGAGTGATGAATTTGGAGTAATCAAACTTACTTAAGGCATAACCTAATTGAAAATAAGTTATGTATAAGCTATAATATTTGAATGGTCAAGACTTGTGATTAAGGATACATACCCGAAAAAAGTCAATTGAGCATGCATTGAACATAACACATATACATGTGTATGATTGAGTACTTATTTGATTAAATAAGTTAGTAATGTGTACATATATGTGTTTTGCATGATTTAGAAGCACAAATTGATCGACAGCTTCTAGACATTGTAGGCTTGTCAAGGCAATAGCTATCTGGAGCATGCTGTGAGTTAACCTAGATGTTTAACTCACTATATTTGAATTGTTCTTAATTAACTATTAGATATTGAACTGTTACCAATATGATTGTGTTAATTTCAAACATTGATGGTTCGAGGAGTTTGATATTCAGGACTGTATTGGAAGTGTTTGCAAATTGAATGTGAATATGGAAATTATGTTCTCAACTATATGTCGAATGCCATATTTAGATTCGATGGATGTGCTATATGACTATGCATACTGAATGAGAGATATTGATAGCATAATATGTGATTTGATGCATTTTCATTACATTGATATGCATGATCAGATAAAGGAGTTATGATGAAGTGACCAACTTAAAAAAGAGCTTAAAGTTCATAAATATGCACATAGAGCCATAGGCTTAATGTTTAATGAGTCTCATATCCATAATGCGTATGCGACAGTATCTGAAATGAGTCTGGTATCTATAATAGATAAGGGACAATTAAACAGGCACTCGGTCACAACAAAATAAAAATGAAAGTGGAGTCTCATATGCATTATATATATATATATCTTTATTTGTATCATATGAAATAATATAAAGAATGACTAAATTGAGTTGATATAATATTGCTATGTTTGTGTACATGTGAATGATTATGAAAAAAAAGGTATTGAATTGTGTTGATATAATGATCTGCAATACTTGTATACATGTTGATGATATAAATGATTGAGGTGAAAGATTGGATTGTTTTGAAAAGATTCTATAACATGTTTGTAATATAATGTGCTTAGTAAGATATGATGTATAGTGTGATTTGGTATACAAAATTGTATGAGAATTGATTCAAGCTAATCTGATATACTTGAAGTAAATCACTTGTTAATATAGAAATCACGTATAATATGTAAAATACACAAGAAGCGAGGTTGAATTATGTAAAATTCTAAAAGATATTAATCTTTAGGGATTTCTTGAATTTCTTTAGGAAATTTAGATGATCACAAAGACACTTTACTAAAGTCAATGAGTAATGCAATCGCAAGAATTATTATCTACTCTTCTAAAAATAAGAAAATTAAAAGATAAGGGTTAGAGAATAGACACTGCAATTTTATACTGGTTCACCCTTAACCTTGAGCTACGTCTAGTCCTCAAATTTTGTCTGAGATTTCACTATACTCTTCAACTTTACAAGTATTCTTTCTACACTTGCAGAGCCTCTTCAGGTTTATCTCACAAAGTATTCTTTATCTGCTTTCTTAGCCTCTCCAAGCTTTAGCCTTTCTTTCTCTCTCTAGGAAAGATATTTTTGAGCTTCACGTTACAGATGTAATCGCTCTCTTTCTTTCAAACTTTGAATACAACGTTTCTAAGTATTGTACAATCAGATTTTCTCTCTTGTAAAAAATGTATCTGGTTTACGACTAGAACTAATATTTATAGCCTAAGTCTTCAACTATCTTCTTGAGAAACTACTTCTTGAATCTTCTAAAAACCATTATAAGTTGAGTCCTGTAACTAACACCAACTAACTAACTGACTGATGTTCTAGAATAGTGTCCTTTTGTATCGACTGGTACTATACTTCTTTTGGTGTCACTTCGTCTGATATCACGCTTCTTTTGTTGTTGCTTCTTCTAGTATGACATGTATCGTCTATTGCTGACGTGTATCATCTATGATGACGTGTATCGTCTGTGATGATGTGTATTGTCTGTGATGACGTGTATCGTTTGTTGCTGACCACGCATCTTCTAGTGTTGACCACGCATCTTCTTATGTTGACCACACATCTTCTGGGTTTGACTAAGTGTTACTTGTATTTTTCTGCGCACTTAACAAAATTATCAAAATAGTTCATACATTTGTAAGATTATTATTATTTGATTTTCAATAAAATTAATAGAAATGAAGTCTTCTTGACTTAACAATCTCCCCCTTTTGATGATAACAAAAAATCATAATTTTAGAAGTAATTTTAGAAGATAAAATGATATTTAGATGAATACTGCTCAGACAAATAATAATCAAAGCAAAAACACAAGAAATGTATGCATAAGATATACAATGCTTCTTCTTCTTCTCTTCTTCTTTTATCCCCCTTTTCTTTTTCTCCTCTTCTTCTTTTCTTCTTCTTTTCTCCCCCTATTTGCTATTAATAAAAAAGATAGCTCATTGTAGATGCTTCAAAATTTCAGAAAACATATGTTGAATATCAGTGTGGATCGTCTTGAGGTCTTGTTCAATAAAAACATGTAGAAGTGTTGTTTCCTCATGAAGATCACCTACTGAGTCATTCAGCTCATCAGCCTTAGTATGAATTTCCTCAATATCTTTCACTAAGGCTTCCTGAACTTCCTTCTGTTTATGACTAACTTCCGTCCAATTAATGAAATGCTTCAAGAACTCTCAATTAACAATAGGATCTTGTTGTATTTCACTAAGTGGACGAAGATTTTCAACAATAGATGGTTCTATAGGTAAAACATCTAACTCTATGATTTTGATTGAGGGTAGTTTAAAGGTTTGTTTTCCTTCTGGGAGATCAAGATCAACAGGTCTAGGTAGTTTAAGAATTGGTTATCCAAGAAGGTGTAACACATCTTTGACTGAAGGTATTAACCCTAAGAGTCTAAAATGCACGATTAAATGCTTAAAGGTTTCTAAATTGAAATTGATACCTTCAACCGTGATACTTCTGTACCGTCCTTCTATCATAGTGCCAACTACCTTGAAGTGTTCATATTTGGTAGAACTCCAAATTAACTTCCTAATGCCCTTGAAATGTGATGTAAAACATAGACATCTCCAGGTTGAGCTGTATTACATGCATTATCTATGTTTTTCACAGCTACTTGAATTTGTTCTTCTATAAGATCATCTTCATACCCTTTAGGAAACATCTTCTTCTTCCCTTTTTCTTCATTTATCACAGGGGTTGAGCATCTTGGTAGTATATCAGGAACAATCTTTATTGATGTTATGATCGTAATCAGATAGATTTTATACCGATCCTTTGAAATCTTTATTGGATATTGTTTTTCCTTCTCATCTCGCAGAATACTATATAGTCTTCGTTCTTCATGACTGAGAAGATGTATTGTCTGATTGTTAATTGGTATAGGTTCGACTTGTACCTTGACTGTCTTCTTTGAAAGTTCTTTGATAATAATTGAACTTCAGTTTCATACAGGTACTGATTCTTCTATAATCTTCATTTTTAAATCCTTTTTGTTGATTGGTTGAGAAGTATTGTAAGGTACCAATTAGTGTTCAACTATCTGATCCTTCTGTTGAACATCAGATAAAGAAACTTTTTTTGACTAAGCTTTATCTTCTTTTGTTCTTTTGCTGGTATGGAAGAAAGTTGTTGTTGAGGCTTCTTCCTCTCAAATATTAACTTCCTTTTTATCTCTGTCTCTCCAGATGATTTTACTGATTGACTTTGCAAAATAGAGACAATTGTTCTAGTAGACTGTTATCGTTTCTCTTGCCTCTCAGAATCTCCATCAAGAATTAGAGCTTTTTGCTTCTTCTATTCTTGTTGTCGTAAGGTCAATAATCTTGGTGACCTTTTTGACTATTTGGATTTTTTTGATTGAAGTGTCTCAGCCTTCCTCTTTAATGACACTTGTTGTATTGATTGTTAAACCTGAATTTCCTCTTGCTATAGAATCGTCTTAGCTTGTTTTGGCACATCAGACGATTTTTTAGTCTTTTCTTCTATGAATGTTCTTCCTGTCGATCGAGGTTTTGTTTTCCTTTCAGATATAAGATGTTCACTCCTGCTCCATCTTACTACAAGCTCCCCCTTAGACTTTGCTTTCGATGTAAAACATGTATCCACTTCAGCTTCAAACTTTATTCCCATTCTGTTAATAGTAGTGGCATTAATAATACTCTTCACATCCATCTTTACCCTGCTACCTCTGTCAAGTAAGATTCCAGATTCTCTAAAGAATCTTGTCAATAGCATACCATAGGGTAACGAGCTAGAATCTTCCTTAGACTTCATCATATACTTCAAAATCAATTATGGAAGATTAATGGGATGGTGATTAAGTAGGTAAAACAAACAATGTTCATCGTTCATTATCACTATGTCCTTCGAGCCTATTCTTAGTAGAACATAGTGGAGAAGTAGTGAATGTAGAACCCTAGCCTTCAGAACAATGAGGCCTTCTTGATTCTTGAATCACGACTTCCATATAGTTGTCTATTGATGTGAGCTTTATCTACACGACCTTGAGTAATCCATTTTGTATTATTAAATAGCTTTGCTTCAATACTTGGACACCTAATGGCCTTCTCGATAGAATCTTGTGTGACTATAACCGACAACCCATCTACCATTGATATTAAGGTGTTGTCCACCACCTTTGCATTCTTCCACAACTCATATATCTCATTCAAATAGACCATTTCATGAAGGTTGAAGAATTTTTTCCAGCCAACTGCTTCAATTTCTAGTTCAATGTCCATATGATTTTACTTCAAAGAGATGAAATTAGTGTGTCTCCCATAGATAAGAGATTGCTCCATTTTTGATCTGTAACAAATAAAAACTAAATAGGAAAATGCATTTTGCTTAACATAGCGAGGTTAGTATATGAAAAAATAAGAAACAAAAAGAACTTGAAGTTTGGAACAAAGTATTGAATCGTCTTTATTGAGGGCACTAAACAAGTCGGTTTCAAAGTTTTTCAAGAAAATTTTAGAGTAGAAAGTATTTTAGAATCTTGAGAAGATTTCCTTCTTATGCATACTCTTGAAACGTTACCGTTCATAACTTATCGTTACTATTTACTTGAAAACTTACAACTTTTTATTTTCTTCTTGTACAAATCATCTAATATGTCAGACGAATGGTCATTCAGCATTACCATATTCAAGTTTTGTCTGATTTCCTTGAATCTATCTTCACACAATGATTTAGTGAAAATATCCACCCATTGTTGATTCGTCTCAACAAATTGTAGACTAATGATTTATCTCTGTACATAGTCTTGTATAAATGATGTCTAACTTCAATATGCTTTGCCCTCGAGTGTTATATTGGATTCTTTGATAGTTTGATAGCATTTTTGTTGTCACAAAAGATTGGAATTTGATCTTCTTGTATAAAATAATCTTCTAACTGATACTTAATCTACAACGTTTGTGAACAACAACTTGTAGCTAACATGTATTCAGTTTCTACAGTAGATAGAGCAATTGAACATTGTCTCTTGCTTGACCAAGAAATTAGATTATGTTGGGCCCCGATTTGCATTAAGCATGTTTTCTTTATTTTGAGGTTTAGATTGATTAATTTCTTTTAGTTAGAATAATTTAGGATTTTTAGTACTTAGTTTATAGAAATTAATTGAAAGGATTTAGATAAGATTAGAATTTTGATAAAGTTCTTAGAAATTAAAAAGAATAAGATGATGTAGGGAATTTGCATATGTTTAAGGCTTAA
>JANZLD010000236.1:37854192-37871777 GCA_026413575.1 Erythroxylum carthagenense
CTTGTAAAGCCTAAACCATTCCAATCTAAGTAATCTTCCCAAAATGCCCTCAAACATTTTTACCCTATAATCCTATTAAAGCCACATTTAATCTCAACTAAATCTAAATTATGCATTAATACTCCCAACTAAAACAAACTAAGGCATAAACACACAATTTACACAATCATGCTTAATAACATCAATTAGAAAAAAATTTTGGGGTCCAACATTCAATTCCTTTAACTCTACTGGAGCCATTCTATATGAAGTTATTGAAATCGGTTAGGTTTCTAGTTGTATATCTATCTCAACTCTATTATCCTATCTGGGAGTAATCTTAGAAGATCCTTTGGAAACACGTTAGGAAACGCTCTGACCACTAGAATATCTCCTAGTTGAACCTCATTATTATTATATTCAATCATATAAGCTAGATATCCTTGGAATCCTTTACGGAGAATTCTATTGGCTATCATAGTATTCAGGATACTAGTGGAAAGAACTTTCTGTAAACCACGAAATATCACTTCTGATTTCCCTAATCAACTCACCCTAACCTCCTTTTTAAAATAACCTAACACTACTCAATGTGTGGATAACCAATCCATTTCGAGAATAACATCAAAATCTTATATATCCAATATGATAAGGTTTGCTGGGAATTCTTTACCTCCAATCAGTATTTTACGATTTACAAACACTTTTTTAGTGAAAAGTAAGTTCTCGGCTAGAATGGAAACTACTAACCTAAAATCTAACAACTGAGGTTCAACACTCAATTTTGCAAAAGATCCATCGACATAAAACAATATGTAGCACTAGGATCTACTAAAACATATACATTATGATTAAAAACAATAATCATATTGGTGATTACCTCTGGTGTGGCATTAGCCTCCTACTGAGTGACTACAAAAACTCAGCTTATGTACGAGGTCTGCCTGCTTGTCCTGTAAGGGCCACCCTTACCCCGGAAACCTCTATTAGATCTAGTAAAACTTGACCCTCTAGTCTGAGAACCCCAGTCGCCCTGCATTTGGATTGTAGAGATGTTAAAGATCCAACCACCAACCTCTCTGCGGTGATTAACTGCAGACAATCTCTGATGAAATGACCCTCTTGATCATAATGGAAGCAACCTAACATATTCATCTGACACTCACCTAAATGTTTTTTCCATAAGTAACACACTCTAGAATTAGGGTCCTACTATTACGAGAGTCTCTGGGCCTAATGGGTGACCCAAAGGATCCTTGACTAGATGATCCGCCTCTACTAAACCTCCTTCCACCACTCCACCTTGACTTATTTTTCTTGAGTGAACCCTGAGATGAACTAACTGATGCATTGCGCTTTTGTTCTGATCTTAAACTTTAAGTGATTATTGTTGCATTTCTCTCCACTTTTACTGTAGCTTCAACTAATTCCCCTTAGATTATCTGTGAAGCCAATGATAGGTGAATCCGTACTCTAGGAATCATGCCTGTAGCTAACCTCTTACATATCTACTCTTCACTATCAGTAATAAATAGAACACTTCTGACAAGTTTTGACAATCTCTTCTCATAATCTATCTCTGATCTCGAACCTTAGTCTAAATAGAAGAATTCTTCTACCTTTTCATCCCTATAATTTTATAGGTAAAATCTATCTTTGAACTCTCTCTAAAATTCTACCCAAGATACCCGATTCGGATGACATCTCTCAATAACTTCCAACCAATCTTTAGCCTTGTCCTCAAGGAGGAAGGTGGAGAACATAGCTCTGTGCTCATATATGCATCCGACAGCTTTGTATATGTTCATGAACTGATCTAACCATATGAGCGCACTCTTGGGATCTCCACTCCAATAAAAAGTCTTGGTGCCTAATTTACAGATGTGCTCAATTGTGCATCTAGAAGCCTCCACACTTTCACGTGACTACAGCATCACTGCGGTAAGAATCTGAGCCATTTACTTTGCATTAAAACTCACCCCGTCTGGTTTCGCCAACACTGAAAATTGAAAATGTTGTTGGTTCATGGAGGCATTTGCTGACTCGAGAATGTGGTCATCCTCCCTTGTCGAAGGTGACTTAGGTGCAGTAGTCATTGGAGTGGCTCTCTTGGGATGTCCATGGCCTCGTCTGTGCATTGTGCTGTGTATTCAAAAATGCAAATATGTAAATCTTTCAGTTTATGAAATCATAGGCATGTAAATCAAAACATTTTATTAGTCACCTCACTTTTAAAACAACGTAAAAACCTTAAACCACAAAGGAGGCAACCCATTTTTAAAAGTTGGCCTATGTTACCAACATTGATAGGCCCCTATCCTGTAATGACTAGGAGACCTGCTCGGCACTCCACGGTGGCTCTCCAGTCGATATCTGAGTTGGCTGAAAAGTTCCCATGAAGCTAAGCCTATTGCCCTTGTTAAGGAAAGCTTCAACTTAACAATAAGAAATGTAAACAGTGGAGTTTTGTTTTTCAGTTTATTAAAAATTTTGACAGCACAACAACTATATTTTGACATCGCAAACAAATTTTAAAGTCCATATAAATGCAAAAAACACTTCTATGATCACATCAATTTCTCAACTCCAAAATGTGGACTTCAAATCCAGTTAGATGCAGTCGTAAATAGTTACATCAATAAACTTTGAAAAGCTAAAACAAATTTTCCATTTATAAAAAAACCTTTATACACATCCAGTTTTTACACAAATGTACATTCCAAAACATGTTCAAAGATATGCAATAGTTCTCAAAAATATGTACAAGGAAAAAATATGCCTACACAGTAGCACTTGACAAAGTTGACTACTCACGAGGTGGAGTCCCTACTACTGAAGCCCCTGAGAGTGCACCTAGGACGTTTTATTTAAAAATAGAAGATAGAGTGTGATTTAAATGAGCCCAATGAGTGTTATTGGTTTCCATTAAAAACATTTATACAAATATTAAACTCTATAAAAGACAACAATTTCTTTTCTTTTCAAGTAATAACCATTGTTCTTACAAAACACATTCTTTTCTTTTCATAAAAACAATGCACATGTGATCGCAGTTTTCTGATATGTGTAGTTTTAATATTTTAAACTCAATATTCCACAAATGTATGGGCCATTTGCGTAGTATATTAAGTTTCGATCCCACGAGGAGGGTTAATTTAATCCTGAAATTTAAGGCCAAAACTACTCAAAAAAATTCAAATTTAACTAAACTAAAACAATGATGCAATTCATTCAATCGATTCAATCAAACAACTCAATTCAAGAATTAATCATGAAATATTAACAAATCAGCAAATTGCAACACATACATCAATAATCAACCTAAGAAACTACCAATTGAGAGAAACAAGAATTTTTACTTACCTTCAATACTAATCTAATTAATTATGGGTTGTTAGATTATTGGTCTTAGATAATCCTATGATTGATTACTGTCTCACAAGTTATAACCAAAAGCCCTAAATTATAAATCCTAATCAGATTAAGGAAAATTGTAATTTCTCAATTCACAATTTATCCAACCCAAAATTAGATATGAAGTTTTCCAATACACTCCCGAGAACTTATATGAGATCTCTCTTCACACAATTACCGATTTGATTGATTTCTCATTCTTAGTAAGTCACCTAACTCTCGTTAGCTCCATTTAATTATTTTTCATTCGACTCACCCTTTTAGTCTATCACAGAATTATGCAAATGAAGAAATCAATCACAATGAATCCAAATAACATAAACAATAAGAATTTTATTAAATAAAAGATAAAAACAATGCGAAGGTGAGTTTAGACATTCTTCAACATTCATAGCTTCCTATCTCAACAGCTGTCCTAATTCTATATATAAATAAAATTGAAATACATTGGAAACTAGATCTGAACAGGTGACGGAGGGAACAACGTCAAGAAACCTCCTATTCTGGGAAGTATTTTGCATCGACTTCTTCTACACATCTCTCTTCCTTTGCCTCTTTCTCAATCTCTCAATGAACTCTGTCTAGGGTTTCTTGATGGTGGTTGATGTAAGAAGCTCCCCCATCTCTTTTGTCTCATTCTTTATATACTTGATGTGGTCTAGGCAGCCCTAAGGTTTTTTGGTTGAAAGGTCTAAAAATCCCTCAAAACTTAACTTTTTGTGTGTATGCACATCTACCTAATGCAAGCCACGATCGTGGGCCATTTGTAAGCTTTTTGTCATGATCGTGGCAGGTAGTCCACGATCGTGGGCCATTTGTAAGCTTTCTGTCACTATCATGGCCTGCCACAATCGTGGGCTAAGTCTTATGCTTCTATTATGATCGTGGCAATTTGGTCATGATCGTGGCCTATCTCCCTTGCTTTTATCACGACTGCAGTAGATGGGCCATAATCGTGCGTTGTTGTTTTGGTCCAAGTCTCTGTGAAACTTCTCTGTTCTTTACTGTTGACCCTAGAACACTAACAAACATATCAAGGTACCTGAAACACATAATAATTAAGCTTAAATGTTTGTACTAACCTATAAAAGCACTTAAACACAAATAATCCACACAATTCTATCAAAAACATATGTTAAATAATCGAATAAACAGATAAACACATATTAAACTATACCCTAATTCACAAACACACACAGAAATTCACACAGCACACAATGTAGTAATGAGACAATGGCTTTAACTTTATGAAATAAATTTAATTTAAAACATAATCATTTAAGTTATTTCAAATCATTAACATGCAAAATCCATGTGTCTTGGGGCTCTAAACTAAATGTACATATTAATTCAGACTCAACTATTAAATTGTTTACCCTTCTCAGTTGCCCACACTCATTAATAATTCTTTGGTCATTCAACTCTATAACTAATCCTAAGTACGTTTCCATGAAAATTCAAACTATTACAATTTTGGTAGGTTTTATTCAAAAACACATTGTTATTTTTATTAACTTTTTATGAACATGGACTTAGTCTTTTTATGCGGAGGCAAACATTGGTAATGAATGTCGATCTGGTTACTCAACTAAATCTTGTTTTTAATTAAGTTGCTTGGTTAGAACGTCATTCTAGCCTTTTTATGTGAAGGCACGCATTTGTGATGCTTGTCGATCCGATTACTTAACTATATCACGTTCTCAACTAGCTACTAACTCTATTCATAACCCGAAGCCCAGCATAATAGTTACTTATTTTAACAAAATAACAATTTTTTATTGCCTACTTTGTTGCTTTAACTATTCGTTTTCATGAAAAAGAATAGCAAAGCTACTTAGGTTAAAAGGCCTCAAATTATGAATGAATGTGACAATTCAAAGGGCTACATTTAAACACTAAATCCTAATTAAGCTACATATTTAATCAAAGAACCCCAATTTACTAATTCTACTGGCTAATAATTCTCTACAACCTAATAGAATATATGCAAAATTAAATCAATTTTAGTTCATCTAAGCCATTGAAACATTCACATGATTTATAGAATGCAACCAAACAACTATAATATGCAAAATTCACATTCAAATAAACACATAACTCTCCCCATAATTGAACAACACATTGTCCTCAATATAAGAAGGTGATAACAAACAAACATAAAGACAGAAGAAATATAAATTAAAGTTAAACAATAAAATAACAATAAAAATAAAAATAAATGTAAGAATAAAAATAAAAATAAAGACTAAATTTAAAAAGAAAGAAAGGGCTTAGAACAAGCTTTATGGTGATGGAGGTGGTGATGGGGTTGGAGGTGGTAGTTGAATACCTGAGCCTCGAAATAGTGATGAATACGACGTATGTCCCAACTTTGGCGTCATTGGGTTCGAGTCATCTCCTTCATCCTTCTGGAGTTCACCGTAAGTATATCCATAATTACTTTGGTGCTTGCGAAGATTACGTCTAGTACCTTCTTCCAGTCCAATTTTTCTGCATCTTCTTCCTCTTCGAACTCCTCACTGGTTGAATCCCCTTCTTGTTGTTATTGGGCACTTGAACTTGCTTGACCAGTCCTGCCCTTAGCATGTGTCTTGGCACTAATATCCTAAAGTTCCATATTATGGGACTTCAGGATTTCAGCCCACTATAGATGATGGTGGTTTATGAACTCAAGACGGTAGACTGTAAGTCCATTGCAGACAAATCCATAGTATTAGCTATGGTCAAAACCAAGTAACCCATTCCTAAATTATTGCTCCTCTCCTTTCAAGCAGCAATAATTGCATTAGAAATGTGAGTAGTTGTGCAAACTAGGAAGTTATGATCCATGCACCATAATAAAAATAGTTCCTTCATCGAACACTTGATTTTTGTTTACTCAAAAACAATTTGACACATGAGTTTGTGCATTAACAAGTGTTTGTGACTCCTAATAATGTTGTTGTGTGCATTCTTAGTGTCAAAACACTTTAATCCAAATAGTTCTACCAAATAGGGAATGATATGAAAATCATCATGCTGATCCACTATGGAAGACTCAGAGAAACCAAAAATTTCATACATGGTCTCATAATCAAACCCATAGGGATATCCCCACAATCTAAACCATAGTTCCCTAGGTTTGTTAGATTCATACTAAAGAGAAGTAAAAAAATTCTAAGGTTAGTTCTTTGTAAACTCATAATTGAATTTGAAGGAACTGACCCTATTTTATCTTCTTAGCTAACCTCTCGACCTTGTCTCTCAGTTCTATTCTTTCTAAAGTTTCAAAGTGAAAATATTTTGGAACTATAATTTGTTTACTATGAAGGGAAAGGAAACAAGTACCTTCCTCATCTGAGAAGATCAGAAAAGGTGCTCCATAGTCAACTTCTCTATTCCTCTTCCCTTGTCCTGAGACTTGTGTTCGCCCCACTGATTTATCAACTTTACTATTTGCTTGATGCGTGACATATTGGCTTGTGAGTCGATGGAAATCAATAGAAATATGGAGGTTTGAAATTTGTAGAGAGAAGTGAGAGTGATTGGAGAGATAAAGTTTAGAGAAATAAAGTGAAAATGAAGTGAGTGAAAATGTGAAGTTAGAAATGTATTTGTAGGTGATTAGATGGTAAAATAGTAAAATTTAAGTGAAATATGCTTGTCTGTCTTTTTACCCTTTTGTTTTCTTTTTCTTTTGTTATTTTCCACTTTCCAAAATCCTTTCTTAACTCCTTATGGCTCTTTTACTTCTTTTTGCTTACTTTATCGATCATAGAATTCACATCGACGTCCTATGCCTTTCGTTTTTATTTGAAAAAAAATAAACTAACTACAAAATTCAAAATTTTTGAAGACAACTTAAGGAAATTAAAATTCCATGGGTTGCCTCCTATGCAATGCTTCTTTTAATGTCAGTAGCTCGATGCTTTCATTTGCTTATGATGGTTTAAATGAGTGGCCCAATGGCAATGTAGTAATTAATCTAATAATTTGCATATGAGCTACCATGCCCTTAATTCCACCTTCCTTGTGGCTCTCCTTGTTTCTCCTTCTTCTACACGATTGCTTCTTTCTGAAGGCGCTCCTCGAGGTTCAAGTTCCTTGCCATTATTTGGAGGTAAAGGAGGATTGTTGTCTTTCTTTGACACTTTGAAGGTTACTTGCTGCTTACCTAACCTCAGAGTTAGTTCCCCCTCATCAACATCAATGATTAAGCGAGCAATGGCAAGAAATGGTCTTCTAAGGACTATAGGAGTTTCTACTTCTTCTTCAATATCCAATATATAGAAGTCTATAGGAAAAATAAAATTATCAACTTGTACTCGCACATCCTTAATAATCCCCTTTGGTTGATGGATTATTCTATCGATCATCTTTACTAACATCTTTGTTGGTACTAACTCTCCTAACCCGAACTTTTGACTAAAGGTGTACGGCATCATATTGATACTCACTCCCAAATCTGTGAATGCCTTGTCTATGTTGACTCCATTTATACTACAAGGAATGTAAAAATCCCCTGGATCCTCTTTTTTATGTGTTGTGTTAGGGTTTTCTTCTGCTTTGTGCTCCTTAACCTTCTTCTTCATCAATTCTATTAATGTGAGCCTCTTTTGTAAATGTTCTGTTATGTTCTCAACCTTTTTTAAGTCAACATCCTCATAATTCCTCGTTACCCTACTTGATAATGATTTCCATTGCGTTAGAATAGGGTATGGTAATTTGGGTCATTATTCCTTGATTAACTCAATTTCGAACTCGTTTGGAAGGAGTTCCATAATTACTTGTCCTTTTCCTTTATCTCCATTCTCCTTTGTATGATCAAGTTCCTTTTCCTTAGACTAAGTGATGGTCATGATCTTTTCCTTTGGGTTAGACTCAGTATTTCTTAGAAGGGTTCTTACATTATGAGGAGACATTGCTTCAGCTAGTTGACCTACTTGGACCTCCAGATTATGTAGTGAAGAGGTGTGGTTCTTAGTAGAGTAGGGGTTGTTTCCCCCTCCTCATCCATACTGGGCTCCTATGTAATTCAATTTCTCTGGATCACCTTCCTTCATTAAGAAACAGTCCACTATATCATGGTCCAATTTTCTATAGAGTTCACACTTAAGTTGTACGGCCCTTACTAAAGTTAGGGATGAAGCCATCATATTATTGTGCTATCAAGTCAAGATATCAATCCTTGCTTGCATTTCCGTCATTTGATCAACAACCATAATTCCTTTTTTTGTTCATGGATTGTAGTAGTTTGTCTACTCCACTCATTCATTTATAAACAATTGTTACTCGCCATCTCCTCTATTAATTCTTCTGCTTCATCAACTATCTTCCTCATCAATGACCCTCCTAAATCTACATCGATCATGCCTCTCGTATGCGGGTAAGTCCATTATAAAACGTTTGCAACAAAAATTCCTTGGGTAAGTTGTGATGTGGGCATTTCCGTTACAAATCCTTGTATCATTCCCACACTTCGTAGATCGATTCCCCATCACCTTATTAAAATTTGGTGATTTCCTTGATGATCTAAGTGGTCTTAGTTAGGGGAAAATACATTGATCCTAAGGGTAAAGGGAAAGAGCCTAATTCTAATTGCATCTTACGACATATGATGATACCTAAAGTTATCACAGATTTCTAAGAAGTTCACTATGTGCACGTTGGGGTCTTCATTTGCTAGTACATAAAATTGCACATTCTATTGAAGCATATTCAAGAGAGCTGGTTTAATTTCAAATGATGCAGCTTGTATTGGTGGTTTATCTACTCGTTGATTAGCCGCATTAAGCCTTAGTCTCAAGAAGTTCATAAGGGTCCAATGTTTTCATCCTTAGTTCGCTCCGTGGTCCAAATCCTATTGAAATTCCTTGGCCATTGTTGTCTTCACGATTTCTTCTTCTTCGTTATGCCAAGCTTTCCTAATGGTTTGTTCTAGTTGAGTGATGTCTAATTCTAATTTTTTAGCTACGTGACTCTTGTGTTCATGTAAAAGCATGATTTCATAAATTGAAAAAAGAACAAAAATAAAAATTAAAAACTAAAATAAATGACTTAAATTATAGAACTAAACCAATCACCTCCCCAACAACGGCATCAAAAACTTGATCGCGATTTTCAATTATATATAGTTTTACTATTTTAACCTCATTATTTGGAAAGTATATGGGTCATTCACGTAGTATCTAAGGTGTCGATCCTACGGAGAGGGTTAATATAATCCTAAAATCTAAGGCCAAAACTATCACAGAAATTCAAATTTAGCTTAACTAAAACAATGATACAATTCAATCAAACAACTCAATTCAAGAATTAATCACGAAATATTAAAAATAAAAAAATTGCAACACACACATTAAAAATCAACCTAAGGGACTACCAATTGAGAGAAACAGGAATTTTTACTTATCTTGGAGATTAATCTAATTCATTATTAATTTTTGGATTATTAGTCTTGGACTATCCTAGGGATGATTACTCTCTCAAGTTATAACCAATAGCCCTAAATTATAAACCATAATTAAATTATAGAAAATTGCAATTTCTCAATTTACAATTTATCTAGCCCCTAACTAGATCTGAAGTTTTCCAATAGACTCCTAGGAACTTATGTGAGATCTCTCTTCACACAATTATAAATTTGATTGATTTCTTGTTCTTATTAAATCACCTAACTCTCATTAGCCCAATTTAATTATTTTTCGTTTGATTCACCCTTTTAGTTTATCACCGAATTATAAAAGTGCAAAAATCAACCACAATGAATCCAAATAACTTAAACAATCATATTTTTATAAAATAATAAATAAAAAACCCAACAGTGAGTTTAGACATTCCTTAACATTCATAAAATTCTATCTCAACAACTATCCCAATTTTATACATAAATAAAATTGAAATACACTGGAAACTAGTTTTGAATAGATGATGGAGGCAGTAACACTAGGAAACCTTCTATTTTAGGAAGTACTTTGTGTTGGTTTCTTCTCCACGTCTCTTTTCCTTCGTCTCTTTCTTAATCTCTCGATGAACTCTCTCTAGGGTTTCTTGATGGAGACTGATGCAAGAAGCTCCTCCATCTCTTTTGTCTCATTCTTTATATACTTTATGTGTTCTGGGCATCGCTAGGGCTTTTCTAGGTTGAAAGGTCCAAAAAATTCCTGAAAACTCTACTTTTCTGTATATCTGCTCATCTGCCCGATGTAGGCCACGATCATGGGCCACTTGTAAGCTTTCTCTCATGATTGTGACAGGTAAGCCATTATTGTGGGTCAAATCTTATGTATGAAAGATAAAGGCAGTTGTGACCAGAGTCGCTAGTAAAAAGAGCTTAAAACTCAGAATGTGATAAGAGCGTCTGGCTCAGTTGTGAATGTACTTAGTATCCACTAAGGGATATGGGGCATTATTTGATAAAGCTCAGTATCCACAAGGGATATGAGCTAGTAAAAGGGCACTCAGTCACAACAAAGTACTAAATGAAAGCGAGTCTCATTTTCATTACATTTATAACTGATATGCGTATTTTAAATAATTGAAATGATCAGTTTGACTGCTCTGAATGTGATATGTGATGCTATATGATAAATAAAATGATGTGAATTATGTGGTTATACATGTTGATGTGTTGTTTGAATTAAGAGAACCATTAAGGATGGTTACTTCACTGAGTTGGCAAAACGCACCAAAATTGCAACATTCATATTTTAAGACCGAGAGAGGTCACTAGTGACAAAGAGACTCTACAAGACGTATAGTTCTTGTACTTTTGGATAGAAGAAATGGCTCAAAGGTCGGTCAACTGAGACTAAAGGATCTAGTTAGAACTTTTTGAGTAATTCCTCATGAATGTAGTGTCTTCTATAATTAATCTTAACTATGTACATATTTGGAAGATTTTGTAAAGCTACGATGTATATTTGGTTTTTAGGAAATTAAATGAGGAAATTTTAGATTTTTAATTATTGTGTCTTTCTTTATGATGCCTTATAAGAGAATATGAGTACTCTAGTATGCCACCCTTGTGAGGTACGTAGTCAGATATCACTTAGGATATCAGACACATGTCTTGTAAGAGTGGGGTGCTACACTACCCCTGCCATTAGAACCTCTACCAGATCTCGGAAAACTTAACCCTCTGGTTTGAGAACCCCAGTCACCCTGTCTATAACCCCCTCTAGCTTATGGAGGTGCTACAAATCCAATAACCAACCTCTCTATGGTGATTAACTGCGGACAATCTCTGATGAAATGACCCTCCTGACTACAATGGGAGCAACCTGTCATATTCATCCAACACTTACCTAAATGTCTTTTTCCACAAGTAACACACTCTGGAACTAGGGTCCTACTATTACGAGAGTCTCTGGGCCTAGTGAGTGACCCAAAGGATCCATGGCTAGATGATCCACTTTTATTAAACCTCCTGCCACCACTCCACCTTGACTTATTTTTCTTGACTGAACCCTAAGATGAACTAACTGGTGAGTTGCACTTTTATTCTGATCTTAAACTTTTAGTGATTATTATTGCATTTCTGTCCACTTTTACTGTAGCCTCAACTAGTTCCTCTTAGTCATTTCTGTCCACTTTTACTGTAGCCTCAACTAGTTCCTCTTAGTGTACCTGTGAAGCCAATGATAGGTGAATCCATACTCTAACGACTCAAGCCTGTAGATAACCTCTTGCACTTATACTCTTCACTATCAACAATAAACGGAACACTTTTGACAAGTTCTAAAGATCTCTTCTCATAATCCTTCATTGATGTCAAACCTTGCTTTAAACGAAAGAATTCCTTTACCCTTGCATTCCTATAACTCTATGGGTATTTGTTAAGTCTCTCTAAAATTTTGCCTAGGATTCCCCATCTAGATGTCGTCTCTCAATGGCTTTTCACCAATCTTTAGCCTTGTCCTCAAGGAGGAAGGTGGAGAACACAATTCTGTGCTTATCTATGCATCCAACAACTTTGTCTATCTTCATGACCTGATCTAACCATATGAGTGAACTCTCGGGATCTCCACTCTCGTCAAAAGTCTTGGTACCCAATTTACAGATGCGCTCAATTGAGCATCCAGAAACTTCCAAACTTTCACGTGACTACCGCATCACCGTGGCAAGAATCTAAGCCATTTGTTTCACATTAAAACTCACTCGGGTTGGTTCTACCAACCCTGACAATTGGAAATATGGTTGGTTCATGGAGGCACTTGTTGAGTCTAGAATGCGGTCATCCTTCCATGCCGGAGGTGACTCGGGTGTAGGAGCTATTAGAATGGCTCTCCTAGGACGTCTATGCCCTCGTCTATGCATCGTGTTGTGTAATCAATAAAAATGCAATTATGTAAAGCTTTCAGTTTGTAAAATCATATGCATGTAAATCACAACATTTTATTGTTCACCTCACTTTTAAAACAACGTAAAAAATCTTAAACCAAAAAACAGGCAACCCATTTTTAAAAGCTAAGCTCTGATACCAACATTGACAAGCCCCTATCCTGTAATAGCTAGGAGATCTACCCAAAACTCCATGGTGGCTCTCCAGTTGATATCTGAGTTAGCTGACAAGTTCTTGTGAAGCTAAGCCTATTGCCCTATTAAGGAAAGTTTCAACTCGATGATAAGAAATGTAAACCGTGGAGTTTTTTTTAGTTTATTAAAAAATTTGGCAGCATAACGACTGCATTTTGACATCCCAAACAAATTTCAAAGTCCCTGTAAAAGTTCAAAAAAAATGATATTACATCAATTTCTCAACTCCAAATTGTCGATTTTAAATCAACTCACATGTAGTCTCAAATAGTTACATCAATAAACTTTGAAAAGCTAAAACAAAATCATGTGTTCCATTTTACAAAAACCTTTATACACATTCATTCTTTATAAGAATGTACATTCAAAACATGCTCAAGGATATGCAATAGTTCTCAAAAATATGTACAAGGAAAAAATATGCTTACACACTAGCACGTGACGAAGTTGAATACTAGCAAGGTGGAGTCCCTGCTATTAAAGCCCCTGAGCATGCACCTGGGAGTTTTTATTTTAAAAACAGAAAATATAGTGTGAGCTAAACAAACTTAATGAGTGTTAATAGTTTCTATTAAAAACATTTATACAAATATTAACCTCAATAAAAGAACAATTTCTTTTCTTTTCAAGGAATAACCATTGTTTTCATAAAACACATTCTTTTCTTTTCATAAGATCAATGCACATGTAAAACAAAACATATAGATTTTTCTGAGATCAAGTTCCTCTTTTGTTGTAAAGTAAACATTGAAGGCAATCAATACTTTCATGAACTTTCTTTTTTAAAAAAACATAGCCCATCACAAATTTTCTTTGCCATCTGGTACCCTTTGGTGTAAGTTTACGAAGTTAGTTCTGCATCGCTTACCCATGCCTGGTTAACCTCTATATACATGAAGCTCGTTCTACATCGCTTACCCATAATGATGCTAGCACTACATATAAATTAGTGGATACAGAGCTGGTTCTGCATCACTTACCCATAAAAGTGCTAGCACAATATTTACTCCATACTTACAGAGGGTGACTTATAAGACATACTGACAAATACAAGACCAACCATGTTAGTGATAGACGCCCCCCAAATACCGCCATACACGTAAGGACGTACTCTGATCGATATAATCATATGTATAAAGACCTAACGGCGTACCATAGGCTAAATCACAATTAATATATGAGTGCACCTCATTTCAATTCCAATTAAAATCATATTCAAATTCCATTTCCATGTCAGTTGAAAGCATATGCAAATTTCAATTTAATGCTAACTCAAAACATGTGTACATCTCATTAGCTTCCAAGTACATCCAAATCTCAATTCAATACTAAATTAAAGAATATGTAAACCTCAAGAAGATTGAATTTTTAATTCAAGTAGTAGCACCAATGAAATTATTCATAAACACACTTTTCATAGTAAGGTAAAAATCATCTTTACAAAATCAATTTAAAGATACACTCATAGTTTGTCATTTATCGTTAACCACCCTTAGATGTTTGGTGCTTTTCCTTTACTAGTCCTGAGTGTACGGTGATGAGAAAGCTTTATTGTCTTACTCAGCTATGAAGGAGACCCTTGAAGGGGGCTTAGCCAAAATCTTAGCATTTAGTAAGATTAAAAATTCTATTTTCTTTTCATTCAACCATTAAACAGCCATTGAACAACGTTTATAATTTATACATGCTATCTTCTTTCCATTTAAATAACGCACATAGTGTATATATGATATTTTCCTTGCATTGAACCATTAAACTATGTACAATATACATGTTGTCATTGAATAACCATTAGGCCACATATAAGGTATCTACATACTGCCAATTAATAACCATTGTACAACATACATAAGATATAGATATACAAGTTAATTTTCTCTCCATTTACCATGTTGTTTTTCTTTTCATTTAACTATACAATCAGCTCAAACATTCACACAATTAGAAAGGGAATTCAAGTACAGATAATGTTGCCCCCTCATCACTGTACCATCTTTCTTGATGGTAACAGTCTCAACTTTTGTCTTCAATTTTATCAACTATGGATCTAGCTTTTATCCCTCTCTTATCTGATCCACCAAGATGGGACAAATATAAAAAGTAGCAATTAATGCCGTTGAGTCTATCATATCCAATCTCACTCCTAGAGACTTCACTTCCGCTAAAAGTGGAAGATATATCGTCTTTAGTTTGGGGTTTTACATTTCACCTCCATTATGTATGCTTTATCTAGCTAGAGATTCATCTATTTTAGCAGTTGACTAGGTTTTCGTAGATAAGAAGCAATGATTAATATACTGCATTTCCATTTGCAAAGAGTGCAAAATCGTGTGAGGCAAATGGCCTTTACCGTCAATAGAGCATTAGGAGGCGTTAATCGCAAAAGTTGGTGGCTTTATTTTACAGCCCCTTCAAGATTATTCTGAAGATAGGATCTATTGCATATTCGCTAGATTTACCTGCAGAAAGTAAGATTCATCATACTTTTCACAATTTGCAACTGAAACGACGAGTGTCTAATTCTGCAATGTCCTCAACATTATTACAACCAAATTTGCATTCAGCTTTGCATGTACCCATGAATATTGTTGATTGTAGAATAGTTAATCATAATAATTAACCTGCAGTGTAAATCTTAGTGCAGTGGTCATCTTCGAAGAATAACAATGTCTATTGAGAATTTTTGTATGACATGTAGCAACAATTTCCAAACATCAACCTTATGGACAAGACTCTTAAGGAGTGGGGAAATAATATGAGCGCGTGAGCTAAAGAGTGAAGTGTAAGGGTTAAGTGTAAATGATGTAGTTTTGTACACAATATTTGGTAGTGAGAATGATGCCGTGCATAATAAACAAATGTTGTTTATCAATTGGCTACCATCACCAACAATTATTATAGTCATTAGTATAAATGTTGGTGTTGAGGAAAATGATTAATAAATAATAGATATGGTTTTCTCTCTCTAGCTCTTCTTCTCTACAGCATCTCTTGTTTTCTTCTTATCGTTATCTCTTTTCTAGATGTTAACAAACCCTAAATTCCCAATTTAGATATTAAAAAATTATCTATAACAAACCGGTACATAATATTTCTTATTAAACACGTTTTGGTTTATTAGAATTACGAGTTTTAACTAACATAGCAAATCAAAGGGTCTATGTAGTTAGATTATGGGTGTGTTTGAAAGAGAAAGATGATGGAGAAGGCCAGGTGAGTTACAGGAGAGATTAGTGTTTAATTGAGTTATGTAGTTAGTGTTGGCAGTTTGCAAAAGATAACGGCCACTTTATATAACTCTCGTATCAGTTATTTGTCCTAACCAGAGATTAAACGGATGAAAATAAACAAAAAAAGATGATAATTACAAAATAGAGAAAATACGTTTTTCTTCTTCTTCCATTCTCTCTCACGTGAAGCAATCATAAAAGGCTTTGAGTTTGGGACGTGAATTAATCGGTGACTCTAGTAGCCTACCGAAATTCAAAAACTAGAAAGCAACAAATTGATCCAGCACTTCCGCATTAAGGTCAATCCTTATAAGTCTACAATGGTATCAGAGCCAAAATTGCTTATTTCCTAGTCTCAATGTCATAAGCATGATTAAAACATTCAATTAATCTGTTTAATTGAAATCTTTCTCTCGCAATATACATATATGTTATGTGTTTTTCCAATAAGTCTGCCTCAATAATACAAATCCCAACTAGAATCATACGAGTAGAAGAAAAGCCAAAAGTAAGTTTTTTTTAAAGCCACTTATACCTAGACTCGTTCTATCCTCCCACACGCCAAACAAATTTATTTTGTACATACCCATAGAAACAGTCACTCGTGGCCGCACGTGTGAGTCACGTATTACCTGTTGAGTGGCATTGACAGCATGGTTGACATCGTTCACCTCTTTTACCACTGATCTATGCAATGGCGGTGTTAAAATCGAAAAGCTTGTGACAACTCCTATGTGGAGTCGAGGTTGGTGGCTGGACATCGGTCCGCTTTTGTCCTTGACTCTCAGCGGCAGCGCAGATAGGTGGGGGAGGGTGGAGTTCGGCACTGATAAGAGCATTTGTTTTTTCGCTGGTTGGTTTTTGTTGCAGAACCTAAAGCTTCGTTTAAGAGGAAGATAAAACGATGATTCTTTAAAGGCTAAGACAAGAGAGAGAGATAGGTTTTAAAGGCTTTAAAAGAAAGCATGCTGCGCTGGAACACATTAAATGCTATAGCTAGAGATAGGTTTTAAAGGTTTTAAAAGAAAGCATGCTGCGCAGGAATACATTAAATGTTATCGCTAAGTCTTGTCATTGTGTGTAGATATATATATAGTAACATTTGCAGTGCACGACATTTGCAGTGCACAGATATATATATATAATAGTCATTAAATGCACTTGGATAGATTAAAGGAATACCCAATATGCGCCTTTTAAATATACATGTGTGCTAAAGCCTTTAAAGTTAGGATAACATGTGTTGTTTATATATATACTTGTGTGTATATATATATGGCATTAAAAAATAACTTTTTGGTATAAAAGGTTAATTTTAAGTTTGGTAAATTTGTTTTTTTGCTAAATTAATTTTTTTAATGGTTTGTCTATTTATTTATTTATTTTTGTAAATTAGTTTTACATTTATTTAATTCATAAATGTGTTTTCATATAATATAATTCAAA
>JANZLD010000236.1:37933374-37947294 GCA_026413575.1 Erythroxylum carthagenense
AATTGTCTCACCAATTTCTTTCTCATTAATATTCATTTTAATATTTCTAATTATCATCAAAAGTTCGGGGTCCAACAGTTATCGACATTCTACAAGAGCATTAACATTCTTTGTTGATTATTTGTAACAAGGTTTGGAATATATATTCAATATTGATATGGTTGGTGTTGAATATAGAAATTGTAATAGATATATCTATGCCAACTTTGATTTAAATTTAAGATGATAAAGTTTATAAAGAATATATTTTGGAATGTAGTTAGAGTATATACCTTCAACGACTTCGAAAAGTATATGATTGCTTAATTTAAATATAGTTTAACTTTAATATTTATGATTATTTAAGTCATACACCTTAAACAGTTACATAAAGTAATTTGAAGGTATTGGAATATTTATTTATGACTAGTTAGATATGATACCAACCAACAGGTGGTGTAAGAAAACTCTTAATGTTGAGCTGAAATGTGATATGTTGTTGAACAATTACTATGAAAACTTTAATGCTTACAATAAGGAGGGTAGGGAAAAACCAATTGTCATAATACTTGAGATGATAGAAGAGCAATGATGTAGTGACTTAATAAGAAAAAAGAGGGGATGGAGAAACATAATAGATCCATTTGTCCTAGGATTAAAAAAAGCTAGGAGAAGTTTAAACAATTTTTCAATAATTGGATGCCATATTTTAGTTGTGGCAGATGGTTTTAAGTTAAGCATATAAATTTTAAACAACATGTTGTTGATTTAGGTAACACGACTTGCACATGCAAGAGATGGGATTTGAGTGGAATTCTTTGTCAACATTTTTGGGCTGCAATAAGATATAATGGTGACAAACCAAAAGATTATGAGGATTTGATGTATAGACAAGAAAATTTTGTTGCTATTTATACATGTCATATTTTTCCAATTCCTGGTAATGATTTATGACCAAACTCGAGCAACATTCATAGCTCTAAAATATATCCACCACAATACAAGAGAAGGGCTATAATACCAAAAAAGGAAAGGGGTAAGGAGTTAAGAGAGGAACAAAACCTATATAAAACTACTCAGAAAGGGCTGATATGTTACGTGAAATATGTAAGCAATATAGTCAGAATGTAATAACATGTTTTATGAGAATACTTGATAGTCAAACTATCCAATTGACATAAAAACAAGCATAGAGGAAAAAAAAATAAAAGAACAACAAACTTTATTTTTGTATATGGTGATATTAAGACTATCTATTTATGTATATGGAGCTTAATTTGGCTAAAAACTTTTTGTATATTTTGTTTATTATGGCTAGCTATTTTTGTATTTAAAGCTTATTCGAATGATGAATTCTAGTTTATGTATATGCTCTAAATTGTTATTGATCTGTTGATCTTTTGATTAGAAATTCCAAGTAATAGATAAAGCTAATATATATTTGTTCGACATAGTATTGGTGGAGCTTGTAATAGAAAAACATATTGACATAAGTTAGCCTAAAGGCCATCATTGCCTGAGTCGTTGGAAATTATAATTTAAGGGTTAGAAGGCTTTTTTTTCTAGCTTATTTAGTATCTTCATCCTTTTGCTCATGTTTTCAATTGTAGAAATCCATCAAGTCAATATCTATTTCCTTTTGGTTGGAAATTATAGCTTAAGTTAATTGATCCAGTTTCATGAAATTAACATCCTAGTCGGACCTTTTTTCTCCAGGGAAGATGGAAATTGCTATCGTTTTTCTTTTTGAAAATTTTACTATTCCACACAACTTTCTCATAGTATCCACTATTCCTAACTAACAAAGCATATAACTATATAAATTGAAGGAGAAAAAAAAAACTTCGTAGCCCTTTCTAAATAAGATAATACTAATACACTAATCCATACATTAGTATGAAAAATGTATTTCTTATAATACATTGCTAAATAACACCTAACAACACAATAAAGATGACCCAACCACAAATCAACAACATTTTTAATAATAAGTAGTTTCATTGATTCTTTAATTTGTTGTTGATCTCCCAAGCTCATTGATAATATCTACACTTCTTCTTGTGAATTTTTCATCATGCCATGCAAAGTAATCACATTTTCTTTACAAATAACATATATAAGACAAATTTAGCAATCCATTCATATAAAATCCAATTTTTAAAAAGTCAATTTATATTTAAATTTTATCCTAAATTGAGCACATCCATAAAATTGCCTTCCTGGGTTGAACTTAGACTAAAAAGTCCTTATATGTATGATCAATCCACAATTATAATAATAATGTAAATGGTTTTCAATCTTATTGGCTGTACCACTAGACGAACATGTTATTTTCATTTCCTCAATTGAGAAAATAAGTGAATACAAGAACTAAAAATTGACCTTGCAACAAAGCCATAAGACTTTGCAACAAGTCATTAGCAACAAACCATAAACATGAACTATGAAAAGAATAAAAGTTTATTAGGATATAAACCTAAAAGAGAAACACCAAACACTAGCCTAGTAAGATCATCTCCTTAGCTAGATCGAAACTGGGAATATTAGGAAACTTATTACAAATTCTCAGATTATATGCTAGTTTATGGCATTTTTTTAGTTAATGTTAAGTCTTGCCAAGGTCGATTAAAGAAAAGATATTTTTTTTTAACTTTTAGGATGGAGGTAGAAAAAATTGTTACCAAATTATGTCTCCAACATTTAAAGTATAGCAGTTGGAAGGCAAATCCTATATTTGTTTCTATAATGGACAATAAGGAAAAGATGAGTCAAACAATAGTTGAGTAGACCATTTAACAAGTCCAATGAGTTGACCATCAAACTATTGATAAAAAGTAGAAATTTCAACCTTGTCTTCTTCTCATATAAATAAGTAGAGAAATGGTCTAGTACCATAGTAATGTCATTCTCCTAAGTAAAAGGATTTGGAATCAAAATACCCAACCAATTGAAATTAAGAAACTACTTGTATTTTGATTGTTGGCATTACTATATTAATGAATAGGAATAGTATAAGTGAACCATCCTAATCTATATGAGAAAGTAACTTGTTTGTATTAGTTGATATTTACCTCGTTTAAATCCTACACTATAGTGAAGAGTTGCTTTTTTTTAATTTGAAAATATATCCATAACTTGGGAGTGGAAATGGTATATTTCCAATTCAATAGTTAAAATTGTTTCACACAAAATTCATGAATGAGAATGATTGGTATTGGGAAACTTCACTACTTCTCTAATTCTAGGTTAGATTTCTAAAATAACTTTAAGGTATCAACGGGTTTGTCAATCTCAAAAACAGTAAAGAAAATATGAACTAATTGGAAAAGTTGAAATTGAATCTCTAGTTGAACCTTTTTAAGAAGAAAGGAAGTTGTTAGGAGCAACAGTCAAGTTGTTTTTCCTCCTTATTTCTATGTTATTGTGTATGCATCACATAACTGTAAGAAAATTAGACTATTTCCACATAAAAAAAATGTTAGTGGAACAAACACAAAATTTGATAACAGAGTTCGGTCAAATTGTACCTACGTCTCCGGAGCTAATGCACACCCTTTTTATTAGGGAGAAAACAAACACTTACTAGTGTAAACACTTACTAGTGTTTACACTCAACATTCAATTCACTAATGTCTACACTCTCTCTCAAACCCTTACCCTAATACGTCCCAAAATTACTCAAAAAAAACTTACTACTCTTAGTGTTTCTCTTACTCACCAAATAGGGAGAATTAAGAGTTTTACACTCTAATATTTTGTTTTTGCTTGGAATAAGTTAAATGGAAGGGGGAGGGGTCTATTTATAGTTATTGAGCCACCCCCTCCCTTACTTATTTTCAATATGGGACAAAGTCCCTTACAAAAAACTAACAGTCTCCCACTTGAAGACTAATTTCAATCTGTCTTCACACCTGGTTTATGCAATAGCTCGTCTAGATCTTGTCAGTCTTGCAGACCAACTGAAGTTGTGCATGACTTCAATTTCTCTATTCTTACCACCTTAGTTAACATGTCTGCAGGGTTCTTGCTTCCAAGGATTTTCTCAAGTGTTAACATTTCATCTTCTAACAAAGATCTGATGTAATGATAACGAACATTGATATGGTTAGTTCTGGAGTGGAACGCTAGATTCTCGGCTAGATGAATTGCTCTCTGACTATTGCTATATAACACATTCTTCTCCTACATGAAACCCAACTCTGACAACAAATTTTGAAGCCAAAACATCTCTTTGCTAGCTTTGGTTATTGCTATGTACTCATCTTCTGTAGTGAACAATGCAACAATCTTTTGAATCTGCGATAAATATCCAACTCATAGCTGTTGTAACTATAGTGAAAATGTAACTGGGTGCTCCTTTTTCTGTCTACTTCATTTGCATAATCTGAGTCAACATAACCTAGTACTTTTATTTCACCTTTGTCAAAGTACAGGCATTTCTTAGTAGTGCCTCAAAGATATCTTAAAATCCATTTTACTGCTTCCCAGTGGCCTTTTCCTGGATTTTCCATGAATCTGCTAACTGCTCCAACTGTATAACCTATGGCTGGCCTTGTGCATATGATGACATATATCAAGCTCCTAATAGCTGAGGCATAAGGAATCTTTTCCATCAAGTCTCACTCTTAATCTATCTGATGTGATTGATTTTAGGATAGGCAAAAATGACTGGCAAAGGGTGTGTTGACTGGTTTAGCATTCACCATGTTAAACCGTTGCAAAACACGATTAATGTATTCTGCTTGAGATAATTGCAATTCCACTCTCTGCCTATTTCTAATGATCTGTATCCCAAGAATCTTCTTAGCTAGACCCAGATCTTTCATGTCAAATTCTTTTGACAATTGTTGCTTCAAGTTTCTGATATCATCCATATTGGAACCCATTACTAACATGTCATCAATATAAAGTAGCAATATGATGTGACTGGACAAATATCTCTTGATATAACAATAATGGTCAGCATTGCACTTCTGGAAGTCTTCCCTATGCATAAAGTTATCAAACTTTCTGTACCACTACCTTAGGGCTTGTTTCAGACCGTAGAAGCTTTTCTTCAACTTACACATTAGATGCTCTTTTCCTTTCTCCAAGAAACCCTTTGGTTGGTGCATAAATATCTCCTCATCCAAGATTCAATGAAGAAATTTTTTCTTCACATCAAGCTGCTTAAGATGGAGATCTTGACTTGCGACAATACTTAACACCATTCTGATGGTATTAAGCTTCACCACAGAGGAGAAAATGTCGATATAGTCTATTCCTTCCTTCTGTTGGAACCCTTTGACTACTAACTGAGCTTTGTATCTTTTGGAACCATCAAACTCCTTATTGACCCGATATACCCATTTATTGTGGAGAGCCTTCTTTCCTTTGGGTAACTTTGTTAGTTCCCAAGTCTGATTGGAGATTAAAGACCTCATCTCATCTTTCATTGCAAGCTTCCACTTGCTGGCATCTTCCGTTTGACATGCCTCTTTATAAGACTCAGGCTCGTCTCCATCAGTTAACAATAGATAATCTGAATATCTCCTGTTTGGCACATGAGGTCGAGAAGACCTTCTCAACTCAGGAACAGGAGAGGTGGGTTGTGGTGATTTAGGCTGAGCTTCTTCAATAGATTCCTCTGATTGAGGATCCATTTGCCTTATTGGAGAATTTGAGATATTGCTGATATCAGCAAATATAGGGCCTCACTGAGGGACTTTCTCCGATGCATGTCAGTCTTTATACATCAGCTTTTCATTAAAGACCATATCTCTACTCCAAATCTTCTTCTTGTTTTCGTCATCCCAAATGTGATACTCAAACTCATCCTCGCCATAGCCAATAAATGTGCATTTATTAGATTTTGGATCAAGTTTATTTCTACCTTAATCACTGATATGCACATATGTTGTACAACCAAATACCTTAAGGTGTGAAAGATTAACTTCTTTTCCACTCCAAACCTCCTCTGGTATCTTGTACTCTAATGGACTTGATGGACCTTGGTTGATGAGATAAGCTGCTTTGTTTACTGCTTCTGCCTAGAACTATTTTGGTAAACCTGAATGCATCTGCATACTTCTAGCTCTTTTAGTTAAAGTTCGATTCATGCGCTCTGCTATACCATTATGTTGTGACGTTCCTGGCATGGTTCTCTCCATTCTAATTCCATACTCATAACAAAACTTTTTGAATCTAGTGTCCTCATATTCTCCCCCATTTTCAGTTCTGAGCTTCTTTATCTTAAGACTTGTCTCATTTTCAACTATAGCCTTCCATGTCTTGAAAGCATCAAATACTTCTGACTTATGTCTCAGAAAGTAAACCCACAGCTTAACGGAGTGATCATGTAACATCCCATTACCCATCTTAAGGCTAGAATAGAATATATGAGAGATGATTGAGAGATTAGAAATGCATTTCATGTTCATGCAAAATATGACATGCATATACACGTGAATAGTGAATTTTTGCATATAAGAATGATTGTACATGCATTCATGGACATTCCAGGTATAATTGTTTTTAAATGTGATTTTTATTAAGAATTGTGCTTTTTATGTGTTGAAAATTGATTTGGAGAGCATATTTGCTGATTTAGAATTTTTGGAATTTTTGAAGAAAATTTTTAAAAATTGTTGGGTATTTTGGACTAGGATCGAGTGGCAAAACTATTGATAAATGCTAGTAGAATTTAATGTCCAATAGCAATGGAAATTTTGATAAATGACTTTAGGATTTATTGACGAGTGCCATTGAAAATTTGGGAGACAATTGGAGTAGAAATTGAAATTGATTGCACTAGTTAAATGAAGGAACCTATTCTAATGCTTTAGAAATTGTTGAAGTGACATAAGTTGTTTTTTTAATTAAAAGACACCCCCTTGTTTTGTTCTCTCTCGATGCTTCTCACTTAAAAGACTATTGGTGTTTTGTTTTGGTTTCTTCTTCATCTTCGTAGCTTCTCTTCTCCTTCTCTTCTTCTTCTTGGTTTATTTCTTCACACCTCCATTCACGTTGGACATAGCCAATCATCTTCCATTTGCTACTCCTTCACCTTGCCCTCTTTTTCATTCTCACCAAAAATCCAAACATTCCAACCCTTAAGATGGTGATGATTGTAGGTTGTATGTGAAGTTAGGAATTTTTGATAATCTTGAAGAGTGTGAAGAATTGGAAGCTAAATCAAGTAAGTAGCTTGTTAAATATCATGGGTTTGGTTAAATGAAGCGTTTATGATGATAGTTAGAGGTTAATGACATAAAATGGTATTTGGTGTATGTATATGTCATAGATGATGAAGAGTATGTAAATTTCTTGCTTATATATATGCTTGATGGGTAATGATTTATAGAGATGTTTTAGAGGTTGAATGATCATGACAAGGAATTTTGTATATGCTAGAACGTTGGTGCGTGTGTGTGTGTGTGTGTGTGTGGGTGTATATATATATATCTGTATGTATGTATGTATGTATGTATGTATATATTGATGATTTGTTTCATATAAATGCCAATAATGGGTTAGGAGTTGTTTTATGGATGATTGATGTTGTATAGGATGAGTAGGAAACTATGAGTTATGCTACACATGTTTTTAAGATGGATTGGTTGTGAAAGGGATGTTTTAATAAGAATTGGAAGTTGATGAATAGGTACAAGAACATGTTCTATGTTTGGGTTATTATCAAATTTAGATCATGCTTCATTGGTGAATGATATTGAGATGAAAAGGAGCTGAGAATGAGGAGTAAATGAAGTAGAAAAGGGTGATCTTAGAACAAGTTATGTTAGGTGTGAAATCTAGAAAGTTTGAAGATGATTGATTGGAAAATATTTCCTGAGTATGCTTAAGCCCTTTAGCCATACCTTTTTCTTTAGTTATCTAAATGAGATGATTCTTAATTTGGATTAAACTAGAGACATATAGGTACATTTTCATGAAGACATCAAATTTAAATTCTATCTCTAAGAGTATCAAAATTTGTCATGAAGTCGAAAAATTGGGTATGCTTATATGAAAGTTTGCCGCAGCAAACTCCTTGCTTAGCCATAGCGAGCTTGGAGGATTTGGCTAGGATTCATTTCGGGTAAAGTTCACCATGGCCAACTCTAGGTTTCTCCATGGCGAACTTGTGATAATTTTGCAAGAATTCCTCTCGGGAGGAGTTTGCTGCGGCGAACTTTTGACTTCACCGCGGTGAACTTTTCTCTGTACTGAACATTTTTTTGGTATTTTGGGCATATCTTGTTCTGTGGTTATCGAAATGGAATGATTTTTATTTTGAAGTAATTAGAGACATAAGGCTATAAATTTTTTGAAGAAATCAAATTCTAAATCGGACTCTAAGAATTTCAAATTTTGGGTGGAAGTTGAATGCAGGGCACTTGTAACACCCCACTCCCGTAAGACCCGAACCCAATATCGTTGGTGATATCCGAGTCCGTGCCCCGCGAGAGTGGCGTACTACATCAGTAATCCCATCCTACAACAAATTTCCTATTTTACCCTTCCAGGAGGGGGTGGGATGTTACAGCACTATCTCAATATAAGAATAGTCTAAAATTATTTCGAGTATAACTTCTGAAATATTGAATCAAATTAAATAATCTTGGTGTCGTTAGAAACCTAAGACATAGGGGAACAATTTTATAGAGAAAAGTGTTATCAAATTTTCACATTTGCATTGTCTAAATGATCAAGAACAATAGACTTGAAAGTTAGTTTTTTGGAAAAATCTGAAATGATTCAATGAGTTATGAATTGTCATTTTAATGGTTTTATTGAGGTATAAACCTAAGTAAAAATTATATTTAGGTGAGTTTTGATTTAGGACTGATCATGTGACAAGAATAATGTAAAAATACCTGGGATTGTCATGAACATGCATTGTGCGTATTTTATATACATACTTGTGCATTATAAAACAATTACAATTGTGCCAATTTGTGATATTTGTATATTGCTTGTTATAGAGGAGCAACTGGAACGTCAACCTCTAGACGTTGTTGAAATTTCCAGGTATTAGCTTTGGAAGCGACCTGTGAGTAACCTAGATGGTCTGACCCAATTAATTGTTTGCTTTATATTATGTTTGAATTATTGAATGAATGTGAATTGATTGTGTTGATTCTGGACAACGAAGGTCCGATGATTAGAGTGTATAAATAACTTATTGAAGTGCTCCTTGTATGTGGATGTGATGAAATAAATGTTGCTCAACAATTCTGTTGAATGCCAGATTAAGGTCCGATGATAAATGTGATTTGAATGTGAATGTGTAATCAGGCGATTGACTGAGAATATGTTATGTGAAACATTCAATACATGAATATATGTAAGATAAAGGAAGTTGTGACCAAAGTCTCTAGGATAAAGAGCTTAAAGCTCGGATTATGATTAGAGCCTCAGGCTCGGTTGTAAATGTACCCGGTATCCACTATAGGATATAGGGCATAAATTGAGACAGCTCGGTATCCACTAAGGGATATGAGCTAGTATAAAGGCACACGGTTACAAAGGCAATAATAAATGAAAGTGAGTCTCATGTGCATTGCATTTATACTTGATATGTGTATTGTATATGAATGAAAAGATTATGATGATTGCTCTGAAAGTGAAATGTGAAATTTTATGAATACGTAAAAAGATGTGAATAATATGTTACGTGTATTGATGTGATGCATGAATTGAGTGAATCATCAATGATGGTTACCTCACTGAGTTTGCAAAATTCACCAAAATTGCAACGTTGAATTTTTAGGATTGAGGGACGACTTTAGCTACTGAGGGACATTTTTACTTTTGGGTACAAGAAGAAATAGCTCAAAGGTCGATCAGCTGGATATGGACAGATTAGATAGATTTTGTGTATTTCCTCTTTCATATAACACATTTTAGTATTAGGCTATGATGTTGTATCGGTATGGACATTGAAAGATACATTGTAAATATTCAGTTTTTATGACATAAAATGAGGAAATTTTGGTTTTAAAATATTGTGACTTTCTTTATGATATTTATAAGAGAACAAAAATAGATGATGCCATGTTAAGTGAATGTTATGATTGAACATAATGCGCCATTATCATATGTTATGTCCTGGAATGTCTTCAGGGTGTCTGGGTATGTACCCTAGGGTAAGGGGGCATTACATTAGGTGGTATCAGAGCATGGTTTGGCATTCATAGGGATATCTAGGAATATTAAGCATGAAGTATCGTGAGAAATGCGGATAATGATTGGAGTTATTGTTTGTTATAGGTCATCTGCCCTAGGTGATCAATTGGGGGCACCAGCTGACCTAGAATTGATAGGAGCTAGTAGGGAGTCCTTAGTACCTCGATCACAAGAGATGCCTCCGAGAGCTCCCGAGAGAAGTGAGAGGAGGTATCATAGGCTACGGAAGTAGGGCTTGTGGATTTCTATGGCAGCATAAATCCTGCTGAGCCCGAGGGATGGCTAGAAAGGACTGAGAGGGTTTTTAATTAGATGAACTGTGAGTCAGACAAGAGGTTCGATTATGCAGTGTCTTTAGTGCAAGGCCCAGCTTATCAGTAGTGGAAGATTGTCCCAGGCAGTACCACCAGGCCTTGCCGCCTGAAGTGGAAAGACTTTTTGAGGGCCTTCAAAGAAAACTACATGCCCAAGATCTACTTGGATCAGAAGATGGCGAAGTTCCTAAATTTAAAGCAGGGTAGGATGTTAGTGGAAAAGTAAGAGATTTGGTTTAACGAGTTAATGAGTCATGACACTGCTTTGATTCCTACTGAAGAAGACAAGTGTAGGATGTTTGAGGATGGATTCAATATGGAGATCAGAACTAGGTTGACAATTTCTAACTTGAGTAGTTTCACTGAGTTAAGAGCTACTTCTATTAGGATTGAGCAGCTACTGAGAGAGAGGCAAGCAAAGATTGGGCAAGGGTCCAAAATGAAGAGGTTGAGTGAGAGTCAAAGTGGTTCTGGCAGAAGATTCAGTAAGCGCAAAATAGAGCTTTTAGATCACCAACTAGATCAAAGCAATCAGGATTCAGACAGAGGGATAGTTTTACATAGGCTAGTCATGAAAGAGGTACATTGCAGAGTTAGTGGCCCTCGTGTGAGCATTGTGGGAAGAGGCACGATGGAGAGTGCTGGACTGTGTCAAGAGCTTGTTTTGGACGTGATCAAAGATTATCCTGTCATTGTTGGAGCCCAGTCTAGTATGAGTAGGATATTTGGGAGTGATGCTATGGTCCAGCAGAGCAGAGGTAGTGGGTCTGGAAAGAGAGGCTGAGGTAGGGGGTTTGGATAAAAAGGCCGAGGTAAAGACAGAGTGCTCTGGGAGTCCTTCTATGAGGACTGAGGTGCGGAGCACCCGATCGTAATCTCAGGCCCGAGTTTACGCTATGACCAGGCAGGAAGCTTAAGACTCTCTAGACGTCGTTGCAGGTGCGCTCCTTATTTATGATCATGAGGAATTTGCAATGCTAGATCTAGGATCTACGCATTCTTTTATCACACCACATCTAGCATTTAGGCTACATTGTGATAAAGAACAGTTAAAGTGGATTAGAGGTTAGTACACCGATAGGTAGTACTACAGTGATAGGAGAAGTTTGCAAAAGATACTTTATTCGGATTGATCAAGCAATATTAGAGGCAGACCTTATTATACAATAGTTGAGAGAGACGGACATTATCTTAGACATGGATTGGCTCACTACTCATAGGGCTGTCATGAATTGCTATACCAAGGAGGTAGTACTAGAATCTCTTAATCAGCCAAAGACAGTATTCAGAGGAATTGACCAAGAAGTGCCAGCTAAGTTGATATCATTTGTGAGTGCATTGAGGTTGATGCAAGGAGGATGTGAGGCTTATCTAGCCCATATCAATGATACTGGAGCTGAGCAGAATGTGCAGGCATTCTCGTTGTCAGGGAATTCCTGGATGTATTTTTTTCCGAGCTATCTAATTTACCTCCAGATCGGGAGAGGAGATGGATTGACTTAGTTCCAAGTGCTGCTCCTATATCCATTCCTCCATATAGGATGGCACCTAAGGAACTAAAGGAGTTGAAGGCACAGTTGTAGGAGTTGCTAGAAAATGGTTTTATTAGATCTAGTGTTTCACCTTGGGAAACTCTAGTGTTGTTTGTAAAGAAGAAAGATGGGACTTTGAGGTTATGTATCGATTATAGGCAACTGAATTGGATGATAGTGAAGAATAAATACCCGTTGCATAGGATCGATGATTTACTTGATCAGTTGTAGGGAGCCCAAGTATTTACTAAGTTAGATTTGAGATTGGGATACTATCAGTTGAAGATAGTAGAGGTTGATATACCTAAGAGTTCATTCAGGAGCAGGTATGGGCACTTCGAGTTCTTAGTAATGTCGTGTAGGTTATTTTATGGCCTTGATGAATAAGGTATTTCAGTCCTCCCTGGATCACTATGTAATTATGTTCATAGATGATATTTTGGTGTATTCGAAGAGTAAAGAAGAACATGTTGCATATCTGAGAGTGATAAAGTAGTTGTATGCCAAATTCTATAAGTGTAAATTTTGGCTGGATTAAGTAGTATTTTTATGGCATATAGTGACTAGAGAAGGCATACAGGTTGATCTAATGAAGATAAAGGCAGTGATGAACTGGAAAGCTTCGAAGAATGTGTATGAAGTTCAAAACTTCCTAGAATTGGCCGGATATTATCGGAGGCTTGTCGAGGGATTTTCTCTTATCTCAGCCTCTCTGATAAAACTTTTGAGGAAAAAATTAGTGTTTAGATGGAATGAGGAATGTCAGAAGAGCTTTGAAGAGCTGAAGCATCGGTTGACTACAACACCGGTATTGATTATTCCATCGAGGACTGTAAGATATATGATATATATTGATGCTTCACATCAAGGATTGGGATGTGTATTGATGTAGTATGGCAAGGTAATAGCCTATAAGGTCTTACGAGATTAATTATTCGGTGCATGATTTAGAGCTAGTTGCAGTTGTCTTTACTCTAAAAATTTGGAGATACTACTTATATGGAGAGACCTTCTATATTTATACAGATCATAAGAGCTTGAGGTATCTACTGAGTTAGAAGGAGTTAAATTGGAGGTAGAGGAGATGGATTGAGTTACTGAAGCATCATAACTGCATGATTAAGTACCACCTGGGGAAAGCTAATGTGGTGGCTAATGCTTTGAGCAAAAAGTTTAATACTAGTGTAGCTCAGATTCAATTATTGAGGTTACCCAACTTGATTCATTTGAGAGCTTTGAATGTAGAGTTAAATTTGAAGCAGGATGAGGCATTGATTACTACTTTGAAGCTGAGACCGGTGCTGTATGACAAAATCAGGAAAGTCCAGAGTAAAGATCCCGATATGGTAAAGTTTATTGGGAAAGTGAAGATGAATCCAAATTGAGTTTGAGTTGAGAGATGAGACTTTGTGGTTGAAGCAGAAACTATGTGTGCCCAATGTGGATGATCTAAGGAAGGAAGTTCTTGAGAAAGCTCATATGACCACCTATGCTATGCATCCTAGTACTACCAAGATATATAACACGCTTAAGCAACATTTCTAGTGGCCCAGAATGAATAAGCAAGTGAAGGAGTATTTATCTAAGTATACGACATGCTAGCAAGTTAAGGCTGAGCACTAAGCTCCAGTAGGGAAGCTACATTCGTTGCCCATTCTGGAGTAGAAATGGGAATGAATCACCATAGACTTCATTATGGGATTGCCCTAGACTCCGAGGCAGAATGATGCGATATGGGTTATAGTGGACTAGTTGTCTAAGTCAACCTACTTTTTGCCAGTGAGAGAATAACTGTTAGACCCCAAACTTTTGGTAGAAATTAGAAATATTAAATAGAATTAAATGAGTGTGTTTGTATAGGTATTGTGTTATAGATGTTATTGTACTTAAAGGAGACTGATGAGAAATGAAGTGATTGGTTTTGATGA
>JANZLD010000236.1:38027169-38038197 GCA_026413575.1 Erythroxylum carthagenense
GGTGGTATCAAGGCAAGATGAGTTTTTCACGGAACCACGCTTGAGATATGAACATGATCTTATGTTTGACGATGTTTTGCAAGGCTAGGTTGGGTTCCAGAAACCGTATCTAACATAGGCAAAAAAGCCACATGTCAATTGATTTTTTTAATTGATAGCAATGGTATAAAATAAGTCAATGTCATAGGAGCCCAAGAATGGGGAGTTAACAATCCATACTTTAACACATATAATCCTAAGTAGAAGAACTACCTAAATTTTTCTTAGATTAACAATGCAACCACTAGGTTTTCAATAGGATAGGCTTAAATCCTTAGAGTCAAAGATGGACAAGTTAATAGACATGCCAAGCTCCAAGGTTAATAGCCAAAATGAAAGTCAAAACAGGATGAAAACCAAATTTCATTAAATATGAGAACCACTCCTCTTCCATTCATAACTTAGATGTTCAAGTTGGGTACCTTGCCAATGCATTATTAACAAGGAATATGGGGAGTCTCCCAAGCATCAAGGAACCCAATCCAAAGGAGCAATTGAAGGCTATTAAACTAAGAAGTAGAAAGGAGTTAGAGGAACCAAAAGAGAAGGAAGCCATTCCCTACAAAAATGGAAGCCAAAAGAAAGAGGAGGATAAAAATGAAAAGAAACTTTATGTAACCCCACCACAATATACTCCAAATATCTCATTCCTACAAAGGTTAAAGAAGACCCAAATGGATGCACAGTTTGCCCAATTCTTAGAGAATTTAAAGAAGTTGCATATGAACTTATCCTTTGTGGGGGATTTGAAGAACTTGACTAAGTATATCAAATTCCTCAAGGAAATATTAACCAATAAGTGTACTTAGGAGGATAACCAAATAGTATCATTGATGGAGAATTACAGCCCTATAATTACTAGCCACATGCCCTGAAATTTGAAAGATATAGGGAGTTTTACTGTTCCTTGTGTAGTTGGTAATCTTGAATTTTCCAAATATTTATATGACTTAGGGACTATTAACTTAATTCCTTTATGCATTTTTAGGAAATTGAGGTTCAAAGATATGAAGCTAACTGATCAAGAATTTGTTTGAAATGATGGAGAACATATTAGTTAAGGTGGGCAAGTTTTTCATCCTAGTAGACTTTGTTGTTTTAGATTTTGAGGAAGATCAAAATTATTTGCTAATTCTTGGAAGGCCATTTATAAAAACTAGAAGAGTATTGATTGATGGGATAATAAGAAATCAATTGTTATGATTGGTGATAAGTAGGTGGAGTTTAGTATAAGCAAAACATTGAAGAATCCAACAGAGGGGAGCGCCTGTATGATAATTGATTTGGTTGATGAATGTGTAAAGGAGGAAAAAGAGGAAGCTAATGAAGAATTTGATAATGACATGGATAAGAAAATTGATGAAGTGATTGAGGAGGAAGAAGAGTTAGGTGAGATGTCAAAACAATAACCGTTAATGTGAATTGTCAAAACAATAACCGTTAATGTGAATTGAAACACCCACTCCACCTTTAGAGTTGAAGCCCTTATGTAAACACCTTAGGTATACCTTTTTAGGTGAGTGCCAAACACTACCCATTATCATCTCAAACTAGCTAGATTTGGAACAAGATAAAAATATGGTGGAGATCATTAAAAAGAGACTGAGAGCCATGAGATGGAAATAAGAAGCATAAGTCTTAAGTTGATAGTTATGCATTAGTGTGTGTTTTTCTAAGTATTTGGCATGTTTTTCTTGCATAATAGGTTATTATTGTTGTGTTTTAGGACATATTTTGTATGTTTTTGTTTAGTTTGATCTTCATGAACGTTATTTTATGATTGATGCTGATTTAGGGTAAGAATTGATCATTTTGATGTAATGGAGGGTGGTCACCTTTGTGATTAAGCTAGGGACCAACAGAGGAGAAGTGAAGTGGAGGAGTTGTAAGAAAAGAACCTACGATCGTGGGATTCGTGCTAATTCGTACGATCGTGGGATCCCTAACCTAAAGAGACAAGCAGATTTCATTTATTTTTAGCTTTTTGTAACTATATAAGGGCACAAATCCCTAGGGCCGAAGAGGGTGTCGTGAGAACTTACCTTTTTAAGCTAAACAACTCATTTAGGGCCTAGAGAGAGGTAGAGAATCAAGATTTCCATTCCAAATTAGGTAAAGAGCACACCAACACATGATTTTCTAGATTTAGGCAAAGAAGAGGATGAGCTTACTTCTTTTAGTTTTTATTTTGTTTTTCTCTTCTAGCATCTTTATTATGAATTTTTTGGTTTTTGGGGATGTTAAGGACATTATGAGTGGCTGAGTTATTTGTAGAGATTACTTTTAAACTATTTATTGAACTCCTACTTTGTTGATTTGAATGAATGATGCTTTTGATGAATGTTGAGCTTATACCTTACAATATTTTGAGAAATTGAGTTGGGTAAATTGTGTAGGGCTGTACAATGAGAATTGGCACTCTATAGACCTTCATTCATCAAGTTAATTGATTAGTTAGAGAGAGATCTTAGCTAATTAGTTGATTACCCATAGGATAACTTCATAACTAGTTAAATTGGTGGACTGATTATGTAGATTGAGAGATTGCTTAATCATTTCCATTTAATTTGGCTAGGGACAATTAATTACACCTTGAGAGAGGGTAGTTAATACATTAGGACATCTTAAGTAGAAAAGGTGATCTCTAATAGTTCAATATTGAATTCCAAGTTTTTGCAGTTTTACTTTATCATTTGTTCATTGTTAGTTATTCGATATAGTTTAATTTTTTCAGTTTATATTTATTAAAATCGATTCTCAAACAAAGCAACCTAAATTAAGTAATGTCTAAGCATAATCTCTGAGGGATTGATATTAGTTCTTTACTACAAGTTACACCTTGTATACTTACGGTTTTGAGCGTAAAACTAGTGGATTAATTTTGCAATCAACACCCATCCAACCCAAATAGTCTACATTAGACTAGACCATTCTTTGGCTCATCCCGCCTAAACAACCCACATCATTTAAACTTAAGTCATTAGCCCAATGTACCTAAGCCCAATTCTAGACCTTATAACTCACACCATCATACCTAGCCCACATCTATTTTTCCTAAACTACCTACCCAATGTTAAATATGCTAGAAGTGGGGTCATATTACAATTCATTGTTGATTTAGGTATTTCGAGTCCAAGAATTGCTTAACTAGGCCTCCTAATTGCACTTCCCTTAAAACAAGCTTTTATGCTAACTAAGTACTTATTGGTAATGGTCAAACTCTTCCAATTTCTTCTGCAGGTCTTGTTACCTTCTCTACACAAATTTGTCTACTTCATCTTTGTAATATTTTAGTAGTTCCACATCTCACTACTAGTCTTTTACTTATTGCTAAATTTGTTACTAATAACTCATGTCACACTTAATTTAATCTCTTTGTTATATTGTGAAGGATTTTAAAACCAAGATACCACTCCCCACGGGTTCCATCCACAATAATCCCTATCCAATGAAGACTATACTACACTTTAAAAATCCTATTGCCCATACAATCACACCAATTACACTAGATCTTTGGCATCAACATCTTAGTCATCCTATTAACACTTTCTAAGTTATCTAGGTCTTTATGTGTTACTTCAATTGTCAAAACTCCTTGTCTTCATGTTTTTAAGGCAAAAGTGTCTATCTTCCTTTTTCAAACGTTTATCGTCATTCTACCACACCTATGTAACTAATTTATTTTGATATTTGAGGCCTACATACTTTTCAAACTTTGAAAACCACAAATGAAACATTATTCTCCACCACCATGAAAACCTTTAAATGCGACGGAGCCTTTAAACTCATCAAAGGCGCTTTTGCTCAATACCTTACCACTAATGATATCACTTATCACATTCCTATCTCCACACCACTCAATATAATGGTCTTATTGAATGTAAAATTAGTCATATCATTGAAACATGCCTCACCCTACTTGTTTATGTGTCGCTTGAAGTTTTTTGGTTTGAAGCCTTTTCCACCATTTCTGTCTTATCAACCTGTTACCCACTTCTATCCTTAATAACAAATCCCCTCATGAATCCCTATTCACCACCCCACCAAATCTTAGAATTTACTAGTCCTTGGATGTATGTGTTTTTCTTTTCTTAACTACACTTGCCTAGATAAATTAACACCTAAATCCACTCCATATGTCTTCTTTAAATATTGTTCTCAGTATAAAAGATATTGATGCTTTGATCCTTACATCTCTAAACTTTATATTTCACGCTATATTCACTTCCTTGAATATGACTTTCTTTATGCTCATTCACCCACAATACCATCTTCATCCTCCACCTCAACACTTTGCTTCCTTCCCTTTACCTTTCAATCCTCTTCTTCAATCTCATTTACCACTATCCTTTGTTCCTTCTCCACCCCCACCTCAACCACAACCTTCCCATCCTATGGTTACATGAACTCTTAATGACACTTGTACCCCTCGCTCTTACTTCATTACCTACATTATGCTTACCACATCTTCACTTGACCCTATTTTTTTACCCAACCCAATAAATTTCCTCACTGGCATCAGGTTATGCTTGATGAGTTCATTGCTATCCATTGCAATGACGCTTGAGCTTTTGTTCCTCCTCCCCTAAATGCCAACAATGTTAGTTGTAAATGGGTGTTTTGAACCAAATGAAATCTTGATTGCACCATTCAACACTACAAAGTTTGTTTGGTTACCAAAAGTTTTCACCAAGCTTCTGATACTGACTACACTGCCTTTTAGTCCTATTGTTAAACCCACTATTATTCATCTCATCCTTACCCTTGCTCTCTCACGAAATTGGCATTTGCCAACTTGATGTTACTAATGCCTTCCTTCATGATCATCTTCACGAACAAGTATTTATGTCCCAACCTCCTGATTTTTAGGACCCCTCTTATCCTCATCATGTCTGTCTCCTTTATAAAGCCCTGTATGGTTTAAAACAAGCTCTCCTAGGGCCTAATTTCATCATCTAAGTCAAAAACTTCTTGACCTCCACTTTAGTTCCTCCAAATTTGAACATTCCTTATTCATTAATACGACCTCCTCTCACACAACTTTTATGTTGGTTTATGCGGATGATATCTTGGTTACAGGTTTATCATCATCCTTATTTCCACACTTACCCAAATTCTTTATAGTACTTCCTCCTTTAAAGACTTAGGTCTACTACACCACTTTCTTAGTCTTGAAGCCACATAAACATCCACCAGTATTCTTTTTACTCAAACAAAATACATTAAAGATCTTCTTCTTCAAACATGTCTTGATAATTTTAAACCTGTTCACACTCTTATTACTTTGTCTTTCTCTATCCAAAAATTATGGCAAACCACTTTTTGATCCCCCTATGTATCGAAGCACTTTTGTTGCTCTTCAAAATCTTCGTCTTATTTGTCCTGACATTCAATTTGTTGTACACAAAGTCTCATAATTTGCATATTCCCCTACTGATGTCCATTAGATTGTAGCTAAATGGATTCTCTGTCATCTTTATTCCACATCATCTTACGACATACATTTTCTCAGGTCATCCTTACCGTACATGCCTACTATGATAATTAAGTTGGTTATCCAAATGATCATCATTCTACATCTAGATATTGCATCTATCTTAGGCCCAATTTGACAGCTTGGAGTGTCAAGAAACAACCTACTGTTGTCAGATCTACTACTGAAATTGAATATTAGAGCATTGCTTTGGCTACGATGGAACTATGTTGGATCACTTCTCTTCTGGCATAAATTAGTTTATTCATCTCACACCCACTCTTTGGGGTGATAATCTTGGAGTTACATTCCGATTCAATCACTCATGCTCATATAAAATATATTGAAATTGATATCCATTTTGCTCATGACTTGGAGGCTAATAGAGCACTATTCATCAGACATATTTCTTCTACTCTTCAAATTGATGATATTATGACCGAGCTTTTATCTTCTTAGACATTTCAACATCTTTGTTAGAAGCTCATGATTGCAACCCATCACGAGCTTAAAGGGGGCTAAAAATATTTGATATATGTATCTCAAGTACTATATCTTTGCGTAAAAAATTATTAATTGTATTATAGATATCAATCCTTGTAAATCTTCTTCTGATTGTATTTCCACTTATATATTAAGGCTCACCAGCCTTTTTTGTAAATATAAACAAAGACAACATGCATTCTTTTCATGAATTCTATCACTTCTCGTATAGTAGATGGCATAATCTCTAGGCAGCTAATGCATAGAAGAGCCTTGATGGTTATTCTTGCTTTCTGTTGTCTATTACACCTTCTTTTAGACTCTAATTTTGTCATGTCGTGTTAATGGTTAATTTGTTATTTTGATTAGATGCTAGACATTTTTTGAAGAAAAAGAATATTGTTTCTTCACTCACCCCACTTGTTTGCATGCTTTGATTGCAGGTATAAAAAGCTGAGTGAAGATATAATCCATCCACAACTTTTTAAATATTAGTCATTCAAATATGGCATTGCTTCCTTCAGGTTCAAGTGCTTAGTCAGGATGAATTTAGTGGTTCTCTGTTCGTGGGATATGTAGTTTTGATAATAACTCGAAAACTGCAATGCAATTTGACGGTTTATCCCCAACCCGTCTTCCCATTACTGTCCCATCCCAGTCTTGAAGCAAATCCTTTATTATTTGTACACGCTATACGGTTGGTCTTCTTTTTTTTTTTTTTTTTCCTCTGTTAATTCCCTTTGGTACACGCCAAGTTTGACTCTCAACCCTCAAGAATGACAGTTGAGTTCCAATCTCATAATTGTTTTCCGGGTGCCAGAGAGGAAACGCTATTTTGTAGGGGTTGGAAAGTCAACAGAAGACTTCACAAATAAGCTTACAGCTATTGGAATCCATTATTTTAGACAGAAGGTCTGATATTAAAAGATTCATTAATTGATGAATGTTAACTATTTTTCTGAATTCTGTAAAAGATACTGCTCTTTCACAGGAAGGGGTAAAATGGAAAAAGGGCAAATGGCCATTTCTGCCTCCCTTTGGTGCATGCAAAGTTCGCTTTCTGAATCACAAATTATACGCAAAAGCTCTAAACTTTGCATCAAAGTGGATGGATCAATAGAAAAGATCCAATCTTTCATAGTCTGTGACCACTTTACCCTTAGTTAAACCTACAAGGTCAATTACCTTTGTGATTTTTATCAATTCAAATTTCTAAAGATCCCTGGCACCGTTAGCTATAGAATAAAATATAAACAAATAACGTTGCGGACTATTATTGTTGAATCGATTGATTTGGATCCAAACTCGACTGCTTTAATTGACTTGGGACGAAGCAAATCAGGGACGAAGTGAGACAGAGGCGAAAATGACGGGTCAGCCACATCCGTACGTACCAAGAGACATGGAACTCAAGGATTTTGTACCAGGACTCCTTTCTCAGTCTACCATTGTCGGCGTCTATGGCATCTCTTCTCTTCTCGTAGTTTCTGTCATCTGGGTCTTTTCTGGTTCGCTTCTCTTTGCTCACTGTTTCTTTATAGTCTTTGGTTTTCATGCAGTGTTTTATTTTGGTCTACTAGATCTGTAATTACTTGCCAACCATTGAATATTTCTATATATCAACTGAATTAGCTGAGATCCGTGTTTTGATTTTTCAGTTTCCTGTCGAGTTTCTCACTAGCTGTTTGTTTCTTTTGGATCTGTCACCAATACCTTGTTAATAGATAGACTCCTACTGCGTCATCTACATAATGCATAGAGTGTATTTTCTGACCTTTGAAATTTGAACTGGGAAGTGCTTTTGGATTTTACTAGAAAACGACAAACACTTGGAAAAAAAGAATCAACATATCTGGATGGTGGGCTTTTATCGTGATTAAATTGGATAAAGAAAGAATCTTTATATAGTTTTTGCACCTGGACGAACATTAATGCCATTGCTGCAGACAAGTTCACACGATATGAAACACAAAGGATTAGCAGATATCTGACGCAAAATCTTGTCTTTGTTTCAAAGAAGCTATTTTCTCTCGTAGGGGTGGAAATGCTTTTCATTTAGTCTTTCTATTGTTTACTTCTTATTGATCTGGGTTCTTATTTCCTACCCTAGGGAGGTCGGGCAAAATTTCAAAACTTAATAGGCTGCTGATGTGCTGGTGGGCTTTCACAGGTCTCACGCACATAATTCTTGAAGGTTATTTTGTTTTCTCACCAGAATTTTACAAAGTGAAGACTCCCCATTTTCTGGCTGAAGTTTGTAAGTACATTTGATCATTCTTAACTTTGCTGATGTCAAACTTTAGACCGGAGTTTTCGTAACAGATGATGCTGGTACTGTATTCGGCAGGGAAAGAGTACAGTAAAGGCGATTCTCGGTATGCTGGACGGGATTCTGGTATCGTTTCTGTTGAAGGAATTACTGCAGTTTTTGAGGGTCCAGCTAGCCTTTTGGCGGTGTATGTTTGATCATACTTCAGATAATATTAAGATGGCATTTTCGTTAGTGAGAAATAATTCATGCTTTTTCATTATCTTCCAAGTTTTCTAATTTTAAAATTTGTTGTTGGCAATTGGCAGGTATGCAATAGCCACAGGAAAGTCATATAGTTACATCCTTCAGTTTGCAATCTCTCTTGGGCAGCTTTATGGAACTTTTGTATACTACATCACTGCATTGTTGGACGGCGATAACTTCTCTGCGAGTCCATTCTTCTACTATGCCTACTATATATTTGCAAATTTTTGGTGGATTTTAATCCCCTCCCTCATTGCTATGCATTGTTGGAAGAAGATTTGCGCAGCAGTGAAGTTGCAAGGCAGCCAGAAGAAGACCAAAACTCGCTGAGTAGCCTTATCTTGTTTTAGATACTGATCAGCAGAACCAATGTTTTCTTGCTTTTTCCTGTTTTACAAAATGAACTAAAGCGATCATGTCCCCTAGGAAATTATCCTATCCATTTGGAAACAGCAACAACTTCATTGTACTTCTAAAGTTCATGGGAAACTTAAGATAAGAAAATAAAATTGGAAAATAATTTTTATTTGGATCCTTTATTTTAATCTCAATACTTTGCTGAGTTGGATTTGAAGTTGAATGTTTAGAAATAGTAATACCAACACTGCCGAAGGTTAGATTTCCCAAATATGTTAGTGTGCTTACTTGTGCATGGTTGTTTATGGATCAGTCATGGTGTTTGTTGAAAGTTGAGAAATAGTAATATCAACACTGCCGATGGTTAGATTTCCCAAATATGTTATTGTGCTGACTTGTGCATGGTTGTTTATGGATCAGTCGTGGTGTTTGTGGACCTTCAATTCGGTGAATGTTTCTTAGACAGTGGGGTATGATTTAAAGCATGGTGAAATAAATAGTTCTTGAGGATATGAAGTCATTCCATTAGATTTAGTCACACTCAATACATTCTGCTAAACACATAGTTGCAGTAAATTAAAGCAGGCATTTCCCTTAGCCTGGAAGGTTACTGCTTTATTAATCATTGGTCATCGCACTTCCATATCTGTGCAGGGATTTCTGACCTTTGATTTCCTGGATGGCAGATCATGGTATGTAGCACCTTCTATTTTATGACAGTTCAAGCTTCTGTCTTTTCACCATCTGTTACCTTGTCCAACATTAATTTAAAAAAGATTAGCACTTACAGTTTGGGTTTTTGTAATAAAAAAAGAAATACCTAGACAATGACTATACATCCCTCCAATATTGGGCATAGCATCTTGATTCATTTTCTCCATTCAAGATACCACAACCTATCAATCTCAACAAGCACATGCAAGAGAGAGCTTATGATAGAAAACCCTTTTCATCTATCACCACACACATCCACGGCAACAACACACAATCTTACCATATGTTATATTTATAACAGATTCTGAATGAGGTTAATTGTGTCATTTCATAATTGTGATGAACTATGATTTAATAGGTCAACCTATAGTTATTAGGGTACTACCATTTGTCTCAAATGTAATTAGTAAATTATTAATCATCTTATTATGGTTATTAAACGTACATTAGGCAATTCAATTAATGGTTGTAAATATGGAATTAATGTTGTGATTATATTAATCCATATATTTCCAACATTCGCTCACTTGGACAATATAATCAAACTACCATACTAATCCCCATCATCCTAAGATAGTCAAATAAATCATATGAAACATCATATTGACAGGATATATTTATTACATATGATTGGACCTTGGAGATATTCAAATACAAATAGCCATAAAAAAAATGCATGCAATATAACAACTGAGATTGCATTTGTGTCCTTTTGTACCTGTCGTTTCGTCAACCATATATATAAATCAACATATATATGTCAATATTAATAAGTGACTGAGAATATCATTATGTATATTTCATATATATAAGTCACAAGCAATCCGTACAAAGTACTAACATGTTTAATACAAAATAGCAAACTCCTGCTAATCTTATCAAGCTAGGCTCTTAACAATCCTATGTGGGACACATGTTCTGCAAACATACATATATGTAAGCCTCTAGTAAGTGGATCTGCTAACATGCTAGTTGTAGGCATATACTCAACAGTAATGAGGGATTCAATAACTTGTTAAGTCAAAATAACTTTACGTGAATGATTTTGATGAAGTACAAATAATGGAAGAGAAAAACAGACGAAGTAGAAAAACAGATGGAAGCTATTGAAAAGCAGACGAAAGTTGAAAAGCAGACGGAAGCCAAAAATAGACGAAAGCCAAAAGCAGACGAAAGCCAAAAGTAGACGGAAGCAAAAAAGCAGACGTAAGCAAAAGCAGACGATAAAAAGCAAACGGAAGCAAACCACGTCAGAATCAAGAAGCAATTTGAGTTAGTTACAGAACTCAACTGAATAACCGTTTCTTGAAAGAAGCAAGAATCAAGAAGCAGTTAAAGACGAAGACTATAAATATGAGTCGAAGTAGAAGACTGAAGTTACGAAAGTTACAAGAGTTACACACGAGTTACAAAAGCTTACTAGAGAAAAATTGTGTGCAAAACTTAG